>BTPG01000008.1:88599666-88643880 GCA_036245525.1 Semisulcospira habei | reverse complement strand
GTTATCACCCTGTACAAGAACAAAGGCGAGAAGTCTGACTGTTCCAACTATCGGGGAATTACCCTGCTGTCCATTGCTGGGAAAATCCTTGCAAGGCTGCTCCTGAATCGGCTGGTACCTGCCATCGCTGAAGACCAACTCCCAGAGGGCCAGTGTGGCTTCAGAGCAAACAGGAGCACCACCGATATGGTCTTTGTGCTGAGACAGCTACAGGAGAAGTGCCGCGAGCAGAACAAAGGGCTGTACGTAACATTTGTCGACCTAACAAAAGCGTTTGACACTGTGAGCAGGCAAGGCATGTGGCAGATCCTGGAGCGACTTGGCTGTCCCCCAAAGTTCCTCAACATGATTGTCCAGCTACACGAGGACCAGCAAGGCCAGGTCAGACTCAACAATGACCTCTCAGAACCATTCCCTATTCTCAACGGCGTAAAGCAGGGCTGCGTGCTGGCACCGACCCTCTTCACCATCTTTTTTAGCATGATGTTGAAGCAGGCCACAGTGGACCTCGATGATGACGATGCAGTGTACATCAGGTATCGTCTCGATGGCAGCCTGTTCAACCTCAGACGACTGCAGGCCCACACGAAAACCCTAGACCAACTGATTCGTGAGCTGCTTTTTGCTGATGATGCTGCCCTCGTTGCACACACAGAGAGAGCCCTGCAGCGCATCACGTCTTGCTTCGCAGATGCTGCCCAGCTCTTTGGACTAGAGGTCAGTCTGAAAAAGACAGAGGTCCTCCATCAGCCGGCACCCAAGACAGTGTATCGCCCTCCTCACATCACCATTGGCGAGTCTGAACTAAAGTCAGTGCACCAGTTTACTTACCTTGGCTGCGTTATCACGTCGGACGCCAAGCTGGACAAGGAGCTTGACAGCAGGCTGGCAAAAGCGAACAGCGCTTTCGGGCGACTTTTCAAGCGGGTGTGGCACAATCAACAGCTGAAAACAGGCACCAAGATCAGCGTGTACAGAGCTGTGGTCCTCACCACCCTGCTGTATGGTTCCGAGTCCTGGGCCCTCTACCGCAGCCAACTACGACTCCTCGAACGCTTCCACCAGCGCTGCCTGCGTACCATCCTGGGCATTCACTGGAGTGACTATGTCACCAACGTCGAGGTCCTTGAACAGGCTGAAACTGTGAGCATCGAGGCTTTGCTGCTGCGGACACAGCTCCGCTGGGCGGGGCATGTCTCCAGGATGGAGGATCATCGCCTACCAAAGATCACCCTGTTCGGCGAGCTTGCTACTGGACACCGTGACAGAGGGGCACCAAAGAAGAGATACAAAGACTGTCTCAAGAAGTCCCTTAGTGCCTGCCAAATCGACCACCACCAGTGGTCTTCGCTTGCTGCGGACCGTGACACCTGGCGCTCCACCATTTACAAGGCAGCTGTCTCCTTTGAGGACTCTCACAGAGCTAGCCTTAAGGACAAGCGGCTCAGGAGAAAAAACAGAGATGCCGCAGCTCAGAACCCTGGCCATACCTTCCCCTGCAGCCACTGCGGTCGAACCTGCCTGTCTCGGATTGGCCTCCGCAGCCACGAACAAGCCTGCAGACGTCGTGGGCAACTCCTATAAAATCTTCGTTCGCGAAGTCATGTCAAGCATATATGAAAACACACAAAGCACACCCCCATCACTGTACAATAGCCCCTGAACTGCTCGACTGCACATTACAATTTTGTCGCCCCGCTGCTTCTATGTCAGGCTTATGGAAACACTCCCTCTTTATTTCTATGTTCTCGAGTTTTGTCATTGTCACTTTGTTGTCACTGCCCCACTGCTGTTGTGTCTGCAGTTGAATAGCCAGGCCTAAAGCCTGCTTGCCCTTATATGGCTATGCATCAGCTCAGGCAGTAAGGCACAGGCTTTTGCTGCATTGCAAATGATGTGACTGTCCAAAACCTTGACATTGTGGCCAGCCTGGTGGATGGACATCAAAATAACAGGACGTCTGCCCTCCTACACAGAACAATCAGTTCACTTCCTTTGCCTTCTCGTCGGTTGGCCATCGCGGAGAGATGTACCCGCTGAACTCTTCTTCCCTCATCTTTCGCAACCTGCAAAAGATAATTTTGTATCAAAAAAAGTTCTGACATGCACATATTGCGTGCATATATGTTTGCAAGTATTTATACAAAGTACATACATGCATAATATGACAGTAGTCAGAACATGAACAAGAAAGGCAATATCCTTATGGTTCACGTGTATGACCAATCCACATAATACGTCTGACCTTTTTGACCTTGGCTTGACTTCTCCAACAGGTCTCTGAAAATGTCTAAACATAAGTATAGGGCTGGATTTTGTACCAGTGAAACCTGAGTTTTTTTCCAAATCCCTTCATTTTTCACACATTTGTCAACCCTCTGTGACCCTTGACTTCTGTGAAGGGCTGATTACATTAGTATGCACAGAAAAGTGTTATCATCATGCCAAATGTTATTGAAAAGTTTGCAAAAACATTGATAAAAACTACAACTCTACCCGAAACTAACATTTGTCACCCTTATCATGTGGTATCTCCATAGCAAGTTTGAGTTTGAAGTTGAAAATACTACTTGAGATGACCTTTGAAAGGTCACAGAAATTGGTATGTTTAGAATTATTTTACCACAAAGTACCCTTGTGCCAAGTTTGAAGTCTGAGGCTTGCATAGTCTTCGAGGAAATGCCAATGTTAAAGTTGCCCACAGGTAACAGACAGTTGACGGATGACCCATTACAAACACTTACTTTTGCTATCACACGTGCACCAAAAATTAGACGCCATTGAGCTTGAAATGACCACAAAGGGTGTATACATATATCTAGAATCAGCATCAATATTCAAAGTGTAACTTGCAGAAATTGTTTCAAACAGGACACAACGCATTGCTGTTTAGCAACAGCACACACTGGACCAAATGGGTAGTATTCAGATTTTTCTAGTCCTTTTGTATGCACTAAGTGCTTATTAAAGAAAACGACAGTATTTGCAGACTTGCCCAACCCTCTAGTTTTCAAATCAAATGCAATATGGTGCCACTTGTTGACAGCAAGTGATTTTAGCATTCGGTGTTGTTGAGAATGCTGGTACTAGTACTACACCATCTTCAAAATGAAAGAAAGCATTACAGTGTGATGTGTTTATTCCAACCAGTTGTGTTTTGTTATGAACCTGATTCTATTCACAAATCAATCGGTATGCTTTACCTCGAGTCCAGGAGAATAGGTGTCGCCTTCTCTCACTTTAGTTGATCCGCTGGAACTGGAATTGCCTGCTTTTAGCTGTGGCTTTCTCCTTTGAGCAAACATGACCTGACTAGCTCTTGCCTCTTCTTGGTGTAGGCGTCATACTTCTGTGCTTGTTTGCAAGTATACCCTCTGGGCGTGACTCTGCAGTGAGACGTCAACAGCAGCACTGACCTGAAATGAAATACATGTTTATTATCGTGTTATTCGGCAGCATGGCAATTTCACTTCTGATCTTATTTCAGGGTGGGTCGGTTCCAAACTCCACAAACAGGGACTTTGTTATAGCATTATAAACAATTTGGGGCCGGTGGGGGGAGTCCCCCTCCCCACCCACCCACCCAATTCGTCCCTACATTTAGTTTACACATTACTACCTTCAAACTAATGTGAAATAAACTGTGAACACCACAAACAACAATGGTGAAGCCTGGATCGCTCGTGTGCATTTAAAACTGATCATTTTCTTAATCTGAACTGTGTGACCTTTCCAAAAGGTGACTGAAATTTAAGTGCCATGAGTATAAGTAAAGGGCTGGCTTATGTACAGTTGTGAATAGTATTTGAGAAAAAATATCTTTTGTCAAAATACGGCTATTTTTTTTTTACCTATTTCTTAATTTCTCATGACCCTTGGCCTGAACTCAAACTGGTAGGCTAAGAGTAAGAAAGGTCTTGCCACAAAGTATCCTTCGGCTACGTTTGAAGACTGTGGTTTGAATAGTCTCCGAGAAAATGCCAACATTAAAGTTTACCATGGACGACCAATGGCCCAGAACATAGCCTTACACTTGCTTCGCACATGAGCCAATGAAAGAAGGCATTACAGTATGATGTGTTCATTCACACCATAGTTGTGTTGTGTTCTGCACCTGATTCTCATCACAGATCTACTGGTATGATTTACCTTGAGTCCTGGAGAATAAGTGTCACCTTCCCTCACTTCACTTGAGCTGTGAGTGTGACCTTGGTCAGTTGGCGTAGGCGTCATACTTCTGCGCTTGTTTGCAAGTATGTACTCTGGGTGAAAGTACTGAGACTCCACAGCGAGAGGTCAACAGCAGTATTAGCCTGAAATGAAATACATGATTATTACTTTGTTGTTCGGCAGCATGACAATTTCACTTTGCGTGAACTAAATGCAGGGGCAGATTATTACTTTCAAAATAAATGCGACAAAAACTGTGTAAACCGCAAAGAACAAACAACAATGGCAAAGTCTGTACGCCTCATGTGCATAACTGATTCACATATATAACCTGTGTGACCTTTCCAAAAGGTAGCTGAAATAAGTGTCACTAGTCTCAACATAAAGGCTTGCTTTTGTACTAGTCAAATTTGTATTTTTCACACATTCCACGGTCATCCAAAATGATAGTCAACAAATATTAGGGTTTCAGTCAAAGTAGCGTGTTACTAGGTAACCCTTTTAATCCTGCTTGAAATAAATGTGACTATGATAGTTCAAGGGTGGTGCCAGAATAGATTGGTGTCTCATCCGCCAGGCTATTCTGGCACCATCCTTGAACTAAAAAAATGCTGGACCTATCTCCTAATCTGTAATATAGCCTTCATAAGACAGAGAATCGATGAGAAAACTAAGTTACTAAGTACTGAAAGCAGTTACTGAGTTAGTAATGCCTAATTCTCCCTTAGGACTTTTTACTACACACAGTACGTTTTCCTAAATAATAAGCACTGGCACTGGTTTAATATCACTACAATGTCGACTACATTCCTTCCACCGTATTAGTAAAGGCTCTCTGAGAATGTATGGAAATGTTCTACTTCTAGGTAGTGACTGACATGGAATGCATGCCACTGTCAACCCACAATAAAATGTAGTCTTCTTCATTGCAGGTAGGCTGTAAATTTCCATGCATAAAAGGACAGTTAGCTATTGGGGTTTTACGTCGTGCAGGTGACATCTCACGGCGGTGCATAAACTTTTTTTTTTAAGAGTTGGAAAACCAGTCAGATATGCCACTTACGTACGACATTTTTCTTCCACTACTAGTAACTCGTGTTCTAGTCACTTAGCAAACACCACCAACCTGTTTTTCTACTTTAGTTTACCTTTTCCTTGCTGATGTCTGAAGAGATTTTGTTGTTTTCCTGGCTGCCACGTATACTGCTTCCCGTTTGGTTGGCCGGTTCATTTTTTTTTCTTCTTCTGAGAAATGGTTATGCGTTACGTTCGATGACTTGTCGCAACTTATGCAAAAGTATCTTATTTCTGAGGAAACAAAACATTTTATGCATAGAAACAGTCAGCTTACACACCTATTTCAGACAGTATATATCTTTTGTCAATTATCGATAAATTGAGCTTGTTTGCAATACGACTTGCCGTACGGCGTTTTTTTTTTCGGTGACCTCTAGTCTCAGGTCACGGCAGACGCAAGATAGCGGTATCTAAATGCGCAGAAAAGATGCGCGAAAGAGGTGTGTCCTACAACCTTAACGTGGAATTTTGGATATAGCTAGCTTGGAGATAGACATTGGATGAGTTCGTAATCCATCGTTGTACCTCTTCAACATTTGGAATAATAATTTATTTATTTTTGCAAGTTTTGGATCCACTATATACTCGCATCAAACAATCAGCCCTGGAAGAGGCTGGGTGGAAGAAAATTTAGTCAGCCCTGGAAGAGGCTGCGTGCCTTTCGGATGAGTGACGTCAAACATCGAATTCGTCACTGTGTACACAGCGTCGTGAGATTAGCGATGCTATGGCGTGAAGCTTACAGTGAAGCCATTTTGCTGCTCGTGCTATTCTTCTTCTTCAGAATGTCGCTACATCAGCCCACAGAGCGTACTAATGGGGGAAGCGCCGCGTGACCGTCTCTGTTTGTGTGCGCCGGCGGCGGTGTGTGTTGATCAGAGGTTGGCTTAATGAGGAGGGAAATGGATCAGAATGATTTGCTTAAAAGTATAAACACCTCTGAATGTTCCTAAAAAGAAACAGCAAGTGAGCTCCAAACAATCCGGTAGACTTTGGGATGAAATCCTCATCTTGTTATGTGTTTGTGCTTGTTTTCTTTTTGTTTCTTTGCCATTGAAAATCTGAATTCTGGGACCCATAGATGTATGTTCTTGTTTAATCTTACTCGACATAGTTATGAAAAGAATTATATATGACGCAATAGGCCCTGCAATTAATCAGCCAATCTAATTTATACTCATTTTACTGTACAGTATTGCCTTTCCTATGCACAAAACACACGCATAACCATTACTGTGGGACTAGGATTTTCGATGAGCGAAGTTAGCAATGTCAGCTAACATGAAGAAAACGTTTTTGTATGAATACACAGCGTGTAAAGATGTGTTTGACATCGTACACTGTATGATGCAATGGCCGTTTTGGTAGTTTATGTCCAAAACAATAACTAACCACTTTTCGAGGCATGAACACCAAGTATATTGTGATAGGCCTGACCTTTAACACTGATAAAAAAAAATGAAAAGAAAAGGGGAGACTGCCAGTGCTCATATTTTAGGAAGTTTACAAAGTAAAGTAGGTAAGAGCACTGTCAGGGGAGAGAAGTGTGCATGATCGACCAGTGATCATAGATCTACTGTGGCCAAAGCACCCAAAAATAAAAGAGATAGGTGCGCTAAGAAAGTAACTGAAAGCAATGCATATAGAAGCCCCCCCCCCCCCCCGAAGGGGGGCGTATCACATATCCCACTGTTCCAGCCACTTAGTGCATGGAAATTTAAATCTAGGTCCCCCAAGGGGGGTCCAGATATTTAGCCGGTGTGGACAGCTGTTTCGGTCTTGGCGACCTCTTCAGCACACCATCGGCAATCCTGAAGGAGGCAGGAATTTCTGCCTACCTGCAATGACAGCCACATTTCACTGTGGTGTCTGCAGAGGCATACATCCCATGCCACCACCTAGAGCTAAATTTCCATGCACCCTAAAAGAGAACCTACCAAAAGGAGGGAAGGGGTTGCAGTCGATATTGTAGTAATAAATGAAAAGAAAAGGGGAGACTGCCAGTGCTCATATTTTAGGAAGTTTACAAAGTAAAGTAGGTAAGAGCACTGTCAGGGGAGAGAAGTGTGCATGATCGACCAGTGATCATAGATCTACTGTGGCCAAAGCACCACAAAAAACAAAAAAAAGAGATAGGAAAGAGGGTGCGCTAAGAAAGTAACTGAAAGCAATGCATATGGAAGCCCCCCCCCCCCCCCCCCGAAGGGGGGCGTATCACATATCCCACTGTTCCAGCCATAGTTTCACAAAATACATTTGTTTCATCAAACTATCTTTAACACTGATAGTTTCAAAGAGCAAAACATGCTTGCAAAAGGAACGTCTAAACACTCAACATTGATACACATCGTGAAAACACATTTCTCTAGCAGAGCCTGTGGTTTTATTCTCAAGATGTGCAACGGTGTTGTGGCGCCAGACCCTGTCAACATCACCAGATACATCATCTACACAGACCCCGCTTGCCTGGATGTGCTCAAATTTGTCAGGGACGACCGCAGTTTGTCGTAAGTAACACTGCATCGTTGAAGTCATTTAGACCAGACCACCTACAGCAGGAGATGGATCGACACAATACTTCAAGGGTAGTACCAGATTAGCTTAGCGCCATCAGGCTTCCAAGCTAATCTGATATTACCCTTGAATTATCATGGTCAGTCCATCTCCTGCAACTGTTACATAGTCATTTAGGTGACGTCTCCAAAATTTGGAAAATTCAAGCTTGGGGTTTAATGGGTTAAATTATTAGAGACATGCGGCACCAGGCTTCCAAACGCAGCATGTCTTGAATGTGTTAATGGGCAGTTTGTCAGGATTGGATGAAACCAGTAGCTAGTATCGAGTAAACATTTGGTCAAACACAGATACAAATTATATTCCCGGTATTATTTGAGTAACTATGTCTATAATAATTTTAATGCGGGAGGTGAGTGTGTGTGTGTGTGTGTGTGTGTGTGTGTGTGTGTGTGTGTGTGTGTGTGTGTGTGTGTGTGTGTGCGTGCGTGCAGGCCCAATGCGGGCGTTGTCGGCCCGATGACCTTTTGTTACTGGACGCGTGTGTGCCTGTGTGCGTGCGTACGTAGCTGCGTACGTGGGTGCCTGTGTGTGTGTGTGTGTGTGTGTGTGTGTGTGTGTGTGTGTGTGTGTGTGTGTGTGTGTGTGTGTGTGTGTGTGTGTGCGTGCATGTGTGAACATATGTACTTGCAGTGAAATAAACAAACAAGACATCAATGCTGTGGAATGACTAGAACAAAACATTGTTTCCAAGGAAACTCCCTGTACAAAGTGGTCAGTACAGCAAGAATCCAGGAAACGACTATGGACTACTCATCCCAGAAATTCTGGAGATGAAATTAATTGCGTCCATTCTTCATGTATTGACCACTTCAAAAATTGAGGAGATTGTTTTGTCAAACGTGTTTTTCTTTGTTGATTCTTTTCACTAATTGGAATGATAACTGCGCTTGTCTGTGATTTTGACCAAAATCACAGAAAGTATTTACCCGACCACATATAGTAGCGCACCTTCATGTTTGTGTATGTATGTTTCTCCTGCCTACTTCCTAAGTTCCGGAGAAAGACATGGGTTATATAAGAGACCTGATCCATTCTTATTAGGAATGGAAATGATTGTCTTATTCTATACCTGCGTATTTCTCTGTGGGCTGGCGATTGGGTGCCTGATAGGCGGGGGCAGGGGATCTAACTGTTGTCTGTCCAGCGCTGTGATTCCCCTTGGTTTGAGTACTGACAATTCTGCCAGCGCTAGCCTCACCTATCTGGTTTGTGAGTATCATGTATAACTCGAGGCAAAATTTGTATCGTTACATTGTTGTGTAATGTTCTGTGCATCTACTGTGGGAAATCAGGGTATTTACCCGACCACATATAGTAGCGCACCTTCATGTTTGTGTATGTATGTTTCTCCTGCCTACTTCCTAAGTTCCGGAGAAAGACATGGGTTATATAAGAGACCTGATCCATTCTTATTAGGAATGGAAATGATTGTCTTATTCTATACCTGCGTATTTCTCTGTGGGCTGGCGATTGGGTGCCTGATAGGCGGGGGCAGGGGATCTAACTGTTGTCTGTCCAGCGCTGTGATTCCCCTTGGTTTGAGTACTGACAATTCTGCCAGCGCTAGCCTCACCTATCTGGTTTGTGAGTACTCTTATAATGGTCATGTTGCTTCTGTTACTGCCTATGATAGTGTACCACTATTATGTTTGTGGTTTTCAGCGTTGAGGGTACAGTGTACGGAACCACGATTCCAAACTTGGATGCCGCTCTTGACCTGGACAAAGGTGAGAACGCCCGGATATTATGTTCTACTTTGAGTATTGGAGTCTCTGTGCAAGTTTTTGGAGTCTTGTGGACGTTTGACAATGAGCTGATTTACACCGAAATAAATAGAGTTCTAATGTTCTAATGGCTGCCTCTAACTCATTCGTGAAAAACAGTACCGGTTCTTAGTTGCGTTTCCGTCCGTATGCGGCACGCCTCGAATGAGTTAATACACCAGAAAGGTACTAAAGTGAACAAAAAAGACACTTTTCAATGTATGTACTATTTTGAACAAGAAAAAGACAAAAGCAAAACCAACGAAACGAACGAAAGGCACGAAAACAACAAAACGAAACTATTTAAAACAAGAACAAAACAGAACAGAATCCACAGCGGTCATTCTAATAATTGACATTTATCAACTCATGGTAGATTTCCTTTTGATTTCATTATTATATTGTACAGCCGTTACGACAAACGGCGTCACTGTGGTGAAACCTTCCATCCTGGGCCAGTACATTTTCGCCAATCCCCAATCATCATGCGATTCTGTAGCCTGCGTCTACAAAGCTTCCACCATGGCTTCCTACGTCGACAAAACCAAGTGCTACGTGGCTAGTTATGGCATCACCATACTAATAGGTAAGGGTCCAGGACCAGAATGCAGGTAATTTCTTTATCTGTTCTAGCCTGTAACTGCCAGCTAACTGTCTTTCTGTATTTTACACTTTGCGAAACGATTACCAGCCCTGCAACTGACCACAGATCAAATTTATCCAGTCGCTTGCCACGCAGTCCTGGGCTGACAATTCGCTTGAACCCAGTGAGAAAAGTCTTCCTTGCTACAGATTCTGAAATTGTCACTGCAGAAGCAGCACCAATGGTAAGCGATTGAAATTTCAGCGGCAAAAATCAAGCAATAGCCTACGCGTAAAAGAGTTGCGTCCCCTGTGTATCACAGAAATGATTCAGTCTGAATCAGAAATATGTGGCGTGTCACCCCTGACGCCAGACACAATGACGCCGTCGTGACTGGGACAGACCGACAATGGCATTGAACCGTCTGTGTCGGGTTACATAGTGGTTTGTAGTTCTCTGATGATAATCACCTTCATCGGACTACAAAACCACGATGAAACCCTTCAAGTAACCTAATAGACGTTTCAATGGCTAATCAGTGTTATTATTATTACACGTTTGCAGGCGTTGCTAGTCCTGGTCTAAACAGAGTGGATATCCAGGTTGGAGGAAGTTGTGCTAAACCTCCCTCTGGCTCCGAGTGCTTCACTCCTCTCAAAAACTACAAAGTGCCTTGCGTGGTTAGTACACGATTCATTAGTTTTATCTTTATCAGTTTCTTTCTATGTGGAAAATGTATATTGACAAACAAAAGAAATGCGACATTTTTGGGATCATCGGAAACACTTTAGTGTTTTCAAAGATTGCAAAATGTGTAACTTTCTGAGGAAAAACATTGCAGCTGTGTGCATTCGTATATATTTTATATTGTATACTGTGAAAAGGGGTTATAGTAGTGTATGTTTGCAAATTTGTTTATCGCGTGTGTCAGAATGCAGCTTTTTAGTTGCCTTTCATAGAACCCGTTAAAAAGTATATTGTGCTACCCCGTCCAACTTATACACTGTTGATTGCTGCCTATGATTCTTTTACGTCCTGTTTCGCCTCCAATTACGGTTACACTGATACATGTTATCAAAGAAACCTTCAACGTGAAAAAAAAAACTTAACTGTGCAGTCAGTACTCACATCCTATGAATTCACTTTACGCAGCAACCGAACGTTTTGAAAAGCTGCACAAAGTAAACATCAAGCGGACATTGACACTGTAAAGATGAAAACTGTCTCCTTCGGGTGAGTCCGCTCCCTTACGTTTGTCGTCTGCAACAGTGTTCGATTCGCACTCTTGTCAACGTCACGTTCAGTCAACGGTTTGTCACGGGGGCGGTCCGTGGCGCAGTGGTTAAGGCGCCTGCCACCAATGCTAAAGGTGCGAGGTTCGATTCCGGGTTCCGGCGTCGGATTTTTCTCCTCTAGTAAGTGTCACCGTTAATTCGGGCGGACCGTCGGGGGCTCTTTCTCCGGGTACTCCGGCTCTTCCTCCCCCTCCACTTGGTACCAGTTTCAGCCAACTTAATAAAATTTCAAATACAAAACGATTTCCAAATACCGTCAGTAGCTCGCTTGAGCTTGCCCTTAGCACCACGTGAATGTTCTGTGTTTACGTACAGTGTGTGAGTGAATGCGTGTGATTCACGTGAGCGTGCTTGTTGGGTTCAGTTCGCGGCTACATTCTGCGCATTGAGTTATATTATAAATATGAGAAATGCGCCATATAAATGCTATGCATTATTATTAATCGTTACTGTAAAGAAAAGGCTTTAAAATATGTTATGAACAGATATTGATCGATCCCACTTTATTTCATGCCTATCAGACTCGCTAACATTATCCCTTTAGCTGTTGGAGCGGGGTTTGGTCGCGATGATTTCTTGAAAGAATCATCGCGACAATAAACCGCTATCGACGGCCAAAGGGTTAATTTAAAATGATTATCGTTTGGATGAACTGATCATATCTTGGTAGTTTTGGTTGGCAGATGACTGAATTCGCCTGTCTGTGTTTCAAAAACAAACGACCCTAATTAGAGATAAAACTGTTTCTGGTTTGTGTGCTAATTGCGGGTTTACAAATGCCACACTTGCTATTTTGTACTGTTTCTCAGGGTGACATTGGTGCCCCAGTGTACTGCGCAACAAAGACAGGAGAGGAAGTTCTGTACGGAATCCTGCCTTACTCTGGAGAGTGTAACTTAAACAGCACGACCTTCAGTGTCATGCCGATTAAGATGTAGGCTGGAACAGACGACTGATGACGCCACCCGCTGACGTTAAGTCAGAGAACATGACGTTACATGGCAAGTTACAGGAAGAGTTTTCTATATTTGTGCGGCTGTTCGAATAAAGCGCCGTCATGCCGTCATGCAATTCATATTGCTTTTTCTGTTCACATTTGTGTGTGTGTGTGTGTGTGTGTGTGTGTGTGTGTGTGTGTGTGTGTGTGTGTGTGTGTGTGTGTGTGTGTGTGTGTGTGTGTGCGTGTGTGTGTGTGTGTGTGTGTGTGTGTGTGTGTGTGTGTGTGTGTCTGTGTGTGCGTGCGTGCGTGTGTGCGTGTTTGTGTGTGTGAGTGTGAGTGCGAGTGCCACAGACAAACAACATTTAATTATTGACTGTTTACCCTGAAATGTCGTGTACACATTATATAATAATAATAATAATAATAATAATAATAATAATATAATAAAGCAGACATAATAATAATAATAATAATAATAATAATAATAATAATAATAATAATAATAATAATAATAATCATAATAATAAAGCAGACATAATCATAATAATAATAATAATAAAGCAGACACTAAAATCGCATTAATTCTGTGAATCGGTTCAAAGCGCCGCAAACTGAGCCCAACACTCACTCTCACGTGAAACGTACACATTTACGCTGAAGTCAAACACAGTACAAGACAAACACAGAACATTCACGTGGTGCAAAGATTCAGCTCAACTACTGAGGTTCCAGAAATGTTGATCGCTTGTATTTGAAATTTATGAAGCCGGTTCCAATTAACTCATTCGAGACGTGCCGCCTCCTAGATACGTGGCAAAAGCCGCGTATCGGCGATGCGGCACGTCTCGAATGAGTTAAAGTGGTATACAGTATACGTCGCTTATAACAAGGGCGGATATGACAAAATTCGGCTATAGCAGCATGTCAGAGGTTCCGACCAAACTCCTTCTATACATACATTGCTTCGCTTATAACATCCTTCTGACGTAACCACAAATAATTTCTTTTTGTTGAAGTTGAATGTATCAGGAATTTTAGATATGCATAGCATTTAAAGACTTAAAACATTTGTATGTAGTATTTGACAACGTAAGAGTTTGTAGATAAACACAAAGAACTGATCTACTCTGCGAACCGAAACATGTTGACGCACTCCACCTTTGAAACGTAATATTGTACACACGTTTGCTTGCTGAGTTCATGTGCAACTTGTCACAAATTATGTTTGTGTCAATGCCCAAGAATATAGTCCAAGCAACAACAAAATATGATACAAAATAAGAAAAGCAAGAGGCTCAGAACCTCATGAACCATTGCAATGGCTCATGAAGTGTTAAATCTCTTGCAGGTCTCGACAGGGGAGGGGTTAAGTATTAAGCATAAGGTGAATCAATCCACCTTTTCAGCTTTTGAACTGGTCATATTTTGGCAGTGTTGGTTGGCTTGCATAACTGAGTTGGCTTGTCTCTGTTCCAAAAACAAATGATCCTGATTAGAATTTAAACTGTTTCTGGTTTGTGTGCTAATTGCGGGTTTACAAATGCCACACTTGCTATTTGTACTTTTTCTCAGGGTGACATTGGTGCCCCAGTGAACTGCGCAACAAAGACAGGAGAAGAAGTTCTGTACGGAATCCTGCCTTACTCTGGAGAGTGTAACTTGAACAAACCGACCTTCATTGTCATGCCTATTAAGATGTAGGCTGGAACAGACGACTGATGACGCCACCCGCTGAAGTTATGTCAGAGAACATGACGTTACATGGCAAGTTACAGGAAGAGTTTTCGATATTTGTGCGGTTTTTCGAATAAAGCGCCGTCATGCAATTCATATTGCTTTTTCTGTTCACATTTTGTGTGTGTGTGTGTGTGTGTGTGTGTGTGTGTGTGTGTGTGTGTGTGTGTGTGTGTGTGTGTGTGTGAGATTGTGTGTGTGTGTGTCTGTGTGTGTGTCTGTGTGTGTGTCTGTGTATGTGTGTGTGTGTGTGTGTGTGTGTGTGTGTGTGTGTGTGTGTGTGTGTGTGTGTGTGTGCGCGCGCGTGTTTAGGCGAGTGCCACAGACAAACAACATTTAATTATTGACTGTTTACCCTGAAATGTCGTATACACAATATTATATAATAATAATAATAATAATAGTAATAATAATAATAATAATAATAATAATAATAATAATAATAATAATAATAATAATAATAATAAGCAGACATTAAAATGATAATAATAAGTATAAGTATAAGAATAAGAATAGCAGACACGAAAATCACATTAATTCTGTGAATTTGCTCAAAACGCCGCGAACTGAGTCCAACACTCACGCTAACGTGAAACATATACATTTATACTGAAGACAAACACAGTACAAGACAAACACAGAACATTCACGTGGTGCGAAAGTTCAGTTCAACTACTGAGGTTCCAGAAATGTTGATCGCTTGTATTTTAAATCGCTTATAACAAGGGCGGATATGACAAACTTCGGCTATAGCAGCATGTTTCAGAGATTCCGACCAAACTCTATTTATATAATAATATACATTGCTTCGCTTATAATACCCTTCGGACGTAACCACAAATAAGTTCTTTTTCGCGAAGTTGACTGTATCAGGAATTTTAGATATGCATAGCATTGAAAGAATTTTTTTTTTCAAATAACAAAATTGTATGTAGTATTTGAGAAACAACGTAAGAGTTTGTAGATAAACACAAACAACTGATCTACTCTGCGAACCGAAAAATGTTGACGCAAATCATTCGAAAAATGCATAATACAAAAATACAAAAAATTATTAACAAATCCATGTCTGCTGAACGATAACAAATGCCAAATGCCCCTTTTGCGAGATGTTCAACGTATTATATTATTAAACCTGAAAATAGGAATCGGACACATACTTGAGAATCAACCTAACGAAAACTACCCGTTGACCCTTTGAACAATAGATCATCGAGCCGACGTCAGTCTTAGTTGGCCCGCGCACGCGCGGGTCAACTAAGGCGTACGTCGGCCCGAAGACCTCTTGTGTACTGGGATGTCTATCTTTAAATGTTGTGTCATATACAAAAAAATAAATAGAAAAAAAAAAAGGAAAGAAAACGCTTCAAATATATCATTCAATATTTCCCTATTGAATACTACCTCGCTTACACACACCGTCCTAACCCCTTCACTCACAGAGCCAGATGGTTGACAGTTTACACTAGTCATCTATTTGGCATTACGTACACATCAGTCGTGGGAGATGGAAAAAAAATTGTTTTATATTGGCAACAGGTGAAAAGGAATTACGTTAACCTACTTAGCCCTGACATAATTTAGCAGGAGCTGCATCAACAAGATTAACATTCACACAAAAAAAGGATCCGGTGTCGCCATCATTTCACAAAACTACCCTTTTACTGATACAGATGACGAGTCTCTTTCCTACACTACCACTAGGTACGCAAACCCAGGCAGCGAAATACACTGACGAATTCAGCAATGACCCACTGACAACCCAATGCGCAAAAGGCCATTGTTGAATACATCGGCCCGAAGGCCTTTTGCACATTGGGAAAAAGTCACAGTCCCTGCCTCCGTTTCAAACTCGAAAATGGGTATTGGTCTTTGCATAGGCCGACGACAGATTTATCTGGTCCGCTTACATCAGGCCGAGATCACAAGTAATTTTATTTCCGAGTTTGAAAAGGAGCTGGAACTGTGCCTACTGCGAGATTAACTCATTGTGTCCGAGGTACGAAATACCCACATTTTGGACTTATCCTGTGAGGACTGCATTACAATTCAGGAGACAGATCGAACATGATAGTTCAAGGGTGGTGGCAGAATAGCTTGGCGCCTATAGAGTTGCATAGTGCGCTGCAGACCTTTTACAAAAAGTTCTTAATATGTCTTACAAAATGCAGCACAAAAGGAATAAATAAAATTATGAATTCTAACTGTAATAATGTGAAATACTTTTGTCCTCTCTTTCTTCTTTGTACCCCCGATGCGTACCAGGGGTAGTAGAAACCCCGTGATTGAACTGTGAAAGAAGGGTTAAAAAGTCTAAGCTAAGGGACAATATTGAAAACCCGTTGTATCGGTGAATATTACCGATCAAAGCGATCAGCAGTGGTGCGGATACATCACAGTCTCTATCGCGACATGCGAATTGAAACAGCCTAGTTAAACATGGTCGTGGAAAATCGTGCGAGCTTTATTAAATTCCTTGGCATATTTGTCAGAAGCAGAAACAAAACCGGCGTAATCAACGTAGGCTATTTTGCACGCCGACATCTGCGCCTTGGTATACAGGTTCGGTAGCGTCTGCTCTCGACTAGTTTGTTGGAAAGGGTGCGCCAGTTAACTACAGATGCAGGCGGCGCGATTGTTAGCGTGTCGGTGTTGGTTGTTTACATCGGGGTTAACTCATTAGAGACGTGCCGCCTCCAGATACGCGGCTTAAAGCCGCGTATCCGGAGGCTGCACGTCTTGAATGCGTTAACTTCCACGGCACGTCGATGTCTGTTCGAATAAAAATGATTTCATTTCACGTTGTGTTATCTTGTTGACTTTTGAGCATTAAAATAATAACAATCCGCCCAAAGGGTCATAAGGGGAAGAAATCTAGCCGGCCTTACTTCACATTTGGCTAGAATCTCTCGGACTTCTGCAGTTATCACCGACCTCTTCATCGACACACTAACGACGCAGATCCACTTAAGGATACGCGGCAAATGAAGTTTGCATTCATTCGTGAAATATGCGATATCGCAAATTTCACTGGACACGTCTCAAATTGTCAAAAACTCTCAAACTCTTATCAAGCTAAAACAAGGTATGGAAGGAGATGAACAAAAACATTTGTTTCCCCCACGGCGTGTTTTTTTAATTTTTTTTTTAGTTATTATTATTTTTTAAAAATTTCATTCCTTATATAGTTACAGTTTTTACTGGGTTCACAAAACACTATCTTTTAGTTCGCCTCCCGGCCCCACCTACTCGTTAACTTTTTTAATTTTTTTTTAAAGCAGACTGACGTTAAAAAATCCCGCTCCTTTGCTTTCAACAGAGACTAATCTCGCCATCATCCGGGTTAGCCAATGCAGAAAGGCTTTTGTCATCTGTATACGCGCGCGCGCGCGCGCGAGAGAGAGAGAGAGAGAGAGAGAGAGAGAGAGAGAGAGAGAGATCAGCAGTAGCCAATGTTCTGTGAACTTCATTTGTTTATTTACAAGAAATATGCGTGACTGTTAAAACACACTTACCCTAAGTAGATGGTAGATTGATAGCAGGCCCGATGCTCGCTAAGCTCAAATCTATTTTAACTAGCACGTTCCATCCACGTTAATTGATCTATACCCAGTACGCAAAAGGCTATCGTGCCGAAGTCGGGAGCAGCGGGCCGGCGCAGTCATGCGCGGTCCCGCTGCGGCCGACTTCGGCCCGGTGGCCTTTGCGTACTGGGCACCACCATGCACGATCAAACGCATTCCACAGATCAAATTATAACAAAACTAACAAAGAATGAAAATGGCAGTTAGTGCTATCAAAACGAAAGGAATCAACCAATCCCGAGCCCTGGCACTGGACGAACACACATCTGCGCGTGATTTATAGATCTACATCAACAAGCCACACAAAGGCTGCCGCTTCGACAATTTTGTCCGGTGAATCTTATGTTCTAAGGTGTAGTTTGATTTGTTCTTGAACTGACAAAGCCGCACCCCGTTTCTATAAAAGCCAGAGGCATCGAGGATTCTAACGGGAGGAGCAGGACACAGTCAAGAGGTCGGACTTGTCACAGGACTGCAGACCGCAGGTGAGCCAAGCGTTAACTCATTCTGCCTGCGACACACTACAGCAAAATATGGATCGACCATGATAGTTCAAGGGTGGTGGCAGACCCTGTCATCACCCTTAAACTATCAATGTCGAGCTGTCCCCTGAATGCAGTCCTCAAAGGATAACTCCAAATGTGGACACAATGAGTTAAGCGTTTGGTTGTCGGTTGCGGATTTTGTCGCGATGACTCCTGCAGGAACTTTCGCGACAATAACCCCTGCCGACTGCCAAAGGGTTAATAGATACGTTATGCCTACTAAGAGAATCACTGAAGAATGGATGAAAAATCAATTAGATCCATATACATTGACCTCTTTATTTTGTGACGGGAATTATCAGCCACGACATGGCACAACGTAAATGACACTCCATATCGCTAGAACGGCAAAATACATGGCACATCGTGCATGACATGGAATTATGCATAATAGAGTCATGCTCTGTGTGCATTGCATTTCTGCCCGTAGGTCCATTTTTTTTTTTTTGAAATGCGAGATTTTCATTGTATAAAAATGAAAATCTCGCTTTTCTCATGGGCACACTGGATTTTACATACAACGCAGATTTGTCTTGGGCTGGCTATACAGTGTCACGTGGAAGCATTGTGTTCGTTATACCACGCATTTCTACCGTTATTTGGTAAAAGCCACAAGGTCCATTTTCGAAAAAAAGCGAGATTTCCCATTTTGTAATAATAAAAATATCGCTTTTTATGAACAGAGACGTAATAGCTTTTGCCAAACAACGGCATATTGTCGTGGGTGGGTGTTTTGGTACCACGAGAACAGAGTCACGGTATCTCTTGGCCCTGATTCCTCTCACTACGTGTACTGGGCTTGTAACAGGACAGACAAGAACAGGCCCACGACACCGGTTGGACTTCTGACATCTCCACGAGTCCACAAGACGTCTGAGATCCTCAAGATGCTGCGTAGTCTGGTTCTTCTGGCAGTGGTGGTCGCAGCTACCCATGCTGTCAGTGTGGTGAAGCGTCAGGTGCAGCCATGGAGCCCATATACATACACGTACTACCCGGCTGGCTACAGATACCCGTTCGTGTACTACGGCACCTACTACTACTACCTGCTGTGCCTCATCAGTCCCTCGTACTGCACTCTATCAACGCAAGCGCCTTCGACCACCACCACCACCGCTACCACCACCACCACCCCACCTTTGAAGTGTAAGATTATACGAACTTTTGCTTACTGAGTTTTTGTGCAACTTGTCGCAAATTATGTTTGTGTCAACGCCCAAGAATATAGTCCAAGCAAAAAAGAATGATACCAAATAAGATCAAGAGGCACAGAACCTCATGAGCCCTCAAAATGGCCCATGAAGCGTTAAACCTCTTGCAGGTCTCGACAGTTGAGGGGTTAAGTATTAAGTATATGTGCGAGCTGCCTTAGGTGGATCAACCCATCTTTTCACCTCAAGACTCCAAGGCATGCGTATAATAAGGATTCAGTGCTATATACAAGTGGACATATTTTCATTACATTTTTTCCAGGGGCACTCAGGTAGTACATAATGACCCCGAAAAAAACTGCCGACATCCAAATGGTTAAGCTGAGTCAAAACGCTCAGTTGTACTGTTTGATTGGCTTGATTTCTTTGAAGGCTGAAACGAACACGATAACTCAGGGCTAAAGCCTTATATACTTAAGAGCAAAAGATGTTCGACATTAGGATTCCAAAAATGTCACATATCTGTTGTTCTTCAGGATATATAGACGTTGTTCGGATCAGAAGCAGGTAAAAAATTGCACGTATTTCGAAGAAGACAGTGGAAGAAAAGCTCGGACGAACATGTATGTGATATTGAACGCTTGTCCGGGCTTATAATCTACCGTTTACGTCGAAACACGCGTAATTCAGTTTGAACTACTTCTGATTTTCGGAAAACATGTATTATCTTGCCCGACTAGGTTGGCACCTCTGAGGGTACCAAGCTAATCAAGCATTACCCTTGACCTCCCATCTTCCACTAATAGCACTTGAAAGAGTCTAATTGTCCTTGTGTTACCCTCTGTACAGTATGTCCTCCGCGTCAGGCTGTTAACAGCAGACTCCTGAATGGTGATGTCTTGGCGGAGTGTAAAGGAAACGGTATCATTGGATTTCAAAGTGTCTTCAGCGGTACACATGTTGCCGTACGTAGCTTTGGCTCTCCGCTCTCTTCTTAAATTAATCCTGCTACTGTTGTTGTTGCTGCTGTCAGTTATACATGTACATGTACGTATAACATGGATTTGAGTCTCTCAGAATCTTCCTGTCTTTACGTGTTTGTGTTTGTTTTCTTTTGTTTTGTTGCCGTTAAAAAATCAGAATTCTGGTACCCATAGCTGTAAGTTTTTGTTCAATCTTATATTAATCGACATAGTTATGAAACTAATTATATCTGACGTAAAAAGCCCTGCAGTTAATCAGACAATCCAATTTATACTCATTTTACTGTACAGTCTGAGTGTTGTCTTTCCTATACGCACAACTCACGCATAACCATTACTATGGGACTTGGATTTTCAATGAGCGAAGTTAGCAATGTCAGATCACACGAAGTAAACGTTTTATTATGAATAAACAGCGTGTAAGGATGTGTTTGTAATAAAGTGTATCACGTCGCACACTATCCGATGAAAGGGCCTGTTTGTTTCGGCCGGCCGGACACACTCTTTTCTCACAATAAGTCAGTCAGGTTTTTTTTGTGTGTGTGTTTAAGAATGAGGTGTGTTTCGATGACGTTTTGCTTTCGAAGCCGGTACTCCTCTCGTCAGCGGACAAACCGTTTGAGACATCCACTTCCACAGCAGTTTTTGGCTGTTGTTGTTTCAGTCTCCTACATTTAACCCTGATTTACTTATCATTGGGGCATGTTTCTTAATTGTTTTTTTTTACGTTTTACCAAGATTTTTCTTTTTCCTCGTCTTATTTGGCCGAGGGTGAGAAGCTTAGTTTACTTCGCTGGGTGAGGCTTTCCACCTCCGGTCGACACAGTGGACTGATAGGTTGGTTAGCGTGGTTTACACCTAACCCCTCGCTCGTTGTTTGGTATGGAACAGGTTGAGTTCTTCAATTCTTTCAATTGCGTTATTGCAGTTTCTTGCGATGCGGAATGTTTCCCCTTTTACTAGTCCTTTGAAGACTGCTGGTGGGTGAACCGATGGGTGCTGTAGGTACTGATATGTTTTAGTTGTGCACTCTGGCACGTCGTGGCGGCGAAGGAACGCCTTGTCCGCAGGCCAGAGCCTGTGATGGTCTAAGGTCCGGCGTCAGGCTGTGTAACGCACGCAGACTTGCCCACAGTCGTACGCACAGACTCTCACGCAACAGACGCATACACCGCCACTGACTCAGACGGGCGCATTCATGCGGTAAAACACAACACACGGGCTCCCTTTCTAAAGTAACCTTTATACACTATAAATGAAAAAAAGAATAACTTAAATACTATCAGACTATATATACAAGGCTCTCTATCACACACTCAAATCACAGTATCTTTGCCAGGCTAGGTTTTAGTCTCTCAATGTCTCCAACCTGTTTGATGTTGTTGCCTGGTTACGTTGGTCCTTCTCACGTCTAGGCGTGAAAGTCCTTCGTCGTACGCGTATCGCCGTCCTGTCTCTTTGGGCACGGACGTCCTCGTTCTCGTACGGTACACTCAGTTCTCGCTTGGACTTGGGTATCTCGGTTCCCAGTCAGACTCACTCCCAGAAGAGCTGGAGGGATGACCTCACGTAGGTCCCACCTGCGACTCGACGTCTCGGCGTCTGTCTTCCACTCTTGTTACAAGAACTCTGAAATCTAGGCTTCAGAGTCAGGGAATGCGGGCTAGGTAACTCGAACACAACCGTTCCATACGACAAGACAGCCCGCAATAACCAAACTAGACCTCTGACAGTCACAGCTTCCGCCTAGAACTCACTAAACAGAACTCACTACAAATTCCCGTGCTAACCATGCCTTACAGATTTCACGTACGTCTAGTCCAACACGGACTTTCGGCAACAAACCGTTAACAAAAACCGTACCGTACTAATCCTACTAAATGAGCACTATGCCCGAGCATAGAGCTTCATCACAGGCTGCATCGAAGAGAGGCAGGAGAGGCTGGCTGTGCAGTACATGCATCAGGAGGCCTTGATTCTTTCGTCGTCCGAGGGAAAAGGCATAAATTCATCCGTGAGATGGAGTTCCCGCTGGGTTGTTTTATCTCTCTTTTGACCGCGATGGGGCAGTTTTTGAGTCAACACTGTTTCGTTTAAGTGTTCGGGATGTAGGGCTATATCTTGATTGTTTGGTCTTCTGTTAGCAAAGCTTTCCATACATTTATGCATGTGCCAGCTAAAGAGGGCCACATGTCTCGCAGGTGGCCATAGGGTATTAGTCCAGTCAGCGCCGGGCCCGGCAGTTACGTGACCATGGACCATTCCCAACACCCTTCTACTACTTTTGGAAGAAGTAGCGCGATGCATGGATAGCGCATAGAGGTAGCTGTGCTGCCTGCCTGTTGGTAAGATAGCTTATCCCTTCGCCATGTAGTTTTCAGTGTCTTCCACGTCAAATTTAGCTCTCTGTTTCAAAACACTGTGTCATTTAGATTTTTTTATTCAGTGCTGGGAGGGCCTCGTTTGTGGACTGTAGGATCATTAATGGTTGATTTCTCCTTATTTAAGTTTTGAGGAGATTAGCATGTCTCATGACGTTTTGTGTCGCCGATTCAGATTTCGGGGGCTGTCCACTTCTTTCGTTGGCAATATATATCGTTGTTTCTTTTAGGAGGGGTGCGGTGTTACTGTCGATCAATTCTGGCGTAGAGCTGCAAGATGCGGTGCCGATTACAATAGATGGCGGCGAGAGCTGGGCTCTGTTTTCCTGTTACGTACAGCTCGCGGCCCGGCGTTGGTTGTGAAGATCGCTGTTTCATGTCTTTTGCGTAGTTGATTGGCGTTGTCTGTATGTTTTGTTTGTTTTGTTTGTGTTTTTTTCCGAAAATTCCTCTGGGGTTTCTTCTTCGCATAGGTGTCAATTTATGTATATTTCGAGTGAGTTTTTGCTTTATTTGTCAGGCACTACTCTCGTCAGCGGACCACGCCTGACCACTTTATGTGGATTTTTTGCTTCATTGCGTGGAATGTTAATGATCTTTTTCACTCGGTTTGAGCGTCGGTCGTGGTTTCAGCTTTCAATTTGTAGTCTTAATAATCTTCTTCACTCGGTTTGAGCGTCGGTCGTCGTTTTAGCTTTCAATTTGTAGTCTTAATGATCTTCTTCACTCGGTTTGAGCGTCGGTCGTCGTTTCAGCTTTCAATTTGTAGTCTTAATGATCTTCTTCACTCGGTTTGAGCGTCGGTCGTCGTTTCAGCTTTCAATTTGTAGTCTTAATGATCTTCTTCACTCGGTTTGAGCGTCGGTCGTCGTTTCAGCTTTCAATTTGTAGTCTTAATGATCTTCTTCACTCGGTTTGAGCGTCGGTCGTCGTTTCAGCTTTCAATTTGTAGTCTTAATGATCTTCTTCACTCGGTTTGAGCGTCGGTCGTCGTTTCAGCTTTCAATTTGTAGTCTTAATGATCTTCTTCACTCGGTTTGAGCGGCGCTGATTACAGTCGAAGCCGGCGAGAGCGGGGCTCTATTTTCCTGTTACGTCCACCTCGCGGCCCGGCGTTGGTTGTGAAGATCGTTGTTTTATGTCTTTGCGTAGTTGATTGGCGTTGTCTGTATGTTTTCTTTTTTAAAGAAACAATCCTTAGTTTCATTGCGTTTTTATTTATTTAATTTCATTTTTTTATATTCGACGTTTGTTCCTTTGTTCATTCTTCATTCTGATAGAATGCTGAGGGCGAGTTGGTTTTCTGCTTCTAGGACATTGGAGCTCTGTACCTCTCTGGTATGGGTTGTGTCTAGAAGTTTTGCTTTGCGTCGGCTCTCCACGTGTTGTGTATTGAGCGTCCTGCTGGGTGGTGTGTCACGTTCCCGTGTTGTTTGTTGGGTTTTCGAGCGATTCGGCGGCTTCGTTTTTGGTCTCCACGTTTGCTATTTTCTTGGTGCTGAGTCTGGGTATTTGGGGAGGTTTTGTATACACCTCGTATTTTTAATGGCGTGTTCATAGGGGTAGTTTCACCAGGCTCTCTCAACTTGTTACGTTGCAGGTTTAGGACTTCTGTTTGTGAGGCTTCTCATACATTTATGTATGTGCCCCAAGCAGAGGATCCCAGGTTTCGCTGGTGGTCTTGGGTATTGTAGTCCGATCATGCGCCGGGCCCGGCAGTTATGAATTCAAGGACCAATCCACTTTCCACTATTCTACTTCGTTCCAAGCCGGTAGTAGTGCGAAGACTGCACAAGTGAGGGCATAGATGTAGCTTTGCTACTTGCCTGAGCGTGATAATTAATGCTTCCCCGCCTCATTTTTTTCGTTCTCTTTTTGCTGATATTTCAGCGTGTTTATGGTTGAATTTTGCTCTGCGGTGTACTGATGTGTTTCACACCGCCTTGGCTTTTTTTGAGGTTGGTTCCTGTTACATCCACCAGATCTCTTATATAATTCTGGGTTCCCGGTCCGGTGGCGATTGTTAGTGCTGGCAGCTTAATTGTCTTTTTCTGCTTCTAGGACATTAGAGCTTTGTATCTTTATGGTACATGTGCTTCTAGCATTTTTGTGTTGCGTCGGCTCGTCACGTTTGACGGGTGGTGTGGCGGGTCCCTATTTTGGGTGTTGGGTTTTTAGGGCGATTCGGCTTCGTTTTGGTCTTCACGTTTGCCAATTCCTTAGTGCTTGGAGAAGTTCTGTTCAGAGGCCCGTGCTCTCCGACGTGTCCCTTGGGGTAGATTCAATCTTTCAACTCCGTTGGGTCGCACATTTACACCTTCTGTTAGTGAGGCTCCTTACGCATTTATGCATGTGCCCAGAGCGGAAATTCTCAAGTTCCGCTGGTGGTCATGATCCGTTCAACTTTCTCCTGCTTGGTAGTGGTGCGTAAGCTTCGCATCTGTTGGCATTTTTAGTTCTTTGCCTGTGCGAGGTGTTTCATGCTGTGCCCACATGCTTCTTTTTTTCCCTTTTACATCGGCCAGGTTTCTTGTGTGATTCTGGGTTCACAGTCCAGCGGCGCCTGTTTACGTTAGTGCTGGCAGCTTAGTTGTCTTTAACGTTTTGAGGCGATTTATTTTAAGGGTTGGTTCGCTTTCTTTGATCCTCCCCATTTGTGTTTCAATGTGCGTCCGGCTGTTGCCTGTGACTCATTATAGAGTAGTTTTTGTTGATGTTCTTATGTAGTGCTGTTGTTGAGACAGCCATAAGACGTATTTTAATTTTAATGCTTTTTTGTTTACGCTGGCATCAAAAGCGTTTATTTTATGCGACTGACTTGTGTGAGAGTGTTTCGCCGCCAAGACGTGCCTGAGTGCACAACTGAAACGTATCAGTACCTACAGCACCGGCCGGCCCACCCACCAGCAGTCGTCAAAGGACTATTAAAATTGGAAACACTCCGCATCGCAAGAAACTGCTATAACGCAGTTGAAAGAATTGAAGAACTCAACTCAATCTACGAGCGAGGGACCACGTGTAAACCACGCTAACCAACCTATCAGCCCACTGTGTCGACCCGAGGTGGAAAACCTCACCCAACGAAGCAAACTAAGCTTCTCACCCTCGATCAAATAAGACGAGGAAAAAGAATAATTTTGGTAAAAACGTAAAAAAAAAACAATTAAGAAACATGCCCCAAAACCAGGGGCAAACACATCTGACCCGATAAGTAAATCAGGGTTAAATGTAGGAGACTGAAACAACAACAACCAAAAACTGCTGTGAAAGTGGATGTCTCAAACGGTTTGGGTCCCCTGACGAGAGGAGTACCGGCTACGAAAGCAAAACGTCCTCGAAAGACACCTCATTCTTAAACACAAAAATTGACTGACTTGTGAGAAAAGAGTGTGTCCGGCCGGCCGAAACAAACAGGCCTTTTCATCGGATAGTGTGCGACGTGATACACTTTATTACAAACGTTTTATTATGAATAAACAGCGTGTAAGGATGTGTTTGACATCGCTCACTGTATGATGCAATGATCTGTTTGGTAGTTTATGTCAGTAACCACTTTTTCAGAAGTGAAAACCAATTACATTGTGACAAGCCTGACGTTCCTTCAACATTGATAGTTTCAGAGAGCAAAACATCTCTGCAAAACCAACGACGAAACACTGTATATTGATACACATCGTGAAAACACATTTCTCCGCTATCACAGTCTGTGGTTTTAATCTCTAGATGTGCAACGGTGTTGTAGCGCCAGACCCTGCCAACCCCACCAGCTACAACATCTACACAGATCCCGCTTGTCTGGATGTGCTCAAATTTGTCAGGGACAACCCCACATTTTCGTAAGTAACACTGCATCGTTGAACTCTTTTAGCCCCGACGCCCTACAGTAGGAGGTGGATCGACCATGATAATTCAAGGGTAGTGCCAGATTAGCTTGGCGCCATCAGGCGAAATCTAATCTGGTACTACCCTTGAATTGTCATGTTCAGTCCATCTCCCTGGTACATAGTCAGTTAGGTGACGTCTCCAAAATTTGGGAAATTCAGCCGTGGGGTTTATTGGTTAATTTAATCGAGACATGCGGCATCAGGCATAAAGCAGCGTTTCAAATACAGCATGTCTCGAATGTGTTAATGGGCAGTTTGTCAGGAGTGGATGAAAACAGGAGCTAAGACGAAAGTCCACTGGCGACATCATCTTGTAGTACCGAGTAAAAGTGTGGTCAAACACAGATACAAATTATAATCAGTCATCACAGATCCGTCTGGAACAATCCCGCTATTTGTTGAGTAACGATGTATATCATCACTTAAACTGCGGGAGGTGTTTGTGTAAGTGTGTGTGTTTTTGTGGGGGGGGAGGGGGGAGGAGGGGGAGGGGGGAGGGGAGCTTGGTGGTTCGGTGGATAGAACGTTCGACTCTCGTCCGATAGGTCCCGGGTTCGAATATAGCTGGGGTCGAAATTTATACAGACCCTACTTCGGTGCCCCGTCTTTGAAATCAGTTTCGTGGTGGACAAAACGTTAACGAGTGTGTGTGTGTGTGTGTGTGTGTGTGTGTGTGTGTGTCTCTGTGTGTGTGTGTGTCTGTGTGTGTGTGTCTGTGTGTATGTCTGTGTGTGTGTCTGTGTGTGTGTGTGTCTGTGTGTGTGTGTGTGTGCGTGTGTGTGTGTGTGTGTGTGTGTGTGTGCATGTGTGTGTGTGTGTATCTCTGTGTGTGTCTCTGTGTGTGTGTGTCTGTGTGTGTGTGTCTGTGTGTGTGTGTCTGTGTGTGTGTGTGTGTCTGTGCATATATGTACTTGCAGTGAAATAAACAGAAAAGACATAAATGCTGTGAAATGACTAGAAAAATACATTTTTTCCCAAAGACACTTCCTTTTAAAGTGGTCAGCACAGCATAAATCCTGGACACGACTATGGACTACCCCTTCCTCCCCCCTCCCCGCCACCTTGCCCCACCCGGGTCTGCCCTGGGGGACTTGGGTGGGGTTAGGTATTTTTTAGTTCCCAGGGTCACCCTGGTCAGCCCCACAGGGTGGGTTTATCTCTCTATTCTGGGGCATGTGTTTCTGTCTACCCTTTGTCCATTCACCTGTATTTGCCTTTTTAAAACTCTCCCTACTGTCTGCACTGTCTGTAGCTCTTGATGTTGGATGTGTGTTGCTAAATGGTCTTGGCTTTATTTGGGCCCATGTGTTAGGTTTATTTAATGTGTTTGACCGGCTGGCGACATACATTCAATGTTCTGTTTAGTTTTTTGTTTTTTTTCACAAGCAGTGCAGGCACGTCCTGAGAAAGCCTTGTTGCTGTCGGGACGTTAAGCAATGTACAATCAATCCCCGCCACCACCACCCCTCCCCCCCCCCTCCCCCCCCCCCCCCCCCCCCCCACCATTCTGGAGACGAAATTGCTTGCGTCCATTCTCGATGTATTGACCACTTCCAAATTCCACTGTATTGTTTTGTCCTAACTATTCCCAAACGTGTGTTTTTCTTGGTGATTATTTCATCAATTGAAATGATAGGTACTCTTGTCTGTGATTTTGAACAAAATCACAAAAAGCACTCACACCATGGTCATGTTGCTTCTGTTACTGTCTATGATGGTGTACCACTATATGTTTGTGGTTTTCAGCATTGACGGGACAATATACGGAACCAGGATTCCAAACTTGCATGTTGCTCTTGACCTGGACAATGGTGAGTACGTCTATATATTATGTTCTTCTATGAGTATTGGAGTCTTGTGCAAGTTTTGGAGTCTTGTCCGCGTTTGACAATGAGTTGATTTACACCGAAATAAATAGAGTTCTAATGTTGCCTTCTGACTCTGCCTCTGACTCATTCGAGAAGCACCATACAGATCCGCGGTTATTAGCTGTGTTTCCGTCCGTATGTGGCATCCCTCGAACGAGTTAATTCACTAGATAGGCACAACACTTACCAAAAAAGACACTTTCCAATGTATGTGCTATATTCAACATGAAAAGACAAAACCAAAACCAACGAAACAAACGACAGGCACGAAAGCAACAAAACGAAACGATACAAAACAAGACCAAAAGGAGAAAAGCGGTCATTCTAATAATTGACATTTATCAACTCCTGCTAAATTTCTTTTGTATTTAATTATTATATTGTACAGCTGTTACTACAAACGGAGTCACTGTGGTAAAACCTACCATTCTGGGCAAGTACTTTTTCGTTAATGCGCAGTCAACATGCGAGTCTGCAACCTGCGTCTACATAGCTTCCACCATGGTTTCTTACATCGACAAAACTAAGTGCTACGTGGCTAGCTATGGCATCACCATAATAACAGGTAAGGGACCAGGACCAGAATGTGGGTAATTTTTTTCAGCTGTTCTAGCCTTTAACTGCCAACTTACTGTCTTTCTGTATTTTGCACTTCTTGGAACGATTACTTGCAACTGACCACAGACCAAATTTATCGCTTGCCACACAGTCCGGGGCTCACAATTCATTTGAACCAAGTGAGAAAAGTCTTCCTTGCTACAGATTCTGAAATTATCACTGCAGAAGCAGCACCACTGGTAAACCTTTGAAATTCCAGCGGCAAAAATGAAGCACGCTTGCACGACAGGGTATGGTAGCCTGTGCATAAAAGAGTTGCGTCCCATGCGTATCACAGAAATGATTCAGTCTGACACCAGAAATATGTGGCTTGTTACCCCTGACGCCAGACACAATGACGATGTTTCAAATAGTCTGTGACTGGGACAGACTGACAATTTCATTAAACCGTCTGTGTTGGGTTACATCGTGGTTTGTAGTCCTCTGAAGCTGATTATCAGAACTTCGCGCCTTTGTCGGACTACCAAACCAGGGCCGGATCAATACGTTTTTAAGGGGGGGGGGGGGTGCTGAACGACAATATAAAAACGGTATACTGTTCAGAAGCGAAAGGCGCGGGCTCTAAGGGTCCGAAAAAAATCAGACAGCGGGTGGGGGTGGGGGGGGGGGGTAGGGAAGGGGAGGGGGGAAGGGGAGGGGAAGGGGGGGCTGCTTCCAGGGTCCGAAAAATTTTGACAGCGGGGAGGGGGGGGGGCTTCCAGGGTCCGGAAAAGTCAAACAGCGGCGGGAGGCGGGGGGGGGGGGAGCGCGTACAGGAGCAGGAGGAGGGATGCTGCAAAGACATTAAATCACCCCACCCCCCCTCTTTCTCGGACCAAGATGCGGCCTGGTAGTAAATGACTTCTTTTTTTTTTTAGGCCGAAAGGGGGGGGGGTGCTGTAGTACCAAAGCACCCTCCGCCCCCCCCTAGATCCGGCCCTGCAAACCACGATGAAGCCCTCGAAGTAACCTAACACAGACGGTTCATTTAGGCTCGGTTCAATGCCTAATCAATGTTACTATTATTACACGTTTGCAGGTGTTGATAGTCCTGGTGGAAACAGAGTGGATATTATGATGGGAGGAACTTGTGCAAATGCTCCCGCTGGCTCCGAGTGCTTCACTGCTCTCAAAAACACCCCTGTGTATTGCGTGGTTAGTACATGATTCAATAGTTTATCTATCAGTTTCTTTTTAGGGGGAAAAATGTATATTAACGAGTAAAAGAAATGTGATATTTTTGGAATCATCGGAAACACTGGAGTGTTTTTAAAGATTGCAAAAAATGTAACTTTCTGCTGAAAAAACAACAACAAAACATTGCAGCTGTGTGCATTCGTATATATTTTATATTGTAGGCCTATACTCTCAAAAGGGGTTACAGTAGTGTATGTTTGCCAATTTGCTGATCGCGTGTGTCAGAATGCAGCTTTTTAGTTGTCGCTCCAATGGCCGATCTGGGGGGGGGGGGTCCTAGGGATTCCGGCCCCCTCCCCTCCACCACCCCTCCCCCTCTTCCCACCACACACCAGGCCCATCACCCCCCCTGGGGCATAGGCCGCCGACAAGGTCCCTCCAGCCGTCTCTGTCCTGGGCAAGTCTCTCCAGCTGTCCCCAGGTGTGGCCCATCTTCTTGGCATCTGTCTCCAGGTCACGTCGCCAGGTGTTTCGTGGCCGACCTCTCTTCCTTTTTCCCTGTGGGTTCCATCTTAGGGCTTGCTTTGTGGTGTTGGTTGCTGGCCTATCCATCTCCAGCGGCGTTGTTGAAGCTCCACTTCTGCAGGCTTCTGCTTTGTCCGCTGCCACAATTCCTCGTTGCTGATTTTGTCCGGCCAGCGTATCCCGAGGAGCCTTCTCAGACTGTTGTTGATGAACGTCTGTATTTTCTTGGTGGTCGACACTGTGGTCCTCCAGGTCTCTGCTCCATAGAGGAGTACTGGTTTCACATTGGTGTTAAACAGTCGGATCTTGGCGTCGACTGACAGATCTCTTGAAGTCCAGACGTTCTTTAGCTGGAGAAATGCTGCCCTGGCCTTGCCTATCCTGGTCTTCACGTCAGCATCCGTCCCACCCTTCTTGTCGACTATGCTGCCGAGGTAGGTGAAGCTCTCCACCTCTTCTAGCGCCTCGCCTTCCAGTGTGATGGGCGTTCCACTGGCAGCGTTGACTTTCAGCACCTTGCTCTTTCCACGGTGGATGTTCAGGCCTAGCCTTGCGGAGTTCACTGCCACTGCGTCTGTCTTTTCTTGCATCTGTTGTTGGGTGTGCGAGAGCAGGGCTTGGTCATCTGCAAAGTCCAGGTCGTCCAGTTGGGTCCAAAGTGTCCATTGGATGCCATTTCGCTTCTGTGCTGTGGATGTCGTCATGACCCAGTCGATGGACAGAAGGAACAGGAACGGTGACAGCAAACACCCCTGTCTCACCCCTGTCCGGACTTGGAAGGCGTGGGTGAGCTGGTTTCCACAGATCACTCTGCAGGTCAGTCCCTCGTAGGAGTTCCTGATGATGTTGGTGAGCTTTTCAGGTACTCCATAGTGTCTCAGCAACTTCCACAAGGTGGCTCTGTTGACGCTGTCGAAGGCCTTCTCGTAATCAAGGAAGTTGATGTAGAGGGACGAGTTCCACTCTAGCGACTGTTCCAGGATGATTCGCAGCGTGGCGATCTGGTCAGTGCATGATCGGTCCTTGCGAAAGCCCGCCTGTTGATCTCGAAGTTGGGGGTCCACTGTGTCCTTCATCCTGTTGAGTAGGATCCTGCTGAAGACTTTGCCTGGGACAGACAGTAGGGTGATTCCTCTATAGTTGGCACAGTTGCTGAGGTCTCCATTTTTTGGCAGCTTGACCAGGTAACCCTCCTTCCACTCTGCTGGTACTTGTTCTCTCTGCCAGATTTTCCTGAAGAGGGGGTGGAGCATCTCGATTATGGTTTCAGTATCCGCCTTTAGAGCTTCTGCCGGTATACTGTCGGGTCCGGCTGCCTTGCCCGACTTGAGCTGTTTGATGGCTTTCCGGATCTCCTCCTTGGTGGGCTCGCTACAGTCTATCGGCAAGTCTCTCTCGGCTACCTGAATGTCTGGTGGGTCTTGTGGAGCTGGTCTATTTAAGAGCTCCTCAAAGTGCTCCTTCCATCTGTTCTTCTGTCCCTCCTCTCCTTGGATAGCTCTTCCCTGTTTATCCTTTACTGGCCTCTCTGGCTTGGCAAACTTCCCTGAAAGCTTTTTTGTGGTGTTGTAGAGCTCTCTCATGTTTCTATGTTGGGCTGCCTCCTCTGCTTCTTGTGCCAGTGACTCTACAAAATTTCTCTTGTCTGCCTTGATGCTATTCTTTACTATTTTGTTGGCTGTTGTGTATGCCTCCTGAGCGCGGGCCTTCTCTGTTCTTGTGCGGCTGTTGTTTACTTCTGCTTTCTTCTTCTTTCTATCTACTACTTTCTCAAGTGTCATTGGTGTTATCCACTCTTTGTGAGTGTGCTTCCTGTATCCCAACACCTCCTTGCATGCTGCAGTTACTGCGTCTCTCACCCCTCTCCACTGCTCGTCAATGGTTCCTTCGTCCAGAAGCTCTTGGAGAACCTGGAACCTGTTGGAGAGGGTGAGTCTGTACTCTTCATGCTTGCCTGAATCTTTCAGCAGCGTAGTGTTGAACCTCTGGCGCTGACAGGTCTCGCCGGTCCAGTTCCTCTTCAGCTTCAGTTTCATTCTGGCAACAACCAGGTGGTGGTCTGAAGCAACGTCGGCTCCTCTCTTCGCTCGGACGTCCTGGAGAGATCTTCGGAACCTTCTCGAGATGCACACGTGGTCGATCTGATTCTCGGTTAAATGGTCCGGTGATACCCATGTCGCCTTGTGGATGCGCTTGTGCGGGAAGACTGTGCCGCCTATGACAAGGTTGCTTATGACGCATAGGTCTGCAAATCTCTCTCCGTTATCGTTCATTACTCCCAAACCCTGCTGCCCCATAACCTCCTCGAAGCCCCTGTTATCGCTGCCGACCTTGGCGTTGAAATCGCCCATGATGATGTTGAAATCTCTTCTAGAGAGGGTTCCAACGATGGTCTGCAGTCTATTATAAAACTGGTCTTTGGTCTCCTCATCGCTGTCGTTGGTTGGGGCATAGCACTGGATGATGTTCATGCTAATCCTCTTCTGCTGTGTTCTGAACGAGGCTGTGATGATGCGTGGGCCATGGGCTTCCCACCCGATGAGAGCACTCTGCGCAGTTTTGGAGAGCATGAGAGCCACTCCCTCTGTGTGTGGTGCATTGTCCTCCTCATGGCCGGAAAACAGCAGCCTCTCTCCTGTGGTCAGTCTCTTCTGTCCGCTGCCCGTCCATCTGGCCTCACTGATGCCAAGGACGTCGAGACGGTAGTTCCTCATCTCCACTGCCACCTGAGCTGTTTTCCCTGCTTCGTACATGGTCTTCACATTCCATGTTCCGATGTTGATGGTTGCCCTGGTCGAAAGGATGGTAGTCTGCTGAGTGGCTTCCTTTCGGCTTTCACCACCCCGCGTCATAAATCCTCCAGCTGAAGGTCCATCCTCTCCCAGGGCCGAGTCAGTTGTTGGTTTTCTTGTTGGCGTTTCTGTAGCAATGTGTGCTTTTATGGGGTGGGGCAGCTGACCCCACGCCCAACCCTCCTCCTTTCACATCCGGGCTTGGGACCGGCCATGGCGGAGTTCCCCCTCTTCCCCCTATCCCAAAATTGTTTAAAATGCTATAAGAAAATTACTTTTTGTGGCGTTTGTCCCGCTTTTTGGGCGATTTTAGATACACACACACGCGCGCGCGCGCGCGCGCGCAATCGGGGGGGGGGGGGGCTATTGTATCAGATTAAAAGTCCCAAACAAAACGTTGGAACCCCTACCCCCCCCCCCCTCCTCGAGGTACTAATCCGCCCCTGCGCTCATAGAACTTTAAAAAGTATATTGTGCTACCCCGAGTCCGAAATAGCTCAGGCAACAAAACGTCGGAGCAGGAGAGCGAAGGGAATCCGTTGAAAGGTCCTGGTAAATCAAGGTGGCACAGTTGGAGTGCGCCTGAGTTGATCAGTGTTCAGGTCGTACTCCATAGGCAATAGATTTCCCTGTTCCCCATAACCCGCCCGTCAGGGCCGTCCATGATCACCTCGGTGCTGTGGACGTTAAACCCGAAATAACCAACCAACAACCCCGTGCAACACACCGTTGACTGCTGACTTTGGTTCTTTTACGTCCTGATTCGCCGCCCATTACGGTTACACTGAGACATTAACGAAAATTTCAACGTGAAAAATACACTTAACTGTGCAGTCAGTACTCACATCCTATCAGTTCACTTTACGCAGCAACCGAACGTTTTGAAAAGCTGCACAAAGTAAACATCAAGCGGACATTGACACTGTACAGGTGAGAACTGTCTCCTTCGGGTGAGTTCGCTCCCTTACTATTGTCGTCTGCAACAGTGGTCGATTCGCACTCTTGTCAACGTCACGTTTAGTCAACGGTTTGTTATGTAATTGTTATTGTAAAGAAAAGACTTCAATATATGCTGTGAACAGAACTTGATCAATCCCACTTTATTCCATGCCGATCAGTCTCGCTAACATTATCCCTTTAGCTGTCGATAGCGGATTTTGTCACCATGATTACTGAATGAATCGTCACGGTCGCGACAAAAAAAAAAAAAAAAAAAAAAAAACGTTTCCGACGGCCAAATGGTTAATTTAAAATGTTTATCGTTTGGATAAACTGATCATATATTTGTAGTGTTGGTTGGCGGATGAGTTCGCCTGTCTATGTTCCAAAAACAAACGATCCTAATTAAAGATAAAACTGTTTCTGGTTTGTGTGCTAATTGCGGGTTTACAAATGCCACACTTGCTATTTGTACTTTTTCTCAGGGTGATATCGGTGCCCCAGTGTACTGCGCAACAAAGACAGGAGAAGAAGTTCTGTACGGAATCTTGCCTTACTCTGGAGAGTGTAACTTGGACAACCCGACCTTTAGTGTCATGCCGATTACGATGTAGGCGGGAATAGACGACTGATGACGCCACCCGTCTGTTACGTGAGTGTGCGTGTTTGGTTTCAGTTCGCGGCGCTTTGAGTCGATTTGCCCAAAAATTGAGATAAAGCGCCTATATAATAACGGTATTAGTATTATTATTACCCGCTGACGTTATGTCAGAGGACATGACGTTACACGGCACGTGACGGCTTAGATGAAGTTACAGGAAGGGTTTTCGAATTCATATTGCTTTTTTTCTGTTCACATTTGTGTGTATGTGTGTGTGTGCGTGTGTGTGTGTGTGTGTGTGTGTGTGTGTGTGTGTGTGTGTGTGTGTGTGTGTGTGTGTGTGTGTGTGTGTGTGTGCGTGCTTTGACGAGTGCCACAGACAAACATTTAATTATTGACTGTTTACCTTGAAATGTCGTATACACATATAATAATAATAATAATAATAATAATAATAATAATAATAATAATAATAATAATAATAATAATAATAATAATAATAATAATAATAAAGCAACCATTAAAATTGTTTTACTCTGGCTCAAAGTGCTGCGAACAGAGCCCAACACGCGTGATCACGTGAAACATACAGTCAGCTCATGTCACATCTCAGTTATAATGAGTTACTTGAACTTATGAGTCTGCATATCGAAGTACTGAGACAGCATTGCTTCACATTACCAACAGCCTGCTTGCACATGCTGACGTCGTACATGTCTCTTTGCTATCATTATTAGACCTGTCTGCGGTGTTTGACACGCTGGATCATGGGATTCTTTTAGAACGCCTACGCGTGTCTCTTGGTATTTCCGGTACAGCGCTGTCATGGTTCAAGTCTTACCTTCTTGAAAGATATCAGTCTGTATGTGTGAATGGGATCATGTCTTAGACTGTGCTTTTGAAGAATGGTGTCCCACAAGGGGCTGTTTTGGATCCTCTGCTGCTCTCTCTTTACACTGAACCAGTTTCCTAAATCATCAGCCATAATAGCTGTGAGTATCACAAGTATGCTGATGACACTCAAGTCGCTAGGCCCGACCATCCTAGTAACCTGCAGACCATTGTCTCCAATGTGGAGAAGAGTATAGTTAAAGTCAAAGACTGGATGACTTGCAACAGACTCAAATTAAATGATGACAAAACAGAGAGCATGATTGTTGGCACTCGAGCTAGAACATCTGTCTCCAGCAGTGACCACATTTCCATAGGTGGCCATGACATTTCTTTCAAATCCGACGTAAAAAATCTGGGTGTATTCCTGGATTCGAGTTTATCGATGGAAAAAAAAACAGGTTAGCCATCTTTGCCGCACTGCCTACCTCGAGCTCCGCAGAATAGGCATGATCAGATCCTTTCTGACAGAAAAGACTACTGCCCAGCTCGTTTGCTCTCGCATTCTGTCCCGTCTAGATTACTGCAATTCCCTTCTTGCTGGTATCTCATCCGATCAACTCACTCGCATTCAGCGTATCCAGAAAAATGCAGCCCGGTTAGTCCTTCGCAAAAAAACGCACTGATCATGTCACACCACTACTAAAGCATCTCCATTGGCTACCTGTCAAGCAAAGAACAGAGTACAAGCTGGCCACTTTGGCATACAGACACTATAACAATACACTTCCTGCATATCTGTCTTCTTTCCCTTGCATCGCACAATCCTATTAGGAGTCTACGCTCAAGCTCACAGAAACTGCTTGTTCAGCCCAAAGTCAGCCTAAAAACTGCTGGTGATCAGGCCCCTCATGTCTAGAACTCACTTCCACTGCATGTCCGTCTATCCCCTACACTGGTGAGATTCAAAACAAATTTGAAGACCCATCTTTTCCAGGTAGCATAATTATCAAGATTAGCTTAGTATGGATGTGCTGCCTGGAAATGTTGGCTGATTTCTTATATGGGTAGCCCATGTAGGTAGGCTGTGTGTGTGTGTGTGTGTGTGTGTGTGTGTGTGTGTGTGTGTGTGTGTGTGTGTGTGTGTGTGTGTGTGTGTGTGTGTGTGTGTGTGTTTATTTCGTGTTAGGAATGCGCCTACATGGTGCGAGCAGATGTTTATTTAAAGAGTGAGTGCGATCTAATTTTTCTCCTTTTTAAAATTATTTTTATGTGCTGTAAAGCGCTCCGAGCTTGCTGTCCGAGGGGAAGGGCGCTATATTATTATTATTATTATTATTATTATTATTATTATTATTATTATTATTATTATTATTATTATTATTATTATTTACGCTGAAGACAAACACAGTACAAGACAAACACAGAACTTTCACGTGGTGTGAAGGGTCAGCTCATCTACTGAGGTTCCAGAAATGTTGATCGCTTGTATTTAAAATTTATAAAGTGGCTTGAAGCCGGTACCAATTAACTCATTCGAAACGTGCCGCCTCCATATACGCGGCATAAATCGTCTATAGCAGCATGTGTCAGAGGTTCCGACCAAACTCTTTCTATACATACGCTTATAACACCCTTCTGACGTATCCACAAATAATTTCTTTTTGTCAAAGTTGACTGTATCAGGCATTTTAGATATGCATAGCATTTAAAGACTTTATTTTTTTTAATAACAAAAGTGTATGTTGTATTTGACAAACAACGTAAGAGTTTGCGAACCGAAACATTTTGACGGAAATCATTCGAAAAGCGCATAATACAAAAATACAAAAATTATTAACAATTCATGTCTGCTGTACGATAACAAATGCCAAATGCCGATTTTGCGAGATGTTCACCGTATTATATTATTAAACCTGAAAATAGGAATCGGACACTTACTTGAGAATCAACCTCACCAAAACTACCCGTTGACCCTTTGAACAATAGGTCATCGGGCCGACGTCGGTCTTAGTTGGCCCGCGCATGCGCGGGTCAACTAAGGCCGACGTCGGCCCGAAGACCTCTTGTGACTGGGATGTCTATCTTTAAGTGTTGTGTCATAGACACACAAAAAAGACAACAAAAAAAACAGAAAGAAAGAAAAAAAAAGGCCTAAAAATATTCAATATTTCCCTATTGTATACTACCTCGCTTACACACACCGTCCTAACCCCTTCACTCACAGAGCCAGATGTTTGACAGTTTACACTAGTCATCTATTTGGCAGTACGTACACATCCGTCGTGGGAGATGGGTCGACGGGAGCAACTTCCGCACACGTCTTGTAACCTGCACGCATACGCATAGTGCCACGTGTAAAATCTGTTTTATATTGGCAATAGGTGAAAAGGAATTACGTTAACCTACTTAGCCCTGACGTACTTTAGCAGGAGATGGATCGACAAAGATGATTAACATTCACACACAAAAGGATCCGGGTGTCGCCATCATTTCACAAAACTACCCCGGTTACTGATACAGATGACGAGTCTTTTTCCAACACTACCACTAGGTACGAAACCCAGGCAACGAAATGCACTGACGAATTCAACAATGACCCACTGACAACCCAATGGGCAAAAGGCCATTGGTGCTTACGTCGGCCCGAAGGCCTTTTACGCATTGGGAAATAGTCACAGTCCCTGCCTCCGTTTCAAGCTCGAAAATGGGTATTGGTCCATGTATGGGCCGACGACAGATTTATCTGGTCCGCTGACATCAGACAGAGATCACAAGTATACTCATTTCCGTGTTGGAAAGGGAGTTGGAACTGTGCCTACTGCTAAATTAACTCATTGTGCCCGAGGTACGAAATACCCACATTTTGGAGTTATCCTCCGAGGGCTGCATTACAATTCAGGAGACAGATCGACCATGATAGTTGAAGGGTGGTGGCAGAAGCTATTCTGCCACCACCCTTCAACTATCATGGTCGAGCGATATCTTGCTGTAGTGTGTCGCGGGCATAATGAGTTTACTGTATTATTAAAGACACAAGCTCAAGACAATAGAGAGTGAAAAGTTCGCAGTACACCTTTATAAAAAGTTCTTAGTATATCTGACAAAAATGCAACACAAAAGTAATAAGTAAAACTGTGAATCCTGACTGTCATAATGTGAAATACTTTCTTCCTATGTTTCTTCTTTGTACCCCGAGTGCGTACCAGGGGTAGTAGAAACCCCGTGCCTGAATTCTGAGAAGAAGGGTAAAAAAAGTCTAAGCTGAGGCAAGACAATATTGAAAATCCGTTGTATCGGTGAATATTACCAATCAAAGCGATCAGCAGTGCGGCGGATACATCACAGCCTCTATCGCCACATGTGAATTGAAACATCCTTCTTACACATGGTCGGGGAAAATCGTGCGAGGTTTATTAAATTACTGACTTGACATACATTTTGCACGCCTACATCTGCGCCTTGGTATACAGGTTCTGTAGCGTCTGCTCTCGACTAGTTTGTTAGAAAGGGTGCGCCAGTCAGCTGCAGGTGTAGGCGGCGCGATTGTTAGCGTCGGTCCGAGTTGGTTGTTTACTTTGGGGTTAACTCATTCGAAACGTGCCGCCTCCGGATACGCGGCTTAAAGCCGCGTATCCGGAGGCGGCTCGTCTCCAATGAGTTAACGTCCACGGCACGTCGATGTCTTTTCGAATAAAAACGTCAGTCATTTCGCGTTGTGTTGTCTTGTTAACTTTTGAGCATTAAAGTAATACCAAAGGGTAGGAAATCTAGCCGGCCCTACTTTACAGTTGGCTAGAATCTCTGACTGAGACTTCTGCAGTTATCACCGACCTCTTCATCGACTCACTAACTACGCCGGTCCACTTACGGATACGCGGCAAATGAAGCTTACATGCATTCGTCAAATATGCGACATCGCAAATTTCACTGGACACGTCTCACGTTGTCAAAAACTCTCAAACTCTATTCAAGCTAAAACAAGGTATGAAAGGAGATGAAGGAAAACATTTGTTTCCCCCACGGCGTGTTTTTTTTTTTTTTTTTTTTTTAGTCCTTGTATAGTTGCTGTCTTTACTGGGTTCACAAAAGAATATCTTTTAGTTCGCCTCCCGACCCCACCTATTCCAACCTGTTTTTGTTTTTTTCAAGCAGACTCAGTGACGTTAAAAACCGACTCTTTGCTTTCAACAGAGACTAACTTCGCCATCATCCCGGTTAGGCCATGGTGAAAGGCTTTTGTCCTATGTATAATAATACGCGCGCGCGAGCGCGAGACAGTGAGTGAGAGTGAGAGAGAGAGAGTGAGAGAGAGAGGGGGGGGGGGGAGAGAGAGAGAGAGAGAGAGAGAGAGAGAGAGAGAGAGAGAGAGAGAGAGAGAGAGAGAGAGAGAGAGAGAGAATGAATGAATGAATGAATGAATGAATGAATGATACTTTATTTCTCAAGGATGGAAACAGATGGAGAGAGAGAGAGAGAGCAGCAATAGCAAATGCTCTCTGTGAACTTCATTGTTTTATCTACAAGAAATATGCGTGACTCTATTAAAACACACTAAGCCTAAGTAGATGGTAGATTGATTGCAGGCCCGATGCTCGCCAATCTCAAATCTATTTTAACTAGCACGCTCCAGCCACGTTAAATAATTGATCTATACCCAGTACGCAAAAGGCTATATTGCCGAAGTCAGCCGCAGCGGTCCCACGCAGTCATTCGACGGCTCGCTGCGGCCGACTTCGGCCCGGTGGCCTTTGCGTACTGGGCACCACCATGCACGATCTAACGCATTCCGCGGATCAAATTGTAACAAAACAAAGAGAGAATGCAAATGACAATTTGTTTAGTGTTATCAAAACGAAGTGAAGCAGCAAATCCTGAGACCCGGCACTGGCCTAACACAAATTTGCGCGTGATTTATAGATCTTCATCAACAAGCCACACAAAGGCTGCTTCGACACTTTTGTCCTGTGAATGTCATGTTCTAAGGTGTAGCCGGTTTGACTTGTTCTTGAACTGACAAAGCTGCACCCCGTTTCTATAAAAGCCAGAGGCATCGAGGGCTCTTGATTTTACCCGGAAGAGCAGGACACAGTCAAGAGGTCGGACTTGCCACAGGACTGCAGACTGCAGGTGAGCCAGGCGATAACTCATTCAGCCCCCGACACACCACAGCAAGATATGGCTTGACCATGACAGTTCAATGGTGGTGGCAGAATAGCTTGGCACCTACAGGCGCCAAGCTATTCTGTCATTACCATTGAACTATCATGGTAGATATGTCTCCTGAATTGAAATGCAGTCCTCAGAGGATAACTCGAAAATGTGGGTATTTCGTACCTCGGGCACAATGAGTTAAGCGTTTGGTTGTCGGTTGCGGATTTTGTCGCGATTACTCCTGCAGGAATCATCGCGACAATAACCCCTGCTGGGAGCCAAAGGGTTAAAAGATACTTTATGCCTACTAAGAGAATCACTCAGGAATGGACGAAAACAAAACAGATCCATCCGTTGAGCTCTTCATGTTGTCACCAAATTGCCAGCCACGACAAATACGTGGCACATAGTAAATGGCACTCCATATCCCTAGAACGGCAAAATACATGGCACACCGTGCACGACAGGGAATTATGCAGAGAGTCTTGCACTGTGTGCATTGTATTTCTGCCAGTAGGTCCATTTGTAAGAAATGAGAGATTTTCATTTTAGAAAAATCAAAATCTCTTTTCTCAGGGGCATTCTGGCTTTTCCACACAACGCAGACTTGTCGTGGGCTTGCTATATAGTGTCCCGAGGAAGCATTATGTTCGTTGTGCCACGCATTTCTACCGTAAGTTGATAAAAGCCAGTATGTCCAATTTCGAGAAAAGCGAGAACTTTTGTTTTCTAATAATGTAAATCTCGCTTTACAAAGTGACATACTAGATTTTGTCAAACAACGGCAAATTTATCGTCAGCAGGTGTTTTGGTGACACGAGGACGGAGTCACAGAATCTGTTATTTTACCCTGTGTTGAGTGACCGATTCCCCTCAGTACGTGTACTGGGCTCGTAACAGGACAGACAAGAACAGGTCCACCGCACAGGTTGGACTTCTGACATCCCCACGAGTCCGAAAGACGTCTGCTATCCTCAAGATGCTTCGTGCTCTGGTTCTTCTGGCAGTGGTGGTCACGGCTACACAGGCTGCCGGTGTTGTGAAGCTTCAGGTGCCGTCATTGGCTGGCTACATATACCCGTATTTGAGCTACGGCAAGTATTACTACTACCTGCTGTGCCTCACCAGTCTATCAACGCAGGCGCCCTCGACCACCACAACCACCACCACCACCACCACCGCCCCACCTTTGAAACGTAAGATTGTACAAAGGTTTGCTTGCCGAGTGCAACTTGTCACTCATTATGTTTGTGTCAACGCCCAAGAATATAGTCTAATAAAAAAAAAAAAAAAAGAATGATACCAAAGAAGAAAAGCAAGAGGCACAGAACCTCATGAACCCTCGCAATGGCTCATGAAGTGTTAAACCTCCTGAAGGTCTTTACAGTGGTGGGGTTAAGTATTAAGTATATGGTGCATGTAACGCACGCAGACTCTCCCCGCAGTCGTACGTACAGACTCTGGCACAACAGACGCATACACCGCCATTGACTCAGTCGGGTGCATTCACGCGGAATAACACAAACACTAGCTCTCTTTCTCCTGTGGGCTTTTATAAAAGTAAACAACAAACACTCAAAAGAATACTCTTACTCTATACAATTCTCCAATCTAACACATCAACACCGCATTCACATACACAACGTAAAAGCAGGCTAGGTAATTGTCTCTCACAATCCAACCTGCTTCACTGGTGTTATTGTTCAGCAACGTTCTGTCCTTCCACGTCTAGGCGTGTAGTTCTTGCGTCGCACGCTTCCGACTCGTACCGTAGACGTCCTTCTGACTCGCTTCGTAGCGCAGTCCCTGATGACCCCGGTGTCTCGGCACCGGTCGCTCCCTCCCTGAGTGATGAAATGACCTCCCAGTAGGTCCCTCGGCGGTAGCCTCTGTTGACTGACGTCTCGGCGTCCGTCGCTCTGCTCCACACAGGAACTCTGTACAATAAAGTCCTAATATCATAACACTTGCTAAAAGCACACACAACTTTGATAATATGAGGTACCTTACGTAACCTGGCTGATACAAATAACTCACATGTTCATTTACACACATGTGCTTCAAACACAAACTACTTCGCAACATATCATAACTCGGTCACTACATTGAAACAGACTTTAACCTGCCACTCTCACCATACATTATTCCCTACATTGGAAAAGATTATACTTAACCACGTACTACTTTCATAAACGACTTAGGCTTACACACTTCACATTCCTTAGTTATCCATCTCGGTAAATAACTACATAGGAAAAACACCGGTTATCTCAACGAATTCCAAACCGACATAACTGAACCGAATCAACGCTACACAACCGAATTAACTCTTACTAACGCATACTATCTTTAACTCAGTAGCTGTTGATAATACATATAAACATACCTAAATTCTAGGTTTCAGAGTCTTGGGATACGGGCTAGGGTATCTCACACACGTCTGTCCTCACTGACAGTATAGCACCGTACTAACTATCTAGATCTCTGATAGACTGAGCTCGCGCCTAAAGCTCAGTGCAAAACGCTCTCCCTATGATTTCACGTGGGTTCGTGCATACACGGAATATTTGTCACAAGACAAACAACTGACAAGACCGTACCATACAAAAACCCTGTATGAACTCTATGCATGGGCATAGAGCTTCATCACAGTGCATCAACCCACCTTTTCAGCTCAAGGCTCCAAGGCATGTAAATAATATGGATTTCAGTGTTCTATACAAGTGGACATATTTTCATTATCATCTTAAACAGGGTGTTCAGGTAGTACATAATGACCCGTTTGGGTCAAAACACTCAGTTGTATTGCTCGATTAGCTTGATTTCTTTGAGGGCTGAAACGAACACGATAACTCAGGGTTGACGCCTTATATACTTAAGAGCAAAAAAACTGCGACAATTAAGGAATCATCGGATGATTCCAAAACTTACTTTTTGCTCGTCAGCATATATAGACGTTGTTTGGGATAAGAAGCAGGTAAAACTTTGCACGTATTTTCAAGAAAAGAGTGGAATAAATGGATATTGCACGCTTGTCCGGTCTTTTAATCCGCCATTTACGTCGAAACACGCGCAATTCAGTTTGAACTACTTCTGATTTCCG
>BTPG01000008.1:88307166-88594666 GCA_036245525.1 Semisulcospira habei | reverse complement strand
TATTACACGTTTGCAGATGTTGTTAGTCCTGGTATAAACAGAGTGGATTTTAAGGTGGGAGAAATTTGTGCCAATGCTCCCGCTGGCTCCGAGTGCTTCACTGCTCTCAAAAACACCCAGGTGTATTGCGTGGTTAGTATATGATTCAATAGTTTATCTTTATCAGTTCCTTTCTAGGGGGAAACATGTATATTGGAGAGTAAAAGAAATGCGACAATTTTGGAATCATCGGAAACACTGAAGTGTTTTCAAAGATTTGAAAAATTGTAACTTTCTGTGGAAAAAAACATTGCATCTGTGTGCATTTGTATATATTTTATATTGTAGGTCTATACTCTGAAAAGGGGTTACAGTAGTGTATGTTTACGAATTTGCTGATCGCGTGTGCCAGAATGCAGCTTTTTAGTTGTCGTTCCAAGGGCAGATTTGGGAAAGGGGGGGGGGGGGGGAATCCTAGGGGTTCCGGCCCCATCCCCGACCCAAAATTGTTTAAAATGCAATAACAAAGTCCTTTTTGGGGGCTATTGCCCCGATCTTTTGGCGAGTTTCGATACACACACACACGCTACCCCCTCCCTCTGATGTTAGATATTGTGGCCAGTAACGTGAGTGTTCCTCGCGCTGGGACCATACGGCGTTGAGGCGCGTCCCCAGGGTGGTGGATAGGGGGTCCCTCGCGAGAGGGGTGCACCGAATGAAATAAGGTGCCATGAACCAACATGGTCTAAGGGAAGGTGACCCCGAAAAAAAAAAAAAACCCCTGGTCCTCCTAGTAAAGGGGTTGGGGGTGGGGGTAGCTTCCCCACACTGCAAATAAGGAAATAGCTACAAAAACGCCGACGAAAAGACGAACAACAATTTCTTTCCTGGAGGAGGAAGGTTCTTCTACCAGAAGATTTATGACGTCCTGTGGTGAAAGCCGGAAGCCGTCTTCGGAAGCTACAGGACCGAGCCGCCTCTCTCTATCGAGGGACACAATCATGGGCACATGGAATGCCAAGACCATGTACCAGAGCGGCAAGGCCGCCCAGATAGCAGCAGAAATGCAAAAGTACAACCTTTCCCTGCTAGGTATCAGTGAAGCCAGATGGACGCAGTATGGCCAGAAAAGGCTGTTAAGTGGGGAGATGATTCTGTATTCAGGTCATGAAGAGGAGAATGCCCCCCATACAAAAGGTGTAGCATTCATGCTGTCACCAATGGCACAGAGAGCGCCAAGAATTATCACAGAAAAAAATCAAGAAAAAGATCAAACTCAACGTCATCCAGTGTTATGCGCCCACTAATGACAGTGACGAGGAAGAGAAACAAGAGTTGTACGACCGACTCCAGAGTGCTGTGGACAAATGTGCGGAGCGAGACATCACCATCGTCATGGGCGATTTTAATGCCAAAATAGGGGAGGACAACACCGGATACAAATAGGTGATCGGGAGACAGGGACTAGGGGAGATGAGTGAGAACGGGGAGAGGTTTGTAGACTTTTGTGCTCTAAACAGACTTGTCATTGGAGGCAGCATCTTCCCACACAGAAGAATACACAAAGCAACTTGGGTCTCACCTGACCATACTACAGAGAACCAAATAGACCATATCTGCATTAGCAAAAAATTTAGAAGATCCCTTCAAGATGTTCGAGTGAGGAGGGGAGCAGATGTCGCCTCAGACCACCATCTGCTTACCTTAAGAATAAAGCTCAAGTTAAGAAAAGCCGCACAGAGACAACAAGAAGACAGCGCTATAATGTAGGCCTCCTGAGAGAGACTGGAGTGAGAGAAGAGTTCAAACTGGTGCTGTCCAAACGGTTTCAAGCGCTACAGGAGCTAGTAAATGAAGAGGAGGCGGTCACCACAGAGCAGCAGTGGAAAGCAGTTAGAGAGGCGCTGAACTCAACCTGCAAAGACACTGTAGGGTTCAGGAAACACCATCACAAGGACTGGCTGTCGGCACAGACCTTGAAGAAGATAGAAGTGAGGAAGCAGAAGAAAGCAGTTGTCAACAACAGTCGCACGAGAGCAGCCAAAGCAAGGGCACAGGAGGGATACTCGGAAGCCAACCGCGAGGTGAAGAGGAGTATCAGGGCAGACAAGAGGACCTGCACAGACAGCCTGGCAGCAGAGGCAGAAAAGGCAGCAGGCAGCGGCAACATGGAACAGCTCTACGACATTACCAGAAGATTGTCGGGCAAGTATGGCCATACAGAAAGACCAGTACAAGACAAAGAAGGCAAGCCTATTGCAGACAGAGCAGACCAACTCGACAGATGGGCTGAGTATTTTGAAGAGTTACTGAACAGACCCAGCCCACCCGACCCCCAGACATCCAGCCAGCAGAGACCGACCTACCCATCAGCTGTGACAGACCCAGTCGGGAAGAGATAAGAAGAGCAGTGGCATTTTTGAAGAACGGCAAAGCAGCAGGGCCAGATGGCATCCCAGCGGAGTCTCTGAAAGCAGACCTAGAGACAACAGTAGAGCTGCTGTACCCACTGTTTGGAAAGATCTGGTAAGATTAGGTGATGCCGGCTGACTGGAAGGAGGGGTACCTAATCAAGCTTCCCAAGAAAGGCGACTTCAGCAAGTGTTCCAACTACAGAGGAATCACCTTGCTGTCAGTACCAGGAAAGGTCTTCAACAGGATCATCCTTGAGAGAATGAAGAGTTCCGTTGACCCCCAGCTGAGAGACCAGCAAGCAGGATTCAGGAAAAACCGATCATGTACAGACCAGATCGCCACTCTCCGCATCATCGTGGAACAGTCTCTGGAGTGGAGCTCCCCGATGTACGTCAACTTTGTGGATTACGAGAAAGCTTTTGACAGCGTGGACCGAGAGACTCTGTGGAAACTCCTACGACATTACGGTGTACACACAAAGCTCGTCTGCCTGACCAAGAGCAGCTACGATGGCATGACATGTCGCGTGATCCACGGAAGCTCCAGGTCAGAACCGGTGTCAGGCAGGGGTGTTTGCTGTCTCCGTTTTTTTTCCTAGTGGCCATAGACTGGGTCATGAAGAGGACCACAGAGCACAGACGAAGTGGAATACAGTGGACACTGTGGACACAGCTTGACGACCTCGATTTTGCAGACGACATGGCTTTACTGTCCCACACTCATCAACAAATGCAGGACAAGACCACGAGGCTTGCTGATATCTCGTCCCAAGTGGGCCTCACCATCCACAAACAGAAAACAAAGACAATGAGGCTGAACGCAACCAGGGAAGAACCAGTCCTGCTTGCTGGCACCCCGTTGGAGGAGGTGGAGTCCTTCACTTATCTCGGGAGCATCATAGACAAAAAGGCGGCACTGATGCAGATGTCAGAGTACGAATCGGTAAAGCCAGAGCAGCCTTTCTCCAGTTGAAAAAAGTGTGGAGTTCCAGAGAGCTGTCACAACACACCAAAGTCCGGATTTTCAACTTCAACGTAAAAGCAGTTCTCCTATATGGAGCAGAGACTTGGAGATTGACAAAAACCACAGTCAACAGAGTACAGATCTTAATAAACAGTTGCCTGATAATAATTTTGAAAATCCACTGGCCAGAGAAGATCAGCAACGTCAGACTCTGGGAGAGAACAGAGCAGATAACAGCAGAGAATGAAATTGGGCGAAGAAGATGGGGATGGATTGGTCACAGTCTGAGAAAGCCAGCTTCCAGTATCACTAGGCAGGCATTGTCATGGAACCCCCAGGGAAAGAGGAAAAGAGGCAGGCCGAGAAACACCTGGCGTCGAGACCTCCAAGCAGACATCAAGAGACTGGGAACCAGCTGGAGTAAACTCGAAGGAGAAGCACAGGACAGGAGTTGCTGGAGGTCTCTCGTCGACGGCCTATACCCTGGGAGGGGTGACAGGCGTAAGTAAGTAAGTTACGTGAGTGTTGACACACACACTCTTTCTCCCCCCCCCCCTACCCCCCACCCCCACCCCCACCCCCCCCCCCCACCCCCACCCCCACCCCCACCCTCTCTCTGTTGTTTGATTTTTGGGCCACTGAAAGAAGGCCTAACATCGGGGAGTCTTTCGTGTCAGGTTAAAGGTCCCAAACAAAAAGTTTAAACCCCTCCCCCTCCTCGGTTTAACTGATCCGCCCCTGCGCTCATAGAACCTTTAAAAGTATATTGTGTTACCCCGTGTAACACACCTTTGACTGCTGCCTTTGGTTTTTTTACGTCCAGACATTAAAATCGCTCAACGCGCGCTCACTTGAAACATACACAGTTACGCTGAAGACAAACAAAGTACAAGACAAACACAGGACATTCACGTGGTGCGAAAGGTCAGTTCAGCTACTGAGGTTTCGGAATAAGCCGCGTATCCAGAGGCGTCACGTCTCGAGTGAGTTAAAGTGGTATACAGTATACGTCGCTAATAACAAAAGGGAGGGGGTGGGGGTATGACAAACTTCGGCTATAGCACTATGTTGCAGAGGTTCCGACCAAATTCCTTCTATATACACATTGGTTCGCTTATAACACCCTGCTTACGTAACCACAAATAATTTATTTTTGTCGAAGTTGACTGTATCAGAAATTTTAGAAGAATGAAGTTTACATTCATTCGTGAACTGAGCAAATAAGCGGCATGCGTTTAATTGACACGTCTCGAATAAGCGAAAAACACTCAAACACTGCTCAAGCTAAAACAAGGTACGGACAGAGACAGGTGAAAACAGTTGTTTCTCCACGGCGTGTTTATTTTCTTTTAGGTTGTATAGTTGCCGTGTTTACCAAACAGTTACTCCTTTAGTCTATTATTAAGTCGTATTTCCTAAGTTCGCCTCCCGGCTCCCCTTATCCCAACAAATATTTTTATCATATAAAAGAAGGGGATGGGAGAAAAGGAATGACATACCTATCATTTTGAGCCTTCCACTGAAACACCAATTGCAAAAAGCAACAGGGACTACCCCCAGGCGACCCGCAGTCCACTTGACTCTATCCAGGCCTCCCCACTCCCGGGGAGGGTATGAATATTCTCACAATAGACACTGGACCTGCAGTAGCTCAGTGCGGGCCGACTACCTTCGACGCCGGCCCGAGGACGTGTTGCTCTCTGTGAATTTCCGTCATCTGTTTATCTACAACAAATATGCCTGACGCTATTAAAACACACTTACCCTAAGTAGATGGTAGATTGATTGCAGGTCCGATGCTCGCCAAACTCAAATCTATTTTACCTAGCACGCTCCATCCACGTTAGATGATGTACATCCAGCATAAAAAAAGGCTCTCGGGCCGAAGTCGGCCGCAGTGAACGCGCTCACAGCCATGTCCGCGCAAGATCAAAAACATACCACAGAACATATTTGAGCAAAGCTGACAACAATAGGGATGACAAGTACTGTCATACTATTAAAACAAAAGGAAGCAACCAATCCCAATACACGGCACTGGGCGAAAACAAATCTGCGTGTGCTTTATAGATCTACATCGTACTGCCACACAAAATGAATCTCTCGACAACATGTTCATATAAATCGTCAGTTCTGAGGTGTAGTTTGCTTGTTCTCGAACTGACAAAGCCGCACCCCGTTTCTATAAAAGCCAGAGGCATCGAGGGCTCTTGATTCTACCGGGAGAAGCAGAATACATCCAAGAGTTCGGACTTGCAACAGGACTGCTGACCGCAGGTGAGCCAAACGTTAACACTTTGGTTGTCGGCTGCGGAGTTTGTAGAGCTAATTCCTGCATGTTCGTTGTGCCACACATTTCTACTGTAATTTGATAAAAGCCACAAGGTCCATTTTCAAGAAAAGAGAGAATTTCCATTTTGTAATAATGAAAATCTGGCTTTACTATAAAAAAGGGACGTAACGGCTTTTGCCAAACATAATAATAATAATAATAATAATAATAATAATATAATAAATAGTTCTTGTATAGAACTGTTCTCCAGGAAAACACTGGACATCAGCATATTTGTCGTGGGCAGGTGTTTTGGTACCACGAGGACGGAGTCACAGAATCTGTTTGTTTGCCCTGTGTTAACCAGTGCGCTAAGGACATCGGGTCGATGTCGGCCCGATGGCAATTTGCGTATTGGGAAGTGACTGATTCACCTCAGAACGTGTACTGGGCTTGTAACAGGACAGACAAGAACAAGTCCACGACACAGGTTGGGCTTCTGACATCTCCACCAGTCCTCAAGACGTCTGAGGTCCTCAAGATGCTGCGTGCTCTGGTTCTTCTGGCAGTGGTGGTCGCGGCTACCCAGGCTGCCAGCGTGGTGAAGCGTCGCTCATGGACCACATTGACATACGCGTACTACCTGGCCCGCCTCAGATACCCGTACAGATACTATCCTTACACGTACTACGGCACCAATTACTACTACCTGCTGTGCCTCACCAATCCTCGGTACTGCACTGGAGCAACGCAGTCGACTCCGCAAAACACCACCACACCCTTGAAACGTAAGACTGTTACAACTGTCGCTTACTGAGTTCATGTGCAGCTTGTCGCAAGTTATGTTTGTGTCGACGCCAGTCCAAACTAGGAAGAACAATACCAAATAAGAAAAGCAAAAGGCAGCCGTCGCAATGGCTCATGAAGTTTTATGCATTTTGCAGGGGAGGGGTTACCCAATGCGTAATAGGCCATCGGGCCGACGTCGGCCAGATGGACTTTCACGCATTGTGTAAGTATTAAGTATATGTGCCAGCTGCCTCAGATGGGTCAACCCACTTTTTCAGCTCGACTCCAAGGCATGTGTATAATATGGATTTCAGGGCTCCATACAAGTAGACATATTTTCATTATCATGTTAATCAGATTTTTTTTTCTCGGTGATTCACGTAGCAAATAATGACCTAGACAAAACTGCTGACAGCCAAATGCTAAAGCTGAGTCACAAAAATTCAGTTGTATCGCCTGATTAGCTTTACTTCTTTCGGGGCTGGAACGAACACGAGAACTCGGGGTTAACGCATTATATACTGAAGAGCCAAAGAATGCGACATTTTGGAATCATCGGAAACACTTTAGTGTATATAGACGTTGTTGGGAAACAAAAAGTAGGCCAAAATTGCACGTATTTCGAAGAACACAGTGGAATAAAAACTCGGACAAACGTGCCATATTGCATGTTCTTCCTGGCTTTTAATCCTCCGTTTTCGTCGAAATACGTGAAGTTCAGTTTGAACTACTTCTGTATCCCGAAAACGTCTATTATCTTGCAAGCTAATGGACGTTTTCTGGAAATTAGAAGTCTCTGACGGCTGGAAAGACCGGGATAGCTCAAGGGTAATGCTTGACTAGGTTGGCGCCTCTGAGGGCACCAGGGGCCAGTTGCATGAGCGAGCTTAGTCTTGCACCAGCCACTAAGCAAGATGCGCCGCTGCAACTGGACCCAGGCTAATTAAGCATTACCCTTGGCCTCCCATCTTCCACTAATAGCATTTGAACGAGTCTGATTGTCCTTGTGTTACCCTTTGTACAGTCTGTCCTCCCGGAACGGGTGGCCGGCGAAAGCGTCAGGCTGTTGACAACAGGCTCCTGAATGGTGATGTCCTGGATGAGTGTAAAGGAGACGGTATCATTGGCTTTCAAAGTGTCGTCAGCGGTACACATGTTGCCGTACGTAGCTTTGGCGCCCCTCTCTCTTTTTCTAATTACTGCTGCTGCTGTACATATATAAATAAGACTGATGGTTTATAATAATAATAATAATAATACCGTTATCATATAGGCGCTTTTTCTCAAATTTTGGGGAAATCGACTCAAAGCGCCGCGCCTGAAACCCAACACACACACTCACGAAACAGACACGGATTTACGCCATTTAAGACAAACACAGTACAAGACAAACGAAGAGCCAGTCAGCTACTGAAGTTACAGAGATTTTTGATCGCTTGTATTTCAAATTTGTAAAGTGGCCTGAGACCGGTACCAAAGTGTGTGTGTGGGGGGGGGGGGGGGTGGAAGAACCGGAGTACCCGGAGAAAGAACCCCCGACGGTCCGCCCGAATTAACGGTGACACTTACCAGAGGAGAAAAGTCCAACGCCGGAACCCGGTATCGAACCGCGCACCTTTGGCATTGGTGGCAGGCGCCTTAACCACTGCGCCACGGACCGCCCCACGTTTGAGCCTGTCTGGTTTTATTGTTGTTGTTGTTGATGTGTTTGTGTTTGTCTTTGTTTTGTTTCCTAACCTTTGGGAAAAAAAGGGTATCTGGTAACCATAGATGAAAGATTTCGTTCAATCGTGCTCAAAATTTATTAAAATAATTCAATTTGTCATACAAAGTACTACTTTAAATCCAAACAACCATCAACCAATTAAATATTTCTTGTCGTAATGAATAGTATGCTTTGCACAATCCTGTTCTCTGCACGCCACACAGGAAGAAACCATCAACTGGACTTCGAGATTTCGATGAGCAAATTTCTTAGCGATGTCTACTCACAAAAGAATTTTTTAAAGGATAAAATACACATGTTTGGTAGTTGATGTCCGTCGATCATTTTCTAGCACGGTGTTCTAAAAACAATATCTTATCGATTTTCTAGAAATGCAGTTCAAGTATAATAATAATAATATTATTAATAATAATAATAATAATAATAATAATAATAATAATAATAATAATAATAATAATAATAATAATAATAATAATAATAATAATAATAAGAGCATTTATATCCCAGGAGAAGGGGGCTATAAGCGCGTGCATGTATGTGAATTTCAGACATATTTTTCTTTTTGAAATTATCAATATTGATAATTTCAAAAAGGAAAACAAGTGTTCAGAATGTGCTAACCGAAAGAATAAATATTGTCCATAGATACACATCGTGAAAATTCATTTCTCTAACCCAACCTGTGGCTTTTTTCTCTAGGCTTGCAACGGTGTTGTGGCCCCAGACCCTGCCAACCCCACCAGCTACGTCATCTACACAGATCCTGTGTGTTTGGAGGCGCTCAAATTTGTCAGAGACGACCCCAACCTTTCGTAAGCAACACTGGATCGTTTAATCCATTTAGCACCGACGCCCTACAGCAAGAGATGAATCGATCATGATAGTTCAAGGGTAGTGATTAGCTTGGCGCCTGATGGCGCCAAGTTAATCTGGCACTACTCTTGAATTGTCATGGTCAGTCATAGTCAGTCCACCTCCTGTAACTAGTACATAATTATTAGATGACGTCTCCAAATTTGGTAGATTCGGCTCTGTGGTTTAATGCGTAAATGTATTCAATTTATCATCCGGCATAAAGCCGCGCTTCCAAATGCAGCACGTATCGAATGCGTTTCGAATGTCTCGAAGGGGCAATTTGTCAAGAATGGATGAAAAACAGGACCTAGGACTAAAGGCAAACTGGCGACAGTGGTGAGGTTTCAATACTACGAACGACTACCAGCAACGAATGAGAACCAAATTGTGGTTCAAAACCAGCTTGTGCCATAAGCACAAACAACACTGCAAATATCGCCAAGAGGCACAGATCCTCATGAGCCTTCCGGGATCATGACGATCTAGGCCTCTTGGAGATGTTTGGAGTGTGGTCTATGCTTATGGCACATGCTTGCTATCCGCCGTGGGAGTGTGGTCTATGCTTATGGCACATGCTTGCTATCCGCCGTGGGACTGTGGTCTATGCTTATGGCACATGCTTGCTATCCGCCGTGGAAGTGTGGTCTATGCTTATGGCACATGCTTGCTATCCGCCGTGGAAGTGTGGTCTATGCTTATGGCACATGCTTGCTATCCGCCGTGGGAGTGTGGTCTATGCTTATGGCACATGCTTGCTATCCGCCGTGGGATTGTGGTCTATGCTTATGGCACATGCTTGCTATCCGCCGTGGGATTGTGGTCTATGCTTATGGCACATGCTTGCTATCCGCCGTGGGATTGTGGTCTATGCTTATGGCACATGCTTGCTATCCGCCGTGGGACTGTGGTCTATGCTTATGGCACATGCTTGCTATCCGCCGTGGGATTGTGGTCTATGCTTATGGCACATGCTTGCTATCCGCCGTGGGATTGTGGTCTATGCTTATGGCACATGCTTGCTATCCGCCGTGGGACTGTGGTCTATGCTTATGGCACATGCTTGCTATCCGCCGTGGGAGTGTGGTCTATGCTTATGGCACATGCTTGCTATCCGCCGTGGGAGTGTGGTCTATGCTTATGGCACATGCTTGCTATCCGCCGTGGGAGTGTGGTCTATGCTTATGGCACATGCTTGCTATCCGCCGTGGGACTGTGGTCTATGCTTATGGCACATGCTTGCTATCCGCCGTGGGAGTGTGGTCTATGCTTATGGCACATGCTTGCTATCCGCCGTGGGAGTGTGGTCTATGCTTATGGCACATGCTTGCTATCCGCCGTGGGAGTGTGGTCTATGCTTATGGCACATGCTTGCTATCCGCCGTGGGAGTGTGGTCTATGCTTATGGCACATGCTTGCTATCCGCCGTGGGAGTGTGGTCTATGCTTATGGCACATGCTTGCTATCCGCCGTGGGATTGTGGTCTATGCTTATGGCACATGCTTGCTATCCGCCGTGGGATTGTGGTCTATGCTTATGGCACATGCTTGCTATCCGCCGTGGGACTGTGGTCTATGCTTATGGCACATGCTTGCTATCCGCCGTGGGATTGTGGTCTATGCTTATGGCACATGCTTGCTATCCGCCGTGGGAGTGTGGTCTATGCTTATGGCACATGCTTGCTATCCGCCGTGGGAGTGTGGTCTATGCTTATGGCACATGCTTGCTATCCGCCGTGGGATTGTGGTCTATGCTTATGGCACATGCTTGCTATCCGCCGTGGGATTGTGGTCTATGCTTATGGCACATTCTTGCTATCCGCCGTGGGACTGTGGTCTATGCTTATGGCACATGCTTGCTATCCGCCGTGGGATTGTGGTCTATGCTTATGGCACATGCTTGCTATCCGCCGTGGGAGTGTGGTCTATGCTTATGGCACATGCTTGCTATCCGCCGTGGGAGTGTGGTCTATGCTTATGGCACATGCTTGCTATCCGCCGTGGGATTGTGGTCTATGCTTATGGCACATGCTTGCTATCCGCCGTGGGATTGTGGTCTATGCTTATGGCACATGCTTGCTATCCGCCGTGGGATTGTGGTCTATGCTTATGGCACATGCTTGCTATCCGCCGTGGGATTGTGGTCTATGCTTATGGCACATGCTTGCTATCCGCCGTGGGAGTGTGGTCTATGCTTATGGCACATGCTTGCTATCCGCCGTGGGATTGTGGTCTATGCTTATGGCACATGCTTGCTATCCGCCGTGGGAGTGTGGTCTATGCTTATGGCACATGCTTGCTATCCGCCGTGGGATTGTGGTCTATGCTTATGGCACATGCTTGCTATCCGCCGTGGGAGTGTGGTCTATGCTTATGGCACATGCTTGCTATCCGCCGTGGGATTGTGGTCTATGCTTATGGCACATGCTTGCTATCCGCCGTGTGATTGTGGTCTATGCTTATGGCACATGCTTGCTATCCGCCGTGGGAGTGTGGTCTATGCTTATGGCACATGCTTGCTATCCGCCGTGGGAGTGTGGTCTATGCTTATGGCACATGCTTGCTATCCGCCGTGGGAGTGTGGTCTATGCTTATGGCACATGCTTGCTATCCGCCGTGGGATTGTGGTCTATGCTTATGGCACATGCTTGCTATCCGCCGTGGGACTGTGGTCTATGCTTATGGCACATGCTTGCTATCCGCCGTGGGAGTGTGGTCTATGCTTATGGCACATGCTTGCTATCCGCCGTGGGAGTGTGGTCTATGCTTATGGCACATGCTTGCTATCCGCCGTGGGATTGTGGTCTATGCTTATGGCACATGCTTGCTATCCGCCGTGGGATTGTGGTCTATGCTTATGGCACATGCTTGCTATCCGCCGTGGGACTGTGGTCTATGCTTATGGCACATGCTTGCTATCCGCCGTTGAAGTGGTTCGTTGCAAACGAAATCTCACTGTTATCATAAAGTACTGAGTAAAGGTATGGTCAAACACGTATACAAATAATAATCTGTAATTACTGATCCGTCTGGGATAATCCCACGCTAAGGTGAGTAATTCTACATCGTTAACTTAACTGCGTGTGTGTGTGCGCCCGTGTGTCTGCGTGCGTGCGTGCATATGTGTATTTGCAGTGAAATAACGACCAGAGACTTAAATGCTTTGAAATGAATAGAACAAAATAGCTTTTCAAGGAAACTCCCTTTATCACAGTGGTCAATACAGCAAGAATTCACGAAACAGCTACCTCCCCCCCCCCCCCCCCCCTCCCCCCCCCTCCCCCCCCCCCCCGAAATTTTAAATACGAAATTGCTTGCGTTCATTCTCGATGTATTGACCACTTCGAAAATCTGGACGATTGTTTTGTCCTAGTAATTTCCAAACCTATGTTTTTCTTTGTTGTTTATTTCACTAATTGAAATGATAGATGCGCTTGCCTGTGATTTTGACAAAAATCACAGAAATCATAAGTATACATGATGGTCATGTCGCTTCTGTTACCGTCTATGATGGTCTACCACTATATGTTTGTGGTTTTCAGCGTTGACGGCACAGTGTACGGAACCACGATTCCAAACGTGGATGCTGCTCTTGACCTGGACAATGGTGAGAACCAGATACGATCCTAATGCGCAAAAAGCCATCGGACCGACGTTGGCCACCGTTGGCCCGCGCACGGCTGTGCGCGGGCAAACGGCGGCCGACGTCGGCCCAATGGCCTTTTGCGCATTGACATGTTCTTCTTTGAGTCTTGGGGGAATACCTGTCGTCTTGGTAAGCTTGGCGCTGGGTTGAAATAAATAGAGTTGTAATGTTTGCCTTCTGACGCTGCCTCTAACTTATCCGAGATGTACCATACGGATATGCGTCTCATAGTTGCGTCTCCGTCCGTATGCTGCACGTCTCGAATGAGTTAATACATTCAGAAAACTGATTTTTTAAAAGGCACTCTTCAATGCATGTGCTATTTTGAACCATAGCAAAACAAAGCGAACGGAACGAACGGAAAGCACGAAAACAACAAAACGAAAGAAGAAGATAAGAATCCACAACAGTCATCCTAATAACTGACATTTAATAATAATAATAATAATAATAATAATGATGATAATATTGATGATAATATTAATAATAATAATTAACAATAACAATAATAATAAAAAATAATAATACATGATATTTATATGACGCATTTCTCATATTTATAATATAACTCAATGCGCAGGCGAACCCCCCCCCCCCTCCAACACACACACACACACACACACACACACACACACACATACACACGCCGTTACACACACATACACACACACACACACACACACACATACACACGCCGTTACACACACACACACACACACACACACACACACACACACATACACACGCCGTTACACACACATACACACACACACACACACACACACACACACACACACAGAGAGAGAGAGAGAGAGAGAGAGAGAGAGAGAGAGAGAGAGAGAGAGAGAGAGTCTGCAGGGGGTGTGTACAGAAAGTACACGAAAGTCTGCGAGAAAAAAGTAAGTTTTTAACTTTGCTTTGAACTGCGTAAGGATGGAGGCATTTCTGAGCTCAGTAGGTAAGGAATAGGCTCCTGGTCAACTATTAACTCCTGGTCGACTTCCTTTTTATTTGATTATGATATTGTACAGCTGTTACTACAAACGGAGTCACTGTGGTGAAACCTTCCATCCTGGGCAAGTACTTTTTTGTCAATGCGCAATCAACATGCGAGTCTGCAGCTTGCGTCTACGAAGCTTCCACCATGGCTTCCTACATCGACAAAACCAAGTGCTACGTGGCTAGCTATGGCGTCACCACACAGACGGGTAAGGGACCATGGCCAGAGTGAAGGGAGTTTCTTGTGCTGTTCTAACCGTTCAGTGCCAACTAACTGTCCTTCTGTATTGTGCACTTTGCGAATCGGTTACCTGCAACTGAGCACAGATAAAACTAAAGGAAACAGCAACATCAGAACACAAAAGATAAACAAACAAACAAATGAATCGAGCGTCTTTCAGTTAACACATTCGAGACGTGCCGACGGTTGTTTTGCCACCTTTCCGATGTGTTTTCTCTATAGTGAGTTAATATTTGCTGTCAACATAAGTGTGCGATGGTTCTTGATAAAACAGATGAACACATATATATTTAACTCATTGTGCCCGAGGTATGAAATACCCACATCTTAGAGTTATTTTCTGAGGACTGCATTACAATTCAGGAGACAGATCGACCATATAGGCGCCAAGCTATTCTGCCACCACCCTTGAACTATCATGGTCGAGCCATATCTTGCTGTGGTGTGTCGCGGGCAGAATGAGTTAAGGCCGTCTCAGTTTTCCAAGTAACATCATGGATGCAGTTTTGTCAAAATTGATCTTACAGTGTAGAGTATGTAACACAGTAATACATCTGCATGGTGTAACTCATTCGAGACGTGCCGCCTCCGGATACGCGGCATAAGCCGCGTATCCGGAGGCGGCACTTCTCGAATGAGACAAACCATTCAATGGAATGCAGTATAATGGTCATTATTGTTATTATTATTACATGTTTGCAGGCGTTGCTAGTCCTGGTGGAAACAGAGTGGATATTAAGTTGGGAGGAACTTGTGCCAATGCTCCCGCTGGCTCCGAGTGCTTCACTGCCCTCAACACCGCCCAGTCGCCTTGCTCGGTCAGTACATGATTGATCGTTCAACAGGTTTATCTTTGTCAGCTACTTTCTGGGGAAAAGAATTGCATACTGACGAGCAAGAGTCTGGAATTATCTTGACTTTAGTGCTCCCGAAGATTTAAAACAAATGTCGCATTTCTTTTGCTCCTCGGCATAGCTTTACTGGTTACTTTCTGGGGGGAAACAGCCGTTGCAGTTGTGTGCATTCGTATGTATTTTATATTGTATACTGGTTAGTGTAGTGTATGTTGCGAATTCGCTGATCACGTGTGTCATAATGCAGCTTTTTGAGTTTATGGTTCACAGAACCTTAAAAAAGTATACAGTACTCCCCCGTGCAATACACTGTTGATTCTTACTTCCTGTACACTATGGCCTTTGGTTCTTATTTCCTGTTTCGTTCGGCAGTACGGTCACAGTCATGCTAATAACGAAAACTGCAACGTGAAGAATAAACGTAACTGTCCAGTTAGTACTCACATCCAATCAATTCAATTTACACAGCAAAGGTACAACCGAACGTTTTGAAACGTTGCGCAATGTTCTAAGTAAAAATCAAGCTGACACAGGTAAAGGCGAAAAGGGAGACAACTGTCTCCTTCGGGCGAGTTCGCTCCCTCACTTTTGTCTTCTGCAAAAGTGGTCGATTTACACGAGTCGGTCTGTCAACGCCACGTTCAGTCAAAGGTTCGCAACGTAATTGTTATTGTAAAGTAAAGGCTTCAGTATGCTGTGGTATTGCAAACTCTTGTCACATTTATCCATACTGCTGGATCCCGCTATACTCCATCAGTCGCGTTAGCTAAATCTGGTCAGTTGGATGGTCAGTAGGAATCATCGGGACAAAACCCGCTACCGACAGCCAAAGGGTTAATTTTAAATTGTTATCGGTTGAATGAACTAATCATATCTTGGTAGTGTTGGTTGTTGGCCGGATTAGTTTGCCTGTCTGTTTAAAAAACAATTATCCTGATTAGAGGTTTATAGATTCTTACATCGGTGTTTAGGTGATACTGATAATCTCTCTCGAGTGCTTTTAAAACCTTATCCTACGAGCGAAAGCGAGTAGGATAAAGTTTTAAGACCACGAGAGTGAGATTTTCAGTATCACCTAAACACCGATGTAAGAATCTATTTCTTACTCACCTTTTTCTTGGCATGAATACGATTTGAGTTTGGCTTTCGGCACACGTCTAGTCACAACAAAGCCGCCATTGTGTCTTGGCAAAATCTGGACGTAATTTACTTTGTAATGTGACGTCAATATTTGGGATGCCAGACAAATGTTCCTACATGATGATGTAATAGCGCAATTCATGACACCAGATTGCCAGTCGTCACTATGAAATGATGTAGTGACACGTGAGCTGAAAAAAGGTCAAGTTTCAATATCGCGTGTCTCCGTACCTTTTAGAAGAACGGACTTTCTACAAGACAATTTTGTGCACACTTCGCCTTTTATGCAGCAAAGCTGTATCACATACGTGCGATACAGCCAAGCTGTATCACACGTGTGTGATACAGCTTTTCCGCTCAAAGGCGGCAAAGAAGGAGGTGTGTAAGAAAAACTGTTTCTTGTTTATGTGCTATATGCTGGTTTGTAAATACCCCATTTACCTTTGTCAGAGTGACACCGCGGCCCCAGTGTACTGCGCAACAACTACAGGAGAGGAAGTTCTGTACGGAATCCTGCCTGCCTCTTCCACGTGTGACTTGAAAAACCCGACCTTCAACGTCCTGCCGATTTAGGTGTAGGCGGGAATAGACGATTGATGACATCATCCGCTGACGTTATGCCAGACGACATCGCATTGAATGGCACGTGACGGCGTAGATAAAGTCACACTGGAAGAGTTTTCGATATTTGTTTGTTTGTTCGAATAAATGCGTTGTCGTTCACTTCAATTTGTTTTTTTTCTGTTCAAAGTTTTAATAACGTGTTTTCCGTTCTTTCTTTTTAAAGATTTTAGATGTTAATACATGAGTGCCACAAATGAACGACTGAACGTCGTGTACACTACATTTATGTACACTACATGTCGCTTGTAACAAGGGCTGATTTGACAAACATTGGCTGTAGCAACATTTCTTTCAGAGGTTCCCGATTACACTCTTTTATACATAAATTACTTCGCTTATAAGACACTTCGGACATAACAACAAATAAATTTGGGTCCCCTGGCGTTTTATGGAAGTTTACTGAATTAGGGATTTCATATTATGTGCATAGCATTACAGAAAATTAAATCAATGTTGCTTCTGATAAGCAACCCACTTAACCCTTTTAATTCTGTTACACACATTGCTTGACATAACTTTGACTATGATAGTTCAAATGTGATGCCAGAATAGCTTGGCGCCTGAGGCGCCAAGCTATTCTGGCATCACATTTGAACTAAAACCGTTGATCTGTCTGTAACGTAGCCTTCATAGGACAATGCGCAATTTTTTTAAAAAAATCAGGCTTACGATGTAATGGATCAAGGGAAGTAGATGAATACAAACAATTAAAGATTTACTGTGCGACCAAAACTTCAGTTGACGCAGATCACACAAAAAGTGCATAATATTACAAAATTATAAATAGTTTACAGCTGCTGTACAATAACAAAGGCCAGGATGCCCCCTTCATGTGAAGAGCGCGACGTTCAACGTTTCATGTTATAAAATGTGAAAATGGAAAAGGGACATACTGGCTTTTGGCAAGAGAGAAACTGCGCACTCAAACACTAGACACAGGGAATATATGCACAAATATTTGAGAATCAACCTAAACTAAAACTACCCTTTGAACAATAGGTATTCGAACAGACGTCGGCCTTAGCGGGCCCGTGCAAGGCCGTGCGCGGGTCAACTAAGGCTTACGTCGGCCCAAGGACCTTTTGTGTACTAGGATGTCTATCCGTTAGGTGTTTGTGTCACAGACCCACCCAAAAAAAGAAAGGTTTGCTTCAGAAATATCATTCAATGGAATATGTTTTCCATATTGAATCCTCTCTCCCGTACACACACCGTTCTAACCCCTTCACTCTCTGAGGCAAATGGTTGGCAGTTTTCACCAGTCATCTATTTGGCGTTACGTACAAATTAGTTGTGGGAGATGGGTCGAAGGAAACCACTACAGAACACGGCATGTGACTTGCACGCATACGCACAGTGACGCTTATAAAATCCGTTTTATGTCGGCAATAAGTCAAGAAAGCTAACCTTAGCCCCGATGCACTATAGCAGGAGACGGATCTAATCTGGCATATCATGGTCGATCTACCTCCTGAATCCGGTGCAAAAGGTAGGAAATGTGGGAAATCCGGCCCAGGGTTAAGCGGGCTAACAGAGATACTAGTTTACAGAACACAAATCCCAGTGAGCAAACTCACATCGGGATATGTACAATGAGAGAAGGCCTCATTTACACAAACACGTTTTCTTGTTCATTTCAGTATATCCCAGCGGAAGGACATGCCTAACTAATAATACATAATACCGTTATTATATAGGCGCTTTTTCTCGAAGTTACAGAGATCGCTTGTTTTTGAAATTTGTAAAGTGGCCTGAAACCGGTACCAAAGTGTGGGGGGTGTGGGGGGGTGGAAGAACCGGAGTACCCGGAGAAAGAACCCCCGACAGTCCGCCCGAATTAACTGTGATACTTACCAGAGGAGAAAAGTCCAACGCCGGAACCCGGTATCGAACCGCGCACCTTTGGCATTGGTGGCAGGCGCCTTAACCACTGCGCCACGGACCGCCCCAACTGCGCCACGGACCGAAACGAAAGAGGTGCAAACAAGAAAGAGTACAATTCACACACAAAAGGATCTGGGTGTTGCCATCATTCCACAAAACTACCCCGGGCTACAGATGACGAGTCTCTTTCCAACTTTACCACACGGTGCGTAACCCCAGACAGCGAGGTACACGTATTCTACACTGACCAACTGGCGAATGGCCACAGCCCCTGTTTCATACTCGAAAGTAGGATTAGCCACTGTAGCAAAACGTCTTCGGGCCCACAACGACCGCAGTGGACCCGCGCACAGTCGTGCGCGGGCCCACTGCGGCCGTCGCGGGACCGAGAACCTTTGCTTACAGGGAGGTACTTGGGCCGACGTCAGATTTCGCCGGCCTAAGCACGGCCGTGCTTGGGCCAGCTAAAGCTGACGACAACCCTAGATCACAGACATACTCTTTTTTTGAGGTTGAAACGGAAGCAGGAACTGGGCCTACTGCTAGATTACCATTACTCAGGGAAGCAATATAACTCAGCGTGTCCAAGGTACGAAATACCCACATTTTGGAGTCATCCTCTGAGGACTGCATTACAATTCAGGAGACAGATCGACCATGACAGTTCAAGGGTGGTGGCAGAATAGCTGGGCGCCTATAGGCGCCCAGCTATTCTGCCACCACCCTTGAACTATCTGGTCGAGGCATATCTTGGTGTCGTGTGTCTCGGGCAGAATGAGATAAGCAGATGTAATATTCCTGAAACTACTTTAACATTAAAGCTTTACTGTATTTTCAGGGTTTCTAGGCGAAATAAGTCTCGCCAGGGCCAGCATGCTTTTTCTTATTTTGGTCCAGTCACCTGAAACGACCTTCCAGCCCATGCCAGACATGCTCCAACTCTGTCCGCTTTTAAATCACTGCTCAAGACCTATATTTTTTTCTTATGTGTATAGTTAGATGCGTTTTGAGTGTTAGCAATCGTTGGCAGTAACTGTTCTCGCAACGGTGTGTGTGTGTGTATGTGTGAGTGTGAGCTTTTGATAATTATGTGTCACTTTAGTTTTTGTAATATTTATTGTAGTTTTTAACTTCTTGTACTTTTTGTTCTTTTAAAGAGCTTAGAGCATCATTCATTTGGAGGGTAAGCGCTATATAAATGTACATTATTATTATTATTATTATTATTATTATTATTATTATTATTATTATTATTATTATTATTATTATTATTATTATTATTATTATTATTATTATTACTAATATTATTACTATTACTATTATTAACTCATTCAGCCCGACGCACGTATTTCCCAAATTTGGGAGGCGTCATCTAACGACTATGCACCTGTTGCAGGAGATGGATCGACCATGATAATTCAAGGGTAGTGCCAGATTAGCTTGGCGCCGACAGGCGCCAAGCTAATCTGGCACTACTCTTGAATTATCATGGTCGACCCATCTCCTGCTGTAGCGCGTCAGGGCTGAATGGGTTAAAGCGACTCGCTCCAGACAACAAAGGGTCAATAGTTGTGCATTATCCTTTATGTAAAAATGTATACTATGTCTCGCAATACTGCTGCGCAATAGGACTAAATGATCTGACGAGTCTCCGCAATAGGACTAAATGATCTGACGAGTCTCCGCAATAGGACTAAATGATCTGACGAGTCTCCGCAATAGGACTAAATGATCTGACGAGTCTCCGCAATAAGACTAAATGATCTGACGAGTCTCCGCAATAGGACTAAATGATCTGACGAGTCTCCGCAATAGGACTAAATGATCTGACGAGTCTCCGCAATAGGACTAAATGATCTGACGAGTCTCCGCAATAGGACTAAATGATCTGACGAGTCTCCGCAATAGGACTAAATGATCTGACGAGTCTCCGCAATAGGACTAAATGATCTGACGAGTCTCCGCAATAGGACTAAATGGTCTGACGAGTCTCCGCAATAGGACTAAATGATCTGACGAGTCTCCGCAATAGGACTAAATGATCTGACGAGTCTCCGCAATAGGACTAAATGATATGACGAGTCTCCGCAATAGGACTAAATGATCTGACGAGTCTCCGCAATAGGACTAAATGATCTGACGAGTCTCCGCAATAGGACTAAATGATCTGACGAGTCTCCGCAATAGGACTAAATGGTCTGACGAGTCTCCGCAATAGGACTAAATGATCTGACGAGTCTCCGCAATAGGACTAAATGATCTGACGAGTCTCCGCAATAGGACTAAATGATCTGACGAGTCTCCGCAATAGGACTAAATGATCTGACGAGTCTCCGCAATAGGACTAAATGAACTGACGAGTCTCCGCAATAGGACTAAATGGTCTGACGAGTCTCCGCAATAGGACTAAATGGTCTGACGAGTCTCCGCAATAGGACTAAATGATCTGACGAGTCTCCGCAATAGGACTAAATGATCTGACGAGTCTCCGCAATAGGACTAAATGATCTGACGAGTCTCCGCAATAGGACTAAATGATCTGACGAGTCTCCGCAATAGGACTAAATGATCTGACGAGTCTCCGCAATAGGACTAAATGGTATGACGAGTCTCCGCAATAGGACTAAATGATCTGACGAGTCTCCGCAATAGGACTAAATGATCTGACGAGTCTCCGCAATAGGACTAAATGATCTGACGAGTCTCCGCAATAGGACTAAATGATCTGACGAGTCTCCGCAATAGGACTAAATGATCTGACGAGCTTGAATGTCGTAAACTGAAAGACGTTTGAGTTCTTTTCTACTGTGTATGTAGGCAGGAGAGTTTCCGGACGCGTACCGGGGGCAGTACAAAAAACCTCTGTGACTTTGCCTGCTCACATGGATTGTGAAAAGAAGTGTAACACAGTTTTATCTGAGGCAAGACAATACTGAAAATTCACTGCATAAATCCACTGTTTTAATCAAAGGGGTCAGCAGTGCGGCGGAGATAGCACAGCTTTTATCTCCTCATATACATTAAAACAGCCTTGTTACTCATAATCGGGAAAAGCGTGCGTATTTTTATAAAATTCCTTTACATATTTTTGTGAGAAGTAGTAAACAACAACAACAACAGCAAGCAATAACACCTGCGCAATCAACGTAGGATGTTTCGTACGCCTACGTCTGCACTTTGGAAATACAGGTTCTGTAGTGTCTACTCTCCACTAGTTTGTTTACCGACTGCTTGAGGTACAATCAATGTTTGAGAGGCCTAACATATTCACACTTTTCACACAATGAACGAACCAGTCTTAAAGCTTGGACCAATTAGCAAAAAGGTGCCGCGCTAGGTAATGGCGGACTACCCTTCCCAACCAGAAAAGACTGAGCGCCACACAGCTGCAAGATGTATAGATACTCCTGGACCTCTGTTGTTCCGGGGGCTCATGGGGATATATGCCTCTTACTGACACCACTTTGCATCCATGTTCCTAAACGCCTGAGCTTTCATTGACGATGAAATTACAATAATTTTTTTAAAACAACCCCATCCGGCACCCACCCACCCCTAACCCCCCCCCCCCCCCTCCAAAAAAAAAAATTAAAAAGAAATCTTCGTTTACTGGCAGTAAAGGGGTTATGATGCCACGTCATCACCCCCCCCCCCTCCCCTAAATCTGCCCTTACCTTTTTTGCTGCTTTTAAAAAGTGTGTTCCCCCCTCCCTCCCCTACCCCCTCCAAAAAAAAGAAGCATGTCTATTTTTTGTGAAAATCTAGATTTTCATTGTTTCAAAACGAAAATGTCGCTTTTCACATAAATGTACTTGCTGTCTTTTGCCTTGACGTGGCAGCGTTGTGAACACTAACCGAAGACGAGGTGTTTTGTTTGTGGGTATTTTGCGGGCACTGTTAAAGGCTGGATAGGGATGTCACTCTAGAGAAAAACACGAGCATATTTTATAATCAAGTCTCATGTTCGCAAAGCTAACACTTCGGTTTGATACACCCAATGCGCAAAAGGCCATCGGGCCGACGTCGGACCGATGGCCTTTTGCGCATTGAGCAGTTCCTTTCGAAAGGACAATCTAGCTCCCTGTTTTTCAAATTTTACTTTTTAATCAGTCATGACTGACTGATCTGACTGAATGATGGATTGGTGGATTAATTGAGAAACCATTCTAGCAAGGTTTCTTTTGTTCATGAACAAACAACCAGAACAAGCACTTGGACGGGCATTGCGGCATATGATGACAAACTTAAGCGAAGAGATGTATTAGGCATACTGACGAGCAAAATAAAAGCGACTTTTTTTTAATCACCGGAAACACTTTAGTGTTTCCGATGATTAAAAAAATGTCGCTTTTCTTTTGCTCGTCAGCATATCATATTTCTAATATTTCGCAAGCGCAAACAAGGTTTGACGAAACCTTGTTAATAGAGGCCGATGACTGGTTTGACAAGCAAGGAAGATGTACGCATCTTGAGGACAAGGCATCACAAAAGAAGGCAAATGACCAGGAGTAGATGAACAACCTGGGTGTAAAATTTTTTACGAAGTACATTGGTGAACGTGTACAATGCACTCAATAATAACAACTTTTTCTTTCAGCTAATTCTAATTGTCTTTTAATGTAATCTTATTCGCAGAAGATATTAGAGAATGCCATGGCTGTTCAATTGTAGCGCCTGATTAGCCCTTGCGGTAGGTGAAATAGATTTTTAAGAGGGCAACTTTGCCATGCTTTCCTGCTCTTGGTCTTTGCACTTTGGGGAATGTAGGTACTGCAGCTGACGAGATTCAAAGGTGGACGCAATTCGTCATACAAATTAAATGGAGTCCTGAACAAACTACTGTTGACACGCCAAATCCAAAAGGATGAAAAGGTATCGTTCTGCATGAGTGACACTCAGAAGGGCGCGCCTCATCATCATAAGTATACAGTTCCTCCAGTCTGCAAGAGCATAGATTCTCATGAGCCTCTGCAGCCGCAGGGGCTCATGGGAATTTATGCTTCTTGCTGGATGCAACATCGGCTCTTGATGGTGGCAGCGATCGACCTCATACACTTGTGTCATTTCTCCTCAAACGGCATCATAGCTGGAATTATAAGTCTGTGACTGCATACATCCTCGTATTTGAATGCGCGATTTCTAAAACTGGCTGCATGTCCTGAGAAAGTAGGTGCGGGGCTGTCTGAGGTTCTGCGGCTTCTTCAAATCTGCTTCCACCAGAAGCAAGGGTAGGTTGTGGGTGGAACTCTGTCAGAAGAGGTGAAGTCGAGAACTGCTGGGAAGTCTAGCTGAAGCCGGAGAGTTTGAAGCAGGTTTCGGGCATGACTGATCTAGCATAGCTACTTTCAAGACAAAGTTAACGATTTTGCTTTAATTAAAGGAACGAATGTTTAGGATTTTGACTATGAAATTAACCTTATCAGAACTAACGCTGCCGTTTATTGCGTTACACCATAGCTACTTGTGGCAGGATAACAGTCAGTTAAGGAGTGGCTGTGGGTCAACTACGAGGTTAGCATCTCAGCTGACAATTAACACGAGTAATGAAAAAATCGAGATCCTGGTGTGGGTTTGCTAAAGAAGAACTACTGTCCCAATGTGGAAAAGGCCATCGGGCCGACGTCGGCCCCAACGACGGCCGACGTCCGCCCGGGGCCTTTGCGCACTGGGGTGTCACCTTTATGTAATAATAAACGGCGAATTTCGGCGAATTTCCAGTTAGTTTTTTTTCAGGCTTTTAAACGCTAAGTAATAGATACAATTTTCTTGACTAGCTGCTTATTATTTAGCCAGTTAAAAAAAAAAGTTACATTTATTCTGCATTTAATTATAGAAAATCTTGAAAAACAAGTTCGATTTCTGTGACAGGAGTCCAGGGCAGATCCAACAGCTTTTGCATTTGAATCTTCAGCCTAGGAACATCCGAGAAAAGAAAGAAGGACCAGAAAACAACAGGATTTGAGTGAGGATTCCTTCATAACCATGGGCGGTTGTAGGATTCGCCTGCTTGCCCTTGTGGCGTGTTCCCTCTTGGTGAAGATTCATGCATACAGCACGTTCGAGAACTGTCCCGGAACCGGCCAAGAACTGTCCAGGGATGTATGTTGTGAGCCGACCACGTTCTCCAGCTCCTATCTCCTAATGCCTTACATTGGATGGTGCTGCAAAAACGTGGTCAATGGCGAGTATTCAATTTTTGTTTCGCAAGGTCTAAAATGATTTCAGTGGCAGTCCACCATGCAAATTTATTTTATTAGCTAGTCTGAAAATTCCAAGTTTTTTCCCAAATAACTTTTGCCGACGACATACAGTCTAATATAGAAAATTATATTCAGATCAACGCACATATTGAGAGAAAGTTTATCAGAGAAAAAAAAATTTCATATTAGTTTTTACGTCCACAAAGAAATTTGAAAGCAAAGTTGCAGATGGCAATTAACCCCGTGGAAATAAGTGAACACGACCCAACTGCAAGAGACATAGATCTTCATGAGCCCTCACGACTGCAGGGGCTCATGAGGATCTATGCCTCTTGAGGAGACCAATGTGTGTCCATGTTTCTTGGAAGGTGTTAGATTTTGGTCGTTGAGTGAACGAAGATTTCAGAAATAAAACTGTACGCACAGCGTACGTGCATTGGCAGTGAAGGGGTTAAGTAGACGAAAAAGAAGTATAGGTTAAACTAACATTTTTTTTTTCTTTTTCATTTTGCTATAAGTTCTCGCAGATACGAATGTCGCTAATTTTGTGTCTTATGTTTTCTAGGAGTGTCAAGCTGCTTCTGTAAGCCGGAATACATTCCCACAATCCAACAGACGCAGCCAACCTGTGCTCTCGGCAGTACGCCTCGTGAGTGATCAGACATTTCCGTATCATTTCCATATCGCCTATTCTTTTATTACAAGCTTGAATCCACACTGTATCCCTTGATTCCTGCGCTGATCAGCGGACAACCGAGAGATACAACCAGTGTGGCTTCAACTGGCACCCTATAGGACGTAACGAGCTGTGATGCGTCATAGTTTGACGTCACAATCTGTGTTTCACGGAGTGTGGCGTCCAATTGTGACATATCGCAGCTGCCTGTTTCTGAGATAGCGATATTTAACTCATTCTAGACGTGCTGCGTCCGGATATGCGGCATAAAACCTGCTTATCCGGATGCAGCACGTCTCGAATGCCGTTAAAATCCGCATGAGATATGACTTTGACTTGAAAACCCCATGAAGTTTTGTATTATTAACCCTTTTGGCCCCAACAGCCTACAGCAGGAGATTGATTGACCATGATAATTCAAGGGTAGTGCCAGATTAGCTTGGCGCCTTCAGGCGCCAAACTAATCTGGCACTACCCTTGAATTATCGTGGTCAATCGACCTCCTGCACTTGGTGCACAGTCGTTAAGCAACACTTTCAAAATTTGGGAAATGATGCACGCGTGGGGCTGAAAGGGTTAATTGACATGTTTGTGTGCACAATGTGCACGGAAAGTGCTGACATCAATGAACAAATCAAGAGCTGCGTTTCATAATAACGTCTTTAATGATTTTTTTTTTAAAGCCCGATGAGTCTTGTGATTTCTGGAGAATGGCGTTTTATGCGAGCTATATGTATTATCATTGTTATTGTTGTTGTTGTTGTTGTTGTTATTATATAATTGCTACCATTGTATATTATCATTATTATTCTTACACCAAATAATGGAGATGGATCGATAATGACAATTTAGATTTAGAATCATATTAACTTGACGCCAGACTCAATGCTAATCGGACACAACCCTTGAATTTACACGATCGGTCCATTTTCGTTATAAGTTGTCAGGGATACAAAGGTTTAGTAGCATATAAGAATAATAATAATAATAATAATAATAATAATAATAATAATAATAATAATAATAATAATAATAATGGAGATTTGTTAAGCGTTTATTCTAAAAATAGCTCTAAGCGCTGATACAATCAAAAGGCTAACACTGAGCTTACACGCACACACACACACAACATATTCACACACACACACACACACACACACACACACACACACACACACACACACACACACACACACACACACACACACACACACACACACACATACGTTACAGTGGTGATGAATTGTGCATGGCTGGGGAAATGAACTAGTAAAAAGCAGCGTTGTAGAGGTGGGTTTTGAGAAGTGATTTGAGTGAAGAGAGCGTTTGACAGTTACGGACTGGGGCGGGGAAGCTGTTCCAAGTGGCGGGGCCAAAATTCGAGAAGGCACGACAGCCACGTGTTTTACATTTGAAATTGGGAAGGCGAAATTTACGTGTCAGAGGAAGAGCGGAGGGTGCGAGATGGTGTATACAGATGGAGTAAGTCAGAGATATAGGCTGGAGAAGTCATATATAACTTATACATTTTGATCTCAATGAAATATTAGTGTTAGTCGTTCTCTACACAAACATTCAAGATTCAAAATATGTTTATTTTTATATGGACAATGTCAGTTAGAACTGTATTCTGGAGCTGAACGGCATGCACACGCACAACCGTTCAACAAAAAATACACGCTTAACATAGAAATGTCTAAATGAGATCAGATGTGTGTATAGCCTGAAAGGACATAACATGAAAAATACAAATACTGAGTTTAATGAGTATGAAATATGAAAAAGCTATTTACTCTAAATTACTTGTACATACACTGATTGAATAATGACAATCATTAAAACTTCAGCATCAAAGATCTGCAGCCGTCCAAGGAACAATGATACAAACTGTGTTCAGCAAGAGGCATAGATCCTCATGAGCCCCCGCAACTGAGGGGGCTCATGAGGATCTATGTCTCTTGTTATCAATGGTATTTATGGGTCTCTCCGCAGTTAACGGCGGCTGGTCAGCCTGGTCACAATATGGGACATGTAGCGCCACGTGTGGCACTAGCGGAAGTCAGACAAGAACACGAAGCTGCACCAATCCGGCTCCAGCTAACGGCGGTGCAACCTGTCCAGGGTCTTCCTTTGAAACCGCATCATGCCCAGGAACACCTTGTCCAATTCCAATAAGTATGACGCAGCTGTATGTACGATGTAGATAAGTTAGGCTAAGGAATTTCTGTCACCGTTATTTACTGCCCTACCGTTTGCGGGTATATTCCTCAGAACTACTCGGTGAATTACGAGCCTCGACTTACTTTTGACACAGTCACGCAGAGCCCCGGAGCCAGAACTTGTGTGTCAAAAGCAAGTCTTGGCTCGTAATCCACCACCATCCATCGCTTAACTTATACGTACACATGTCTACTGAATTATCCAAGCAGTCAGAAAATTAAATATATACTTATACATGTATTACATGTTTGTGTTTGCTTAAAGTTCGATATATACTCGCTGCCAACTGAAATGCGGAATCTGCCCACATTGTCACAGTTCAAAGCTCACTTAAAGACTTTTCTTTTCTGTCGGGCATTTAACACTTAGCTCATCTTTAGCTAACTGTTCACTGCCTTTTATTTTGATCCTAGAGGAAGTGAATGAAAGGTGTTGGGAAGAGATAGGGTGGTTTAAAGTAGTGTATAATCGTGCGTGTCTGAGAGAGAGGGTGTGCTGTTGTGCATGCGCAGTGAGTCCGGTGTTTTCCTGGAGAACAGCGCTATACAAGAACTATGTATTATTATTATTATTATTATTATTATTATTATTATTATTATTATTATTATTATTATTATTATTATTATTATTATTATTATTATTATTATTATTATTATTATTATGTAGATAAGTATATATATATGCTGTTGGTGGACTCAGATAAAATGAAGGAATTAGTTTATGTTTAACTACTCAAGGTTTAATTATCATGCTTCAGGTGGCTAAATTTTATTTTCATCTAGTCGCTAACTGAACGATAGAAACAGGATAGGAGCACACGAACAACCTTTGTGAACACCCGTATAACCATAGGAGTGGCTGTCACATCATCATTCGCAAACCGAGTTTTGTTCAGCCCTTTTCAGATAAAATTGCACAAACCAGCTGACAAAACGTTTATTGGCATAAGCTCTGAATCATACTTTGTAGGCTTTTATGAGTAAACGTTGAACGCGGAGGATACGTCTTTAAACGATGAATACAAAGAGAGTAAATAGGGACAGCAAGAAGCACAGATCCTCGTGAGCCCACGCAGTCTGCGTGGGCTCACGAGGCTCTATGCCTCCTGATGAAAACCCTATGCTTTAGAACTGCGCAGGGATTGTTTACCCGGCAGTCAACGTGGCTATTGATTGATACTGGATGCATGACCCCACGCCTGCGGTATACTTAGTCCATTACTACAGGATGAGTGTGAATGGAGACGCGTGACGAAGATTTCTCATTCCCATGTAAAGTTTACGAACTACTCGTGCCGGGTGACAAACAGTGGGAAAATATTTGCTGTACATGTTGACATCTTTGTACAAAAAGTTTGAATACGTGAGATTTTGCGTGTTAATGTATCAACTCTTATACTCCCAAAACTAAATGACTTCCATTCTGTAGAATGGAAATCATTTAGTTCTGGGAGTTTAAGAGTTCATTATATATTTTAGTTTTATCTGTAAATGTATAACCTTTGCACGCTGAACTGAATTACAACGTTTACAAATGGGAGCTGGCAGTGTAAATTATAGGTTTGACAGTTCTTAGATGACTACTGTACAGTTTTGAATAGTGCGCAGTTTTACAATTAGTAGGTAGCATTGTGCAACAGAAAATCAGCACTAACCTTTGGGGGGGGAGGCGGGGGGAGGGCTAGGGGGGGGGAGGGGGAGGGCGGGCGGGCGGGGGGGGGGGGAGCTGTAGTATAATTCAACATAAGCTATGTTTCGTTTCTCTTTCAGTCGACGGTAGCTGGGGCCCATGGTCAGCCTACGGCTCATGCAGCGTGTCATGCGGCTTTGGCGGACAGCAGACGAGGACGCGATTGTGTAACAACCCGACACCTGCCAACGGTGGCGCACCTTGCCCTGGGAATTCGTTTGAGACAGTGTCATGCTCCAGCGCCGTACAATGCGCAGGTGAAAAACCATCAGCTGCACTTGCCGCTCTATTTTCGTGTGTGATGTTTCGTGATTTTGGACCTTACGGCGTGAAGACGTGGCGTCCAAGATCACATACTAGCACATGCATGAGAATATGGACTTACACTGCCCAGACGACGCGGGCGATTTGTAACGAGGATTACAAAGTTTATCTCCACACAGATGATGTTTTTCTTTAAAATCATTAAAAATTCAGCATCAAAGATCTTCAGCCGTCCGAGGAACATGGATACAAACTGTGTTCAGCAAGAGACTTAATCCTCATGAGCCCCCGCAGCTGCGGGGGCTCATGAGGATTAAGTCACTTGCACTTGGATTGTGTTCTTTTCCTCGGCAGTGAAGGGACTAACTATCGAAATTGCTATTAAAAAATACATTAGTAAATTTTGATATGGTCCCTTTTGACACAGCAGCCTTGCAAGTAACATTGCCATGGACCAAGCGATATTGCCATTGCCATAGCCATTGAAGAGTTTTAAAGTCCGCCGACGACAGTGCGTAGGCGACTATAGCCTTTCCCATGGAAACGCTTTAGTGGGCCTATGCACGGTGTACAGTGGGCTTTAACCACAAGGAGTGTATGGCACACTCACACACACACACACACACACACACACACGCGCGCGCGCGCGCGCACACACACACACACACACACAAATAAAATATTAATTTATAAAATGGTCCACATCTGATCATCAAGTTGAACTGTTTTAAATCTACGTCCACAATATCTATAACTGTTTTGCTTGTGACCGTCACGTGATATGTCACTGCTTATCTTGTACTAGTTGCAAATGCTAAGTTGTGCAGAAATAATCGTTTAAATTTCATTTTACAGTAAATGGTAACTGGAGCCCATGGTCATCCTTCGGTACATGTAGTGTTTCATGTGGTGGTGGCGGATCACAAACTAGGACTCGAACCTGTACCAACCCTGCACCTGCAAATGGAGGTGCATCCTGCCCTGGCTCTTCCTCTGAGACACAGTCCTGCGCCGGCTCTACATCGTGTCCAGGTTACTGCGTGGCCTTTCCTTTGTTAACAACTGCAGTTTTATGAGAATCCGCTCGAGTTGCGATTAGTTCCAGTCAGTTGTTCTGTAGAGGTCTAACTGTTGAATTTTGTTTCTTTTTTCAGTTGACGGTTTCTGGAGTCAGTGGGCCCCATATGGTGCTTGTAGTGTCTCGTGCGGTACCGGCGGTTCACAGACTAGAACCAGAACATGTACCAACCCTGCCCCTGCTAATGGCGGCGCCTATTGTCCTGGTTCTTCCTTCGAGACGCAGTCTTGCTCCGGTTCTGCATCTTGTCCAGGTTACTACGTGGCCTTTCTCCCAGAAGCATAACGTCTTCGGGCCCACGACGGCCGCAGTGGGCCCGCGCACAGTCGTGCGCGGGCCCACTGCGGCCGTCGTGGGCCCGAGACCTTTGCTAGCTGGGTCTTTTATAAATGCCTGCAGTTTCCGGAAACCTGCTCGAGTTGAGATTAATTCTCAGTCGTTCTGTGGAAGTTCGTCTTTCAAGGTTTGATTTCCTTTTCAGTGGACGGAGTCTGGAGTCAGTGGTCAACCTTTGGTGCCTGCAGTGCAACATGCGGCACCAGTGGAACGCAAACAAGGACTCGAACTTGTACCAACCCTGCCCCGTCCAACGGCGGCCTCTACTGCCCTGGGTCTTCCTCTGAGAGCATATTCTGTTCCGGTTCCATTTGTCCACGTGAGAATGCCATTCGTTCAGCTAACATTTAAGCTACGTTTCCATAAGCACGAATCCGATACGAATAAGATCCGAACCCGATGCGATGATGCAATTTTCCTTCAAAATTTGCGTCATTTTCGTTCGAAGCCGGATGCGAATTCGTTTATTGCATCGGATGTATGAAAATGTGTATGGATCTAACTGTTTGTCTGTCCAGCGCTGAGTGATTCCCCTTGGTTTGTGTACAATTCTGCCAGCGCTAGCCTCACCTATCTGGTTTGTGAGGACGTATGGAAACACACAAACAAGAAAAGGACTTGCACGAATTTTTTTCTGTTTCTGACACGCTTCGGATTCGAATCGGTTTCATATCGGATTCGTGTTTATTTTGCCTTAACTCTTTTAGCGCCAACACCCTACAGCAGGGGATTGAAAGACCATGATAATTCAAGGGTAGTGCCAGATTAGCTTGGCGCCTTCAGGCGCCAAGCTAATCTGGCCACCACCCTTGAATTAATATGGTCAATCCACCTCCTGCAAGTGGTACATAGTCTATAGAGGTCTTCTGGAATCAATGGGTCCCTTATGGTGCTTGTAGTGTCTTGTGCGGTACCGGCGGTTCACAGACTAAAACCCGAACATGTATCAACCCTGTTAATGGCAGCGCCTGCTGTCCTTGTTCTTCACTTCCAAAATTCGGGAAATGCGCCCATGGCGCTAAAGGGTCAAGACGTTCAGATAATCCTCTCGTCCAAACAGGGTAAAAAAAAATACAATCTTATAATCTTTGGAGGTACCTCAAAACCCGCCTCTATCTTGATTTCTAACTGTTTTGGACTGAGCTGGTTGGTTGGTTAGCTCAGGGTTTAACGCCCACGGCACCGAAGTGATAATGGACGGCCCTGACGGGCGGGTTACGGGGGACAGGGAAATTTATTGCCTATGGAGTACGACTTGAACACTGATCAATTCAGGCGTACTCTAACTGTGCCACTTCGATTTACCAGGACCTTTAAACGGAATGCTATGGAACAAGCCCGTCTTTTTCCCACGGATTGCGAGTCGATCTACCGGGGCCGGGACGGGGACTCGAACCCACGACCCGGCGATTCCCTTCGCTCTCTTGCTCCGACGCGTAACCGCCTGAGCTATTTCGGACTCTATTTGGACTGGGCCGGCGCTCCATTGGTGGCTTTTATTGCGCCCTGGGCATGCTACTGTTATGGAGTGGATGAGCATCATCATCATCTCACTAGGTCTTCCGCATAATAAGGAGAGCACGAAGCGTAACGAAGTGATTTGCGCAGGGTCAGCTTCCTGTAAGGTTATTCAATCTTTGCGTATAATTTTGCAGTATGTTGAGCGGATTTGCTTGCCTTGTTCACCTGATCGATTGCTAAAACCCCTTCACTGCTAGCAATCTCGAATTTCGCGTCTGAAACCACCGCACACTAACCGACATTTCGGATTTCAGTAAAGAACGGGGCACCAAGAACAGACACAAAGAACATAGGACTAACAAGCGACATAAACCCTCGTGAGCCCCCGCGACTGCGGGGGCTCATGAGGGTTTATGTCTCTTGCAGATGGATGGTTAGCAATCGTCTTTAAGGGGTTAAAGAGATGTGTTTTCTTTTTTTCAGTTGATGGTAATTGGGGAGCGTGGACAACCTACAGTGCGTGCAGCGTGTCGTGCGGTACTGGCGGGACACTGACTAGGACTCGAACCTGCAACAATCCGGCACCAATGTACGGCGGCGCCACCTGCCCTGGATCCTCCTTCGACACGCAGCCCTGTTCAGGCTCTACGACCTGTCCGCGTTAGTATACTGACGAGCGAAGGAAATGCGACACCATTGGAATCGTCGGAAACACGTGGTGTCGTATTTCTTTTGCTCATAACAGACATACATTTGTGTTTCACTGCAGCAATCGTTTACTACGTAGTGAAAAGTCAGATGCATGCTTTGCACCAACTTTGTCCAAAGTTTTCACAACAGAGACTTAAGTTTGTACCTTTGAAATATCGTAAAACAAAGTTCTTGTTTAATGTATGCAACCTACTGTCCTCCTCGCAAAAAAAAAAAAGTCTTCAATTTTGCGAAGTTTCCAAAGAGTTGTAAAGTTATATATATAAGAGTCAATCAATCACGTAAGTGCCACTGATATGCATCCTTTTGTGTTAAATGTGCCACGGGTTTTATGTGTGTATAATGTAATGCGTGCATGATTCTACCGTTGCTGTTATTTTTTATACATTAACCCGTTTAGCCCCTCTGGTGCTTTTCTCAAATTTTGGGTTGTCTTACTGAAGGACTATGTACCAGTTGCAGGAGGTGGACTGATCATGATAATTCAAGGGTAGTGTCAGATGAAGGCGCCAAGCTCATCTGGCACTACCCTTGAATTATCATGATCAATCCATCTCCTGCTGCAGGGTCCTGGAGCTAAATGGGTTAATGAACGTGTAATACATTCATTTGAGAGCGTGCATGTGCACAGATGACGTAATGATTTACATGTTGATTATTGCATTATTCATCCAAAACCCGATAGGGGCAAAAGGAATCAAATAAAATATTGAAATCTTGTTATTGTCTTACATTACGTCTTATATTGTTCTAGTGGACGGTAACTGGAGCGCCTGGTCCGGCTACAGCGCGTGCAGTGTAACATGTGGTACCGGTGGACAGCAGACGAGAAGCCGAAGCTGTACCAATCCACCCCCATCGTACGGCGGTGCCACCTGTCCCGGCAATTCCATTGAGACGATCGCTTGTTCTGGCTCTGCATTCTGTACACGTAAGCATAAGCTGCCCTATAGTCCCACTTATCTCTTTTCCTTAGGGGCGTGACTGAGGCACATCAGAGGGATAATTAACGTACTGTTTAACTCATTCAACTCCGACACGTCACGGCATGGATCGAGCGTGATAGTTCAAGGGTAGTGCCTGAATAGCTTGGCACCCATCACGCTCGATCTGTTTCCAGAAGTGTAATACAGTCTTCAGAGGGCAACTTCAAAATTTGCGGATCATCGGTGCCAACCGGTCCGTTAAACAGTACGAAAATTATCCCTCTCAATCTGTCTCACTAATTTTGTTAAAATGATGATCGCTGAAGTTGATTAGAAGAGCAATGCGGCATTACGCATAACCGTTTACCTAAGTCCCACCGCGTTTTAAAATTGCTTCTTAGTCGGGCAAAGATAAAATTGTCATAAGCGATATTGTATGCAAATTTTGTTGTATATTAACCCCTTCACTGCCAGTGATCACGGATTTCGCGTCTGAAACCTCTGCACACTGCCCGACATTCGCGTCAAACACGCAACTGAAGTGGGACCAAACATGGGCATAAAGAACGCAGGACTAGCAAGGGAGATAACTCCTCATTTAGCCCCGGCAACTGCGGTGGCTCGTGAGGATTTATCTCTCTTGCAGATTGGTAGCGTTCACCTTTCCGAGGCAGTTAAGGGGTTAATTTATCCTCTTGGCTCTAGTTACTTTCGTTGCATTCTTCACCCTTTCGAATATAGTACAATGTACATGACTTTTGAATATAGTACAATGTACATGACTTTTGAATATAGTACAATGTACATGACTTTCACGGAATATAGTACAATGTACATGACTTTTGAATATAGTACAATGTACATGACTTTTGAATATAGTACAATGTACATGACTTTTGAATATAGTACAATGTACATGACTTTTGAATATAGTACAATGTACATGACTTTTGAATATAGTACAATGTACATGACTATTGAATATAGTACAATGTACATGACTTTTGAATATAGTACAATGTACATGACTTTTGAATATAGTACAATGTACATGACTTTTGAATATAGTACAATGTACATGACTTTTGATATAACAAGAGGTCGGAAAATAAAACAAAAGCACAAGTCATGTACAGCGACTAACACCTTGCCCATTATTTTGCTTAGATTGCAGGAAATAGTCAACAAAGAAAGAGGCACGCTTCGGAACTTTACACAGTTTAGTCAACTGTATTAACTCATTCAGCCCGACGGCCTTATTTTCCAATTTTGGAGGCGTCATCTAATGACTATGCACCAGTTGCAGGAGATCATTGGATCGACATGATAATTCAAGGGCAGTGCCAGATTAGTTTGGCGCCTGTCGACACTCACTACCCTTGAATTATCATGGACGACCTGCTGTAGGGCGTCGGGGCTGAATGGGTTAACCTATTTCCCTCGAAGCGTGTTTGTTCTTTGTTCGTAATGTCATTGCACTATTTACGAAAAGCAGTCAAGTTTTTGGAAGGGGGTTCCAGGTGTTCCGCCCCCCCCCCCCTACCCCGCCCCCCCCCCCTCCTTCCGCCACCCCCCCTCCCCCCGCCCCTCCCCCCCCCCCCAAAAAACAAAAAATCTTTAAAATGCTATAAAAAAAGTCCCTTTTCTTAAAATGCTATAAAAAGTCCTTTTGGGGGTGTTTGTACTACCCCCCCCCCCCCCAACACCCACACACACCTACTCCCGTTTGATATTTTGGCGAATAGTGAGAGTCTTAACATGCACGCGACTCCTCTCCCTACCCCGGCCCCCGTCCCCCCCCCCCCTCCCCCCCCCCCCCCTATCCTCATCCCCCCGCTTTTGGGTTTTTCGGGCTCTGGAAGCAAGGTCTAGCGCCGGGGAGGCCTTTTGTATCAGGTTGAAGGTCCCAAACAATCGTTGGCACCCCCCCCCCCTCCTCCTTTTGAGGTAACTGATTTGCCCCTGTTTTGCATCTGGATTTCTTTTTGCAGCCTGCTGGCTTTTTGTTTCATTGCTCTGTTTGGTTTTTCTCAGTGGACGGCAACTGGGGGTCCTGGTCACCCTACAGCGCTTGCAGCGTCACGTGCGGCAGTGGCGGAACACAAACTAGGACCCGTTCTTGTAACAACCCAGCACCGGCTTACGGCGGAATGAGCTGCCCTGGTTCACCATCCGAGACATTGTCATGCTCCAGTTCCTATCCATGCTTCATTGCAGGTATATGTCATGCCGTACCCATTCAGCCCTGACACACTACTGCTCTGGACGGATCGACCATGACAGTTCAATGTGTCATAGCCAGTCCCAGTTTCAACATCAGCAGTAGTCACCGAAGCCTTGATAATGAGGTTATGTATTTTATCTTTACATAGGTCATCTCCGAGTGTAGCGGATAAACCGTTGGCCAGTTGATTTTGAAGCCAGCCAAATTTCAAGACAAAGCAGGCCCAAGTTTGGTCATCGCTTTTTTTTTTCTTCGTATTTTGAAGAAAAAAAAATCAAACTCAAACAAACAAACAAACAAATATAGCACATACGCGCTGTACCAAATTTTTGTCTTTCTCAGTTCCTTTACTACTGAACACTCAATGCTGTAAAGGCCATCGGGCCGACAACGGCCGCCGTTGACCCGCGCACGGCCGTGCGCGGGCCAACGGCGGACGACGTTGGCCCGATGGCCTTTTCTGCATTGGGCATCAATTAACTATCTTTTACAGCCATCACGCGAACACCATCAAACTGAAACTACTGGTTAAAAAAAAAAAAAATGAATCAAATAGCACACTGGTTATCTCTCTCGGTCCACTAAGCAGCGCGCAACGGATCGAGGGTCATAACCAGTGTGAGTATAAAACAGTCCACATGGGCCCCTATAGTCATCGAAACTCATGAGACTTGATAGTTCCTGTTGACCTTACGTATTATTCAGTACCCTAAAGATAAGAAAATGTAGACTCCCAAGACATTCCACCAAGAAATGTGCAACCCTGCTTCTGTGCTCGGCAAAATGAGCCTTATTTATTGTTAAGCCCAGAAAGCAGGTTTGCTTTTCTTTTTTTTTTTTTTTTTTTTTTTTTTTTTTTTTTTTTTGAGGGGGGAAGGTGGGGGGGAGGTGGGGGTGGGGGTGGGGGTCTGTCGGAAGAGTCATTTTTGCCGTGCCCAGAGGCAGGATTTACGCGTTTGGTTTTTGGCTTTCAGAAGGCTCATTTTGCTAAGCACAGAAACAGGATTGCACATTTCTTGGTGGGCTATTTGGGGAGTCTCCATTTTCCTATCTCTACCCTGACGAAAGATTTATATTTTTATAGGAATGTGTAAGTCCCACTTGCCCTATTACTAGTGACTGTACGGTGCACTGACCCTAGACTTATTATTCTTATTATTATTATTATTATTATTATTATTATTATTATTATTATTATTATTATTATTATTATTATTATTATTATTATTATTATTATTATTATTATTTGTTGCAGTTAACGGCAACTGGGCTCCGTGGTCGGCCTACAGCTCGTGCAGTGTCACCTGCGGCAGTGGTGGCACACAGATCCGCTACCGTGCCTGCTCCAACCCCTACCCGGCTAACGGCGGTGCTGACTGTATCGGCAATATGTACGAGTTCGTACCATGTTCCGGGACTTTATTGTGTGCCAATTGTGAGTACACACAATTTTCTCACCTCAGTCATAGGCACGCTAAATGTGCACCCTTCCTACACCATAGCGGGAGATGGGTCGGCCATTACTGGTCAAAGGCAGTGCCAGATTAGCTTGGCGCCTGCACAGGCGCCAAGCTAATCTGGTACTGCCTTTGAACCGTAATGGTCGACTCATCACCCACAACTTGTAAACAGTTGAAAATGGTAAAATAATTAGGTGTGAAAAACTATTTATGGAAAACTGATTGTCACATGATGCAGTATCTGCAGGTCGCATGTGGACAATGTCAGACTTTTTTTTATGTTAGGAAGATTTATCCCTTGCTTCCACATATCATGTACAACTCACAATAAGTGAAGGACCTCCATGAAATATGGTCATGGTTTCAAGTAAAATTTTAACTCATTTAGCCCGACGACCGTATTTCCCAAATTCTGGAGGCGTCATTTAACGACTATGCACCAGTTGCAGGAGATGGCTCGACCATGATAATTCAAGGGTAGTGCCAGATTAGCTTGGCGCCGACAGGCGCCAAGCTAATCTGGCACTACCCTTGAATTATCATGGTCGACCCATCTCCTGCTGTAGGGCGTCAGGGCATTATGGGTTAACATTTTTATCTTGGAAATTTTCTTTAAGACTGTAGCCTAAGTCAAAAAATTCCAAGACAAAATCTTAACCCTTTCGGTGCCGATAGTGGATTTAGTCGCGATGATTCCTGCAGGAATTATCGCGACGAAACCCGTTGCCGACACCCAAAAGGTTACAATTTGACAGATTTTTGCGTATTTGTAATTATGGTCATTTTTCAAGATGGTTCTTAACTTATTGTGAGTAGTGTAACATTCATTAGTGTAACATTCACATATCAATGAAATGTATGCATCAGGATCGATCCATCTCCCGCAGCTGCCGCAATATAATTTCTCGCGCCAAGCAAGGCAGGAGATTCTATGGAGCCATCGTGTTTGATCCATCTTTCACAATGTCGTCCCTGTGAACCCTCTGGGTGTCGATACCACAATTCTGTTGAATTTTAAGACTAGGTCCAACAATTCCAAGACAAAATCTGAACCCTTTTGGTGTCGGTAGCGGATTTAGTCGCTATGATTCCTGTAGTAATCATTGCGACTACATCCTCTACCGATACCCACAAGAAAGTAAGAAGTCATTTCTCTGTCTATTTTCTATCCAGTTGACGGAAACTGGTCTCCATGGTCAACCTACAGTCCTTGCAGCGTGTCGTGCGGTGCTGGAACACAAACACGTACTCGCACCTGTTCCAACCCGCCACCTTCTTCCGGTGGCGCGAGCTGCTCTGGGGTCCCCACCGAGAGCATCTCATGTTACGGTCAATCTTGTTTAGGTTTGTAAAAGACTTGGATGATGAGCGTGTGCATACATGTGCGTTATTTATTTCAGGGAATGTGGTGGGTTGGATGTACCTATAGAGCGTGTAAAATGCAGAGAATAACTCAACGAAGAAAGAAGCACGCTTAGAAAAGACAGATACAACACAAAGTGTATTGTATTTTCTAAGCGTGCTTCTTTCTTCGTTGAGTTATTCTTTTCATTAACAGCTTAACCATCATTGATTTTTTTTTTCCATTTCAATCAGATGTGTTGACTACTTTGATGAAACATTACTTCGTAAACTGTGAAAAATAAAGATATCATTTTTGTATTCATGCACGGAAAATACAAATGTATCGCTTTTATTTTTCTCTTCCATAATTTGCTTGTTGCCTGTTTCAGTAAACGGCAACTGGGGTTTATGGACGTCATATACAACCTGCAGTGTAACATGTGGTAGCGGCGGAATTCAGATCCGCAATCGCGTCTGTAACAACCCGTACCCATCAAACGGCGGTTCTGACTGCCCTGGACTTCCATACGAGATAATGACCTGTTCTGCGACCGCATCGTGTGTTGTTGCGGGTAGGTTGTCATATACTGACGCGCAGAAGAAATGCGACATTTTTGGAATCGTCGGAAACACTAAAGTTTTTCCTATGATTCTAAAACTGTCGCATTTCTGTTTGCTCGTCAATATAGGATAGTACATTTATGTCCTTACACGTAAAAAAGAAAAAGCGATATTTTTTAAATCGTCGGAAACACTAAAGTGTTTCCTACGATTCCAAAACTGTCGCATTTTTTTTTGCTAGTCAGTATAAAATAGTACATTTATGTTGTTACACGTAGGCACATTTATGTTGATGTAGTAGGCACACTTATGATATTGGCAGGTAAATGTATGTTCTTAACCTGTTCACTGCCCGTTGACGGAAACTGCGTTTCTGCAGCCTTCGTCAGTTTAACATCAACAAGCCTTAGCGTCTTGGGAACATGGATTCAAAGTAGTGTCAGCAAGAGGCATAGATCCTCATGAGCCCCCACAACTGCGGGGGCTCATGAGGATCTACACATCTTGCTGTTGGTCATGTCCAGAGTTTGCTCGGCACTGAACGGCTTAAAGGTAAGTATACCTGTATGTCCTTACAAGCATGGGCCGGCAATTTTTATGTTGTTACGTATAAGACACCTTTGTGTACAGCATGTACCAGAGTACGGCAGATGTAATAAATAGTTGCCTCGCAGACGATATCTTCCATGAGCCTCACAAGGTATAAGTAAATCCATCAACCAAATAAAGACGACCAAGAACTGTGTGCTTTGTGTGTGTAGGCCCCAACACTGGTTGTCTCCTCGAGTCGCTACCGCTGATAACCAGTGTAAGGGACCCCAGGTAATATGCGGAATGGAGAGAGAGACGAAAAATAAAAAGCCGAATAATTTGAAATTCAGTTCACCTATCCTGAAAATCGACCTCACTTACTTCATACATGCGAAGTAAACTTAACCCATTCAGCCCTGACGCACTACAGCAGGAGATGGGTCGACCATGATAATTCAAGGGTAGTGCCAGACTAGCTTGGCGCCTGTCGGCGCCAAGCTAATCTGGCACTGCCCTTGAATTATCATGGTCGATCCATCTCCTGCAACTGATGCATAGTTATTAGATGACACCTCCGAAATTTAGGAAAAACGGCCGTCGGGCTGAATGAGTAAACCCATTTGCTGCCAGCGATCAAGGATTGCGCGCCTGAAACCACTGGACACTGACCGACATTCGCGTTGAAGAACTCACACAACGTGAATGTGACCAAACCCAGGCATTCAAAACACGGGTCTAACAGGAGACATGATCCCGGAGCCGGGATTGATGTCTCTTGCAGATGAGTAGCTTTCGCAGTGCCCCGGCAGTTAAGGGAGTTAACTTCAATAGCTAGATTGTTGCGTTACACTCACTGCTATGATGCTATCAAACCTCTGCTCAGTGAGCTAAAGGTCCTCTGGCGGTCTGCGTAGTTGGACCGCCCTCTGCGGCCATGACTGGGCCTACTACGGCCGACGTCGGCCTGGCCTGACGTCACCTTTGCTCACTGAATGGATGACTGCCCGCTTGACTGCAGGGGTGAACTTGTCTTATTTATTTGTTTATTTATTTATTCAATTAATGTATTATTTATTTATTGATCCATCCATCCATCGATGTATGTATTTATTGGTTTATTTATTCATCCATTAACATGTTTGTTTATTTATTTATTTATTTATTTGTTTATTTATTTTCCGCCCAACAGTGAATGGCAACTGGGGCGCGTGGAGCTCGTTTGGTGCCTGCAGCGCCACCTGTGGTAACAACGGTTTGACGATCAGGACCCGATCATGTGACAGCCCCGTTCCAGCCAATGGAGGCGCGTACTGCGCTGGAAGTTCATTCGAGTCTCAGCCATGCCCCGGTACAGTCTGCCCCGGTAAGTGAATTTGTTCGATTTACTGGATTATTGCTTTCATTAGTGCATTGATCTGTGATTTCGGATCTTACTGCTTTATGCGGTAAGGTTCTAGATCACAGACCAGGACACTGATTGATTGATTGATTGATTGATCGATCGATTGCTCAATTGATTAATTGATTAATTGGTCGATCGATCGATTGCTCGATTGATTAATTGGGCGATTGATTGATTGATTGATTGATTGATTGATTGATTGATTGATTGATTGATTGATTGATTGATTGATTGATTGATTGATTGATTGAAATCACATTGCAATGTGTTGCCATTTGCATTTTTACGATTTGAATATTTGTCACCTCATTCACTCGTTTATCCGTTCGTTCGTTCGTTTGTTCAGTCGTTCGTTCTTTCGTTCGTTCATTCATTCATTCATTCATTCATTCATTCATTCATTCTCTCTTTTTCTTCAGTGAATGGGGGCTGGTCAGACTGGTCCGCGTACGGCGCGTGCAGCACCACGTGCGGCAATAGTGGGACTAAGATGCGAACTCGAACCTGTACCAATCCAGTCCCCGCCTACGGTGGAGCCATGTGTGTTGGATCACCTGTAGACACCCTAGCCTCATGCCCGGGGACCTTTTGCCCTCGTAAGTAGGCTAAACCCCAGTAGCAACACGTCTTCGGACCCACGACGGCCGCAGTGGCCCCGCGCACGGACCCACCACTGCCGCATTGGCCCCGCGCACGGACCCACAACTGCCGCAGTGGCCCCGCGCACGGACCCACCACTGCCGCATTGGCCCCGCGCACGGACCCACCACTGCCGCATTGGCCCCGCGCACGGACCCACAACTGCCGCATTGGCCCCGCGCACGGACCCACAACTGCCGCAGTGGCCCCGCGCACGGACCCACGACTGCCGCAGTGGGCTCGCGCACGGTACGGCCGTGCGCGAGCCCAATGCGGCAGTCGTGGGCCCGAGGGCCTTTGATTCTAAAGGCGTAGGTAGAAAGTGGGGCCCGGCGTGGAAGGAGGTGGGGGAGAGGGGGGGGGGGGCGTCACATGTATGGCCTGTCCGTACCTCCTTTGAACACGGACTGATTAGTCATAATAGTGCGTTTGCTATCAGTGCTCGTGAACGACGATTTTCCCACATCATTTGATACACGTCTTTAAGAGAAAGTGTTTACACGTATACCCGAATAAACTGACGAGAATAAATGTCTGCCCGGCGGCCGTTCGTGCCCGGCAGAAGTAAGAAGAGCAGACCCACCGGCTTCGTTCCTCTCTTAACCCGTATCATACTGAGGCTAAAAGCTTCAAATTTGTACACTGCCACATGCAAGTTACCTTATAGTACTTACAGATAAGGATATAGACCAGTGGCTTTAGACCAATGGCCTAGAGGCGCCAAGCTATTCTGGCACAACCCTTGAACTATTTTAGTCAAACTTATTAAATTTTTACACACTGGTGTATTTGGAATGATCAGGGTTAAGTGGTTCAGACGTACAACAAACGTTTTCCGCTTAGCACGTGCACACTTGCATGGGAGACATATGAGAGGATCAGGATAGATGGATTTTCCGTTGATTTCCATGCTTTCAAACTTTAGCTATCACTGAATTTGACCTTATGGCATACCCGATAGCCAGGACGAAGATCAGGCTTATATACACACTGCTAATGACAGATCTGCCGGGTATAAATGAAATATTGATTTTTCATCATTTTTTTTGTTGTTATAGACTTCGTTATTGTAGAAACATTCGCAAAATTGGTGGTTCAGTCACTGGTACTGCAAACGCACATTATGACCAGCATTGTGTGTCCATTTTGTTATTTTTTTTTTGGGTTTTTTTTTTTTTGTGTATATCTTGTTGTGTGAGTGTGCATGTTAGGGAATTTATGTGTTGTGGGATGCAAGGTGTATGTTAGTATGTCATTTGTACGGCGCCTAGAGCATGTTTTTTATCGAAAATATACTAGGCGCCTTAAAAATATACATTATTATTATTATTATTATTATTATATTATTATTATTTCCATTATTATTATTATTATTATTTCCTGTGGCCACAGGTTGACCTTTTTCTTTGGGTCACTGGCACAGTGTAACGTATGGTAGCGGCGGGATTCAGATCCGCAGTCGCGGCACACTCTCGCCATGGTTAGTTCGGGTTTAACGTCCACAGCACCGAGGTGATCATGGACGGCCCTGACGGGCGGGTTATGGGGGACAGGGAAATCTATTGTCTATGGAGTACGACCTGAACACTGATCAACTCAGGCGCACTCCAACTGTGCCATTTTGATTTACCAGGACCTTTCAACGGACATGCTATTTAACAAATCCGCTTTTTTCCCCTGGATTACTCTCGCCATACATCCTCCGGGGCTCTTACTGACTGGCTGCTTTCCGCCTAACCCCCAGCAGTAAAAGGTGTTCGGGCCGGCGACGGCCGCACTGAATGGGCCCGCGCACAGCCGTCCGCGGGCCCACTGCCCGAGGACCTTTGCGTACTGGGATGTTAGACTGAAACCTACTTGAAACGCTGTCAGTTGCCGGCGCAGCTTCCTAATCAGTGCCAACCGGCCATAATTATTGTAATTTGCAGTCAGCCAGTGCCAGGTTCCCGCCCGACTGTTAAACTCCTTTGTGCCGGCCGCGCCCTCAGTTCAGGACGGTGTTGTGGGTATCCTACTCGGAGGAAATACTCGTGTGAGTATATGCGATGAATTAATTAATCAATGAATCGATTAAACGTTATCACACGTGTATTGACAAGTATCGGCTGCTGCCTACACGAGTTACGTGCCCCTGACGCAGCTCCTCAGAAGGACTGCGTCAGGGGCACGCAACTCGCGTAGGCTGCTGCCGAAGCTAATGGGAATTGTGAACCTCCAGGCCTGAGCTTAAATTGTGTTCTGCCATGCGGATTTAAAGGGACACCCGGTGCGCGGTATATAGAAACAACTCAACGCGGCATTTGATGCCTGGCTGCCGGTCAGCGTGTAAGAATCGCGCTGCCAGCGTTGCGTGTATACTCGACAGTGGACTGTCGTTTGTTGCGCCTTTAACTATGTGCTGGTATGGGATTTTGAACAGTACGATGGGATTTTGAACAGTACGGTTCATAGCTGTAAGGTTCAAAATCACAGACCGGCACACATTTGCGTTTTTTCCTGTTTATCTTTACTGGGCTTTATAGTACGTTTTTTTGTGCCGTGCTTGTTTAGTCATTTGTATAGTATGTTTATAAAGCGCTTTGAGCCTAATTTGTGGGGATCCTGCGCTATTTAACTCATTCTACCCCAGACACACCACAGCAAGATATGAATCGACCATAATAGTTCAAGGGTGGTGCCAGAATAGCTTGGCGCCTATAGGCGCCAAGCCGTTCTGGCATCACTCTTGAACTATCATGGTCAATCTGTGTCCTGCACTGCAATGCAGTCTTCAGAGGACAACGGCAAAATTTGGGGATTTGGGTCTTGGGATAGAATGAGATAAGAAAAGTTATTATTGTTTATTATTATTATTATTATTATTATTATTATTACTGTTATAGTGTGACTGTTGTTAATGCTGGTCGTGTTTCAGGTTTGTAACGGCGTGTTCGCTTGGGACTACATTCTCAACAGTATCGTTCTCTACACTAATAGCCGCTGCAAGATCAAGCTGGATGTCAACATGTACGTAGCGAAATGAATACAGTTGCGCAACTTATTTATTTTTCATTTTATTTATTTTTATTTTTTTTTTTATTTTTGGGAGGAGAGGGGGGGGGGGGGCGGGGAGGGGGGTGTTTCATTTACTCATTATTTTCTGTCTTTTTTATTTTCTTATATTTCATTTCTCTTTGAGAAGGATTTCATTTATCTCACGTTATGGTCATTTCTTTCTTTGCGAGTTGAATACACACAGTTAGACGTTCTCAATGTGAAGTATCAACAGTGTGACTGATGGAATGACAGAATGACACAATTAAAAGTGAATCAACACATATCCGTATGCGTCAAATCTCAAAAGATACGTGTCAATGGCTTGAGAATGGAATGGCTGTGAAGAAAGGAAGGGGGCTTCGCTTCCCTGTGATTTTTTTTTAACCCTTTGGCTGTCGTCAGCGGTTTTTTGTCGCAATGATTCCTGCAGAAATCATAGCGACTATAACCGCTACCGGCAGTCGAAGGGCTGAATTACTTATTTTATCGCGTTTCTGTTGTCTGCTGTTTGATTTTTGTCTTTTTTTTTTTGCAGTGATACTATCGTCATGAAAGGCATTTTAGAGTCAGACCAACTGAAACTGTGGCCCAACAGACACACCGACAGCGTTACAGGTAAATGACTGTGTATGTCTGTGTATGTGTGAGTGTGGGTTTTTTTTTTTTCGAGGGGGGGGGGGACCCCTGGACCCCCCCCCCCCCAGATCCGCCTCTGATGTAGTATAAAAGACGTTTCTGCTCCTCTTCACCTTTGTTCGTATCAGAGTTTCACCAACACCTACCCGGGGCAGTAGAAAACCTATGTTACGTGTGCCTACTGACAGCGTGAAAAGAAGGGCGGAAAGGTCTTAGCTGAAGTGAAAGAACATGGAAAACCTGCTGTTTTGGCGAATATTAGCGAGACAGATCACTTTAACAAGAGCAGATCGTTTTAACTGGTGCACCAAGAGGAACACTTGAGTGACATAACAGTTGCAGTACAAGACCGAAAACCCATACTTTTTTTAACCCTTATCATTCGGAATACACCAGTGTGTGAAATAAGTTTGACTAAAATAGTTCAAGGGTAGTGCCAGAATAGCCATTGGTCTATATCCTTATCTGTAAGTACTATAATGTAGCTTGCATGTGGCAGTGTACAAATTTAAAGCTTTTAGCCTCAGTATATGGGTTAATACCAGAACTGTGCTAGAACCTGTATGCACATACGTCATCTGTAAACTGGAGCTATTCATGCTACTGCATTTCTATTTCTACTGCTGTGTATATTGACGCGCAAAAGAAATGCGATATCATTGGTATCAATGACGTCGCATTTCTTTTGCTCATCAGTATATTTGTGTGGTTTCTACTGCATTCTATATTTTGTTTACAACTGTAACGGTCTGTGTTTTCGCAGAGAAAAACAACATTGTGAAGTACACCCTGGACGTTTACTTCAAAGACTATATTAACGAGGTGATGGCCAACACCAGCCAGGTGCCAGCCTGTGTGTTCAACCCCACCACCATGTCCAACTTGGTCGTCGACACGTCCAACTGCTACATGACTAGCTGGGGCGCGGATGCGCTGTCAGGTGAGAACAAAGACAGACGGACTTTGCGTGCTGGTCTGTGATTTTGGACTACATTTCGACTAGAACAGTTGAGAAGCAACTTGGAACGGTGTGGTGGAAAACCCCTCTTATTGGGAGAGGAATAGAACAAATGTTCTGTTCCTCTCCTGACTACATTTCTAAGTTAGTTTCTTTTCTTCTTTGGAGCCTTTGCTGTATTATGTATGCTTTCATTCCACATGAGAAGCGTTTCTAGCGTTTCTTGACTTGGCTGCTGAGTCACCGACTGTCTCAGGCGTTTCATACAGTTCGTTTTGGCTGTTTAACCCATTCAGCTCGGACTCACTAAAGCAGGAGCTTGTCGGCGCCAAGCTAATCTGGCACTGCCCTTGAATTATCATGGTCGATCCATCTCCTGCAACTGGTGCATAGTCATTAGATGGCACCTCCAAAATTTGGGAAATAGGGCTGTCGGGCTGAATGAGTTAATTCATTGGTTTATTAATCGATTGATCGATATGTTGACTTACTGACTGACAGATGGATGGACACTGACGTTTGACTGCTCTGTGATTGATTAAGATTCTGATTGATTGATAGATAGATTTATTGATTGATTAATCGATCGATCGATCGATTGGTTGCTTGACTGACCGATTGGTTGACTACAGTGCGTACGTACTGACTGAGTGATTAATGATTGAAATAAATGTTCAGGTAATATTACGTACCCCTTCCTCTACCCTGCCACGGCCAAGAGTATTCCTGTGAGGCTGGTTGCTAGCAGCAAGTGCGCCGGCATCGCTACGGGCGACCTGTGTTTCGAAAACACCGCCACCACAATCTGCTACGTAAGTGTCTTGCCCTTCTTTCAACAAGAGATACAAAAAACGTTAAACGTTTAGGGCTTAACGTCTTTTGTCCACCACGAAGGTGATTTCAAAGACGGGGCACCGAAATAGGGTCTGAACAAATTTTGACCCAAGCTGGATTCGAACCCGGGACCTCTCGGTCGAGAGACCAACACTACCACCGAGCCACCCAGCTCCCCAACAACAAGAGATACAGAATCGCATAAGTCCCTGCAGTCTCGGTGGCTCTTGAGAATCTATGCCTCTTGTTGACTTGTGTTTCGAAAACACATCTACCACAATCTGCTATGCAAGCTTACACTTTTCAGTTCATCAGTAAGCCCTTCCATTGAAAAGAGACATAGATTCACGTTTTACAACAGTCTCTGGTTTTCAGTGATAAAATCGTCTTGACTTTAGATGTGTTTATTGCGTTTGTTGCTTTGGCTAAAGTGCACACTGTGTCTTTGTCATTTTCTTTTTCTCATAGGCTTCCTTGTTTTATCTGTCTATCAGTTTCCTGTTCCTTTCTCTCTGTCCAGATGTATTACGTTGATTTGCTCGCCCATGATGTTAACCCGTTCAGCGCCAGTTGATGCGGACTGCAATCTTCGCAAACTGAACACCACAAAACCCGAGCTGTCCTAGGGACATGGATTCAAAGTCAGCAAGTGGCATAGATCCTCATGAGCCCCCATGACTGCGGGGGCTCATGAGGATCTATACCTCTTGCAGCTGGGTGGTGTTTAAAAATTGTCGGCACTGAACGGGTTAATTCACCCCTTAAACGGTCTTGCCGTTGCGATCATTATTTGTGGCTATTATCATGGCCATCATCGTTAATATCATTGACATATTTTATCGTTGTCATCGTCCGAAGATGGCAAAGGCAAATGATATATTACAAATTCTTGACAGCTGCAGTAGAAGTATCGACAACAACGGACGCATGTTGTGCCCGCTGTTGATGATGATACTGCCTCAGATGTGAAAGTTATTATTGTGGAGAACACAGAGGTTATAACTTCCTTAATTTCTTTCCCTTACCGAATCGGGACTGAGATTGATCGACCGTGACAGCTCACGGGCAGTGCCTGACACAGTGATAGGCCATGCCATTGAGCTGTCAGCATCTTCCTATGGGCCCAAAACCCGCTGTCATCCTATCACGTTTAGTGGGGCCATAACTGACATATTCGAGACGTGCTGCTTACCAATACGCGGCTTTTATGCCGCGTATCCGGATGCGGCACTGCTCTGACGAGTTAGACCAAAGCACACAGTAGGCCTCCCCTGCAGTCCCATCTGTTAAAATGCCTTAGCCTTAGTCTGTCCCAGTCACCCCACCCGGGTCTGCCCTGGGGGACTTGGGTGGGGTTAGGTATTTTTTAGTTCCCAGGGTCACCCTGGTCAGCCCCACAGGGTGGGTTTATCTCTCTATTCTGGGGCATGTGTTTCTGTCTACCCTTTGTCCATTCACCTGTATTTGCCATTTTAAAACTCTCCCTACTGTCTGCACTGCCTGTAGCTCTTGATATTGGATGTGTGTTGCTAAATGGTCTTAGCTTTATTTAGGCCCATGTGTTAGGTTTATTTAATGTATTTGACCGGCTGGCGACATACATTCAATGTTCTGTTTAGTTTTTTTTTTGTTTTTTTTTCACAAGCAGTGCAGGCACGTCCTGAGAAAGCCTTGTTGCTGTCGGGACGTTAAGCAATGTACAATCAATCCTAATTTTTCAATCCCCTAAACAACACTACCGCTCACTTGCTGCACAGCTGCCATGCACAAAATTCCCCCAAAATAAGGACACCACCAGTCTCATTTCCTGGCTATCAACATGATTCTGTACCAACCCTACATCCAAGCGCAGCCAAAACTGATACACACCTCAAATCACCATCCGCTTGGCAACTCAAACTAGGCCAAAAAGAGTCCGCTGGTTAAGCCAAGGGTGGTATGAATCAACGCATCAAACATGTTTCTTCTCATCAAGAGATTTTAAGCAAATTCCAGCATACTGCCTCTGTACAAAAATGCCAAAGAAGGCAGAAGATTTTTTTTTTTAAACATCGGTCTCGCCTACCTCATTTGAATATGTAACATGACTTGTTAATCATGTTTTCCCATCTTTTGTCCCCGCCTGTAATCACAGGGAGACGAGGCCGCGCCAGTGTTCTGCGCTGTGGGTATGGGCCAGTATGTCCTCTACGGGTTGATGGACGGTCAGACATCTAGATTTTGCAACAAAAACCAGGCTATCGTCTATCCGGTGGCCAACTTCTGAACCTGAACCGCATCCTCCTGTCCAACAGGACCTCATCAGTACAATTGCTTAACCACTTCACTACCAGTGGTCATGAAATCCTTCGCTGAAATCGCCGCAGGTTAATCCCACCAATCCAAGGAAAATGGTTACAAGAGGGTTCGACAAGAGGCAAGAAATCTCATTAGCCCCCGCTATCGCGGGGGCTAATGAGATTCCTAGCCTCTTGTATTTGGGTTGTGTTCGCTTCATCCTGGCATTGAAGGGGTTGCCTTCACTCATAATTATAAAAAAAGCTAATTAGCTCTCATATAGCGCAGGATGTGTCCCTAAAGATGGGCTCAAGGCGCATCACATCGAAATCATTTACGAATACAAGTATATTTTTTTACGCCCATGAGGTTTTATGCATTTTGCAGTTGGGTTGTCTTCGTTTAAATTCCCTGTCATTTAATAGGTTATCGGACGCAGACTTGATATTAACACGAATGACTTGCTCCGTTAGGGTGCGTCAATTTCAGCTAGAGTCACAGATGCTCATGAGTTCTTTAGTTTGCAGTGGCTCAAGATAATCTATGCCACTTTATACATTTCGTGGATGACGAATTCACCGATTAAAGAGATCACAGGCTCGGTGGCATTTCTACGTTAACTCATTCAGCCCGATGCACGTATTGCCCAAATTTTGGAGGCGTCATCTTACGACTATGCACCTGTTGCAGGAGATGGATCGACCATGATAATTCAAAGGCAGTGCCAGATTAGCTTGGCGCCTATCGGCGCCAAGCTAATCTTGCACTACCCTTGAATTATCATGGTCGACCCATCTCCTGCTGTAGTGAGTCAGGGCTAAATGGGTTAATATAATATTCAAACGCATTATGTCCACTTCAGTTTTCGGCTCATTTTTCTGATTTATTTTTCTCCCCCGAAGTGGACACTATGTGAGAAAACAATCAGAATTGTATCCACTGCAAGCACACCAAATAACTCCAAAACAAACGAAAATATAATACCGTTCTTGCTTCTTAGTTTAAATAGTTCTCTTTGTTTGGTGAGGTTTAATCGGCTACGAATTGTATTCTCAGTTATACGTGCTTAGGCCTTCTGGGTGTGGTTAGAGTCGGTCTGTTGATGTGGTTGAGATTGGTGTTTTAGATTGTAGTAAATTGGACTGTGGAAATTATGGACTACAAATAAAATGCAAACTACACTGGTACATTCTTTGCGTTGTGTTTAACCGATTTGCTGTCAGGCAGCGCGTTTCGTCGTGGTTGATCCTGCAGGAATCACCTCGGCAAGAAGCGCTACCGACAGCCAAAGGTTTAATTGCATGACAGCGTCCTTGCGTTCCGCTTTACCGCCGGTCTGACCGGATGGTGGCACATTAGAAGACATGGAACGAATGCCATTGGTTGTCTCTCTCAATTCGCTACCGCTGATCACTGGTAGCGAATCGAAGGCGACAACCAGTTTGTGGTCGACCAACCAAATCACCATAATATACTAATGGTCAAAACTTAAGGGCCACCCCACTTTTTGTGTCATTGTTTATCGTCGCAAGTACGCTAATAAAATAGGATGTTCTTTCAAGCCAAATGGGTTAAAAGTTGACCTTAGGCAGTCCACCGTACAGGGAACAATAGACAACAATTCATCAATTTCCACGAACGTGTCAAATGCATGTGAAACATCGTCAGTTTTTGTGAAAAGCTGTGCGATATTGGCCAAAGTCAGGCAGGTGGAAAAGCTCGGTAAAGTCGTGATGCACGTGCTAAAGGGGTCAGTCGTGAATACGGAGCACTTCTGTTTCGCTACAAATACCGGTACATTAGGGGCATAATTGTCACTTTCCTAACCATGCCACCACGACGAAGCCTAACGCCAGTAGATCAAGGCCTAGCGCTATCATGCAATCCGGACCAAAAAGGTGACTGCCAAGCGTGTAAAATGCAAAGAAGTACCAAACGGAGAAAGAAACACGCTTAGAAAAGACGGGTACAACACAATATATTAATATTTCGGGTAAATACCCTTTGTCAAAATAGACAAACAGAGAGATTAGCCGCTACTTATCTTCATTCGCAGAAGGAATGTGGAAACTCTCTGTTTGTTTGTCTATTTTGACAAAGGGTATTTACCCGAAATATTAATAAATTGTGTTGTACCCGTCCTTTCTAAGCGTGTTTCTTTCTCCGTTGGGTACTTCTCTAGCGCTATCATGGCTGAAGCATGGAATTTCCGGACGAGAAGTTGGGAGACGTCTTGGGGTATCCCATTGAGTGATCCAGAGGCTGCCGGCACGATTCCAAGAAACTGAAAGGGCAGAACGACGACCCTGCTCAGGACGCCAGCGCTGCACCGGCAGAAGGGAGGACAAAACCTCTGTGTGGCGGCTCGGCGCGACCGAACTGTCACGTCAACCACTCTGCGACGTCAACTGATGCAAGCTGCAAACGTTAACGTCAGCAGATGCACAGTCTGCCGACGTCTGCGCGAAATTGGCCTGGCTTCATGCACAGCAGCAGTAAGAATACCCCTCACTCCAGCTCATCGCAGAGTCCGGGTTGCCTGGTGTCATCAACATGTGAGGTGGAACAGACTCCAGTGGACGCAGGTTCTGTTTACTGATGAGTCACGGCTCACTGTGTGCTTCAACGAGGGCAGGATGAGGGTCTTGAGACGCCAGGGCGAGCGATTCACCGATGGATGCGTCCTAGAGGTTGATCGCTACGGAGCAGGCTCAGTCATGGTCTGGACAGGCTTCAGCAGGGAAGGCAGGACCCCCCTCCACGTCATCCGAGGCACCGTGACTGGCCTGCGCTATCGGGACGAGATTGTGCAGCCCTTCATGCAGCCAGCTCTCCAAGCCATAGGCGACAACGCTGTTCTGCAGGATGACAGCGCTCGACCTCATCGCACCCATGTGGTGGATGAGTACCTTGAGCAACGGGGCATCATGAGGATGGAGTGGCCAGCTCGTTCACTTGATTTGGCTCTCATCGAGCACCTCTGGGACGTGCTGGGGCAACGTGTAGTCAGCAACCACCCCCTCTCCCCCCCTCAAGGCATCCCCCAGCGGACTCTGTTCCTGCATCAAGAGTGGGAAGCGAACCCACAACATGTTCTCCGAACCCTGGTGAACTCCATGCGTCAACGCTGCATTGAATGCTTGGTTGCAAACGGTGGGTACACTCGCTACTGACTGGACCAGTCTTGTGTGACTTTTCAAATGAGGGTGGGCGAACATTCTATCGTACTGCTGTTGTTACAATTGCTTGATTTACTCAAAACTTAAATGAAATTGTTACTGAATACATTAGCAAAGTACTGACTCCAAATATTGTTACATTATTTGTGTGGTGTTGTCGGTACGTCTGCGATTAAAATGGCCCTAAGTTTTGACCATTAGTATAGTTCAAGAGTGGTGCCAGAACAGTCTGGCACCTGTAGTCTTCGGAGATCTTCAGAGGACAAATGCTAAATTTGGGGATTTTGAGCTGAGGTGTAAAATGTTGCGTTGGTCTGTTCCCAATGAGCAAAGGTCCTCGGGCCCACGACGGCCGCAGTGGGCCCGCGCACGCGGGCCCACTGCGGCCGACGTGGGCCCGAAGACATTTTGCTACTGGGGTTTTGTGACTTAGCGAATTCCCTGTAGGCAACAGATTTCTCCCTCTCACTATGGACTGACGTCGACTTGCGAACGCACGGCGTAGCTTAGAGTCACCAGCAAGCAGTTAACTGTATGCGAGCAAGATCTTTCGCTAAACAAAAGTGAATCCAGTGAAATCCCTGTACTACACAAAGAAAGTCCCCGCTCACGATGTAAACTGACGCTGATTGTCAAACGCACGTAGCATACACTTGCATTAGCCATTACTGCGTGCGAGCAAGCACTTGCACTTCGCAAAAGTGAAGTCGGTCGCCAGCTAGCGTTATCCGCACGTACTGTCCGCTCCGGGGCTGAGTGCAGACTAAGGTTTCCGTGGCCCCCTCAGGCATGGCTCCGTTGTAGTGGTAGCATAGCTGTTTTGTGCTGGATGCCAGCTTGGGATTTCCGTCGAAAACCTCCACATCAAACTTCTGAAGAAAGTAACCTGTTTTGAAAGAGAAAGGAAAAAGATAAACACAGATTTCTTCCTCACTTCAAAGTTAGTTAGTTATTGGGGTATGTACCCACTCAATAAAGTTTTCCCTTCTTTGACACATGTATTGTATAACAAGCAAATTAATATTAATGAATTTGCTTGATATACTTTTGTTCCCAAACTCCCTTGCGCGCCAAGATGACTCGATCGTGATGATACTTGCATTTTCAAAACGGAAACGCGAAATATGCTCACACTGCAACATTAACAAGCTCCGAATGTGTAGTAGTAATAAAATACTTCGTAGTGTGTATGAACGCTCAAAAGTTATACCTTTACACACAAACAAACGAGAAAAGACGCCAGGAAACGTGCGAGTCGCTGGACTGACAAGTGAAATTGACGAGATGTCAGCTGGCAATTTTGACAACCTGAAAAAAGAACTAAATAAAGAAACCTGCTGACATTTTCCGCAATTATGCATAATCTAGTTACAAGTAAAATTTACTCAGTAGCGCGCACGGTTATACAATGCACTGATGTCTTCATAGTCAGACGAAATCTACGCGCTGATTCGACAGCGATATGCAGACGTCTGCCATTCATGTGTTTTGTCTAAACACCGCAATCAGCCGCAAAACGAATGACGCGAGGCATAGTTTTGTTCTAAAATGGGTACATAAATTATATTGAGCAACAGTTTTGTTTGATATAGTGCCATTAAACAGACAGATGTGATTACTTGACTCGAATCAAAATGTCCTCGTCGTACGAGTCGGACATTTTGATTCGGGTCTCCTAATCGCATCTGCCTGTTATCGGCACTATATCAATTATTATTATTGTACATTGCTTAACGTCCCGACAGCAACAAGACTTTCTCAGGACGTGCCTGCACTGCTTGTGAAAAAAAAACTAAACAGAATATTGAATGTATGTCGCCAGCCGGTCCAATACGTTAAATAAACCCACGACATGGGGCCTAAATAAAGCTAAAACCATTTAGCAACACACATCCAATATCAAGATCTACAGGCAGCGCAAACAGTAGGGAGAGTTTAAAAAGAGAAAATACAGGTGAATGGACCAAGGGTAAACAGAAACACATGCCCCAGAATAGAGGGGAAAACCCACCCTGCGGGGCTGACCAGGGTGACCCTGGGAACTAAAAAGTAGTTACCCCACCCAAGTCCCCCAGGGCAGACCCGGGCCTGTATCAAGCAAAATGTTGTTCAATATAATATATTGTTTTCCTCCCTACGTCACACGACCAGTCACTTTAGCGCAAACTGTACCATGTGACCTTGATATAAAAACCACTGTAGCGAAAAATGGCGGACGTTTTATAACCCTCTCGATGACGGGTTAGGACCTCGTTTTCGAGTCTTGACAGCAACTCGGTTCGACAAAATAGCAGAAAAAAAACCCGCACTAAAGTAGTCCTATTTTACGTAATACACATCATCTGCCTTATTTTTTACGACGTGAGGAGCCAACTTGAACAATATTTCACCACTAATTACACAGCGCAAACAGCAAAAGCCTTCGCCAAATCCATCTCATCGCCATGCACCGAGACATTTTCAAAGTTCGGGAAACCACGGAACAAAAATAGCTTGCGAGTTGTTGTTTTTTAACCAATCAGAGAGAGCAATTCTTGCAAACCGGCAACACACTGCAACATGCCACAATTTCACCAAAGCACAGTGGAGCAACAAATTCAAGAACTAAAACGAAAATACACACCCAGCAACACTATACACAAAGCACGCTATTGCCAAAGTTCTCTCTTCACGTCACTCAATGCGGGACTATCTCAAGAAAAACATCTCACGAATTTTCGAAGACTATCTGACTTCATGTCAACGCTGTAAAATAAAATTTTACCTTAAAGTCCATCTCAGCACTAGTCCTGCTGTTAACAACGAGCGTTTTTTTGGTATTCCTTTTTCCAGATATCCCAACACACATGACACTTTAGGATATAACAACGACAATCTGCTGCACACTCGAAGCATCCCCTTCAGTTATCTTGAATCTAAAAGCACGATCCCGAGGCACCATGCTAACTTGCACAAGCTGTCACATCAGTGGTCAAATGCCGATCGCTTCATCAAAAAGTTCTTAATTTTTCTGAATCACACAGCAGTCAAGAAGCACTGTCACTGTCATACTTTAACAACCTTTTGTAGACATTGCAGCTTGAATCATTCTGTACACAAGCCAAGATTAGCTTTTTACTCGCGAAACTTACGATTCGCACGGAATCAAGCTACGTCACACTCTGTCTCGTAAAGACTGGGAATCCCCGGCAGAACATGTATATTCAATGGTGTCACCTATCCGCCACAGAAGCGGCCGTCTTCATAAACCAGATTTATTTCTAAACAATAAACGGAGGAAGGAAAACAAATACGTTATTGGTCGGAGGGGTTCGCTGCACGGACCTTTGTAGGCCTTCGGGAGGTCAAAGGAATCATTGTACCCCTCAGGCCTTCGGCCTTTGGGGTACAATGATTCCTTTGACCTCCCTCATGAATACAATGATTCGTGTAACGAACCCCTCCGACCAATAACTTATAATATAATATACCCACTCCATATTTTTTTCCCTTCTTTGACACATGTACTGATATATTGCATAACAAGCAAATTAATTATTTATGAGCTTGCTCGATATAATTTCCTTCCCGAAAAGCCTTGCGGCCCTGGCAAAGTTGTTGATGGATTCTCGAGCCAGGGTCTTACGAAATAAAACACAAAATACTCTTCTAGGGGCCGATCGGTTAACCCTTATCATTCGGAATACACCAGTGTGGGAAATAAATATGACTAAAATAGTTCAAGGGTAGTGCCAGAATAGCTTGGCGCCTCTAGGGGCCAAGCTATTATGGCACACCACCCTTGAACTAAAGCCATTGGTCTATATCCTTATCTGAAAGTACTATGATATAGCTTGCATATGACTGTGTACAAATTTGAAGTTTTAGCCTCAGCATGATATGGGTTAACTGAACACAGTTAACCCCACGGCAGCGTGTACTTATGTTTTGCATGTGTCATCTAACGACTATGTATTATTTACGGGAGATGGATCGACCATGATAATTCAATGGTAGTACCAGATTAGCTTGGCGCCATTAGGCGCCAAGCTGATCTGGCACTACCCTTGAATTCTCACGGTCGATATATATTTTGCTGTAGGACGTTGGAGACAAATGCCTTAAGGCGGGGGGGGGGGGGGGGGGGGGCACAGAATCCCTGGAACATCCGGCCCTTCTCCCCAGATCCGCCCCCGCCATATTCCTCCATAGCCTCTTCTCTGGCAGGGGACAGAAGCGATGTGTTTTGAAACCAAGGGAGATAGTTTTTGTTATCATGACGCGAAGTTAGTTGTCTTGGAACTGCTTTGTTTGTTTTCGGGGTTGTCTCAGTCTTCACACTTTCATCGCGGCACGCGTCCGTAAAAACTGTGCGTATGAAGTGAGAGATGAATATAACGTGTTAGTTCAAGGCTAGCGCCAAGTTAATCTGGCACTACCCTTGAATTATTTATGGTTAATAAATCTCCATATTTTGAACGGCAGATGTGAGTAAAAAAAAAAAACTGGTATGGCCTCTTGCTATTTGATTTTTTTTTACTCATTCAGCCCTGACACGCGATAAAGATCGACCATGATAGTTCAAGGGTGGTGCCAAAATAGCTTGGCGCCTTTAGGCGCCAAGCTATTCTGGCACCACCCTTGAACTATATAGGCGCCAAGCTATTCTGGCACCACCCTTGAACTATCATGGTCGGTCCGTCTCCTGAATTGTAATGCAGTCCACAGAGGACAACTCCAAAAATAATGTGGGTATTTCGTACCTGGCACACTGTGGGTTAATACCGCTTTAATACAAAGACTCTTTGATTCACTGAATTTGTTAAAGACAAGGTTTACCCTCGCGGTCCCCTCTGTTGGTGATCACGACAGCCTCCACGCGGTACTCCGATCCCAAGTCCACGTACCACCACGGATTGTACGCCAAAGCAGTATTGATGCAGGACCCATGATACAGGTATGTATCGTTGTTTCCGTCGACCGCTCTGCCGGCTGACGCGTCGTCTGATACGGAGCTCATCGCGGCTGTCTTGCCCAAGGCTACATTCCTCAAACCCTCAGCGCCTGGTTGTCAGAGAGCAAAAGAGTATGGTTGGTTAGTTAGTTATTTGGGTTTAACGCCGTGTGATGAAGCTCTATGCTCGTACATAGTGCTCACACATTAGGTTAAATACGGTACGTTTTTTTTTTTACGGTTTGTTTTGTGCCGATAGTCCGTGAGGCCGTGGGCCACGTGAAATCTTTAAGGAACGGTTAACACGGGGAGTTTAGTGAGTTCTGTTATAGTGAGTTCTAGGCAAAAGTTCAATCTGGCAGAGCAGTAAATCGGGAGTACGGGCTTTCTTGTCAGAGGGATCAGATGTGTTTGAGATACCTAGCCCGTATTCCAAGCCTCTGAAACCTAGAATTCAGGTATGTTTCTATATATGTATTAGTGATGGTTACTTGCGTTAAGGAGTTGGTAGGAGTAATGTGGTTGTATAGCGTTGTCTGGTTTGGTTCAGTTATGTTGGTTTAGAATTCAGTGAAGTAACCGGTGTTTTGGTTTACAGTTATTTACCGAGATGGATAACTAAAGGAATGGGAGTTGGTTCATGTACCGAGATGGATAATTATAGGAATGTAAGGTGTGTATGCCTAAGTCGCTAGGAAGGTAGTACGTGGTTGGTTAAGCATAGTCTTTTCCAGTGTATAGAATAATGTATAGCCTGTTTCAAGATAGTGACAGAGATATGGGGGGTGTAATGAAAGTAGTTCGGTTATGAAGCACGTGTGTGTGAATGAACGTGTGAGTTGTTTGTATCGGCCAGGTTACGTAATGTTTCTCATGTCATCCAATATGTTGTGTGTTTAGCAAGCGTTACGTTTGGATCCTTGTTGTTTTGTTTTTAGAGTGCTTGTAAAGAGGGAGCGACGGACGCCGAGACGTCAGTCACCAGTACTAACGTGAGGTCATCACCCCTCCAACTCTTCACTCAGGGAGTGAAGCGATCGGGACCGAGACACCCGAGTCAAAGCGAGAACTGCGCTACGGTACGAGTACAAGGACGTCCGTGAGAAAGAGACAGGACGACAGAAAAGAGCGTACAACGAAGGACTTGCACGCCTAGACGTGAGAAGGACCAACGTAACCAGGCAATAACATCAAACAGGTTGGAGACAGTGAGAACTGATACCTAGCCTGGCAAGGATATTGTGTGTGTGTATGTGATATTAAGACGTGATAGTGGGGAAGGAGTGATGTATATAGCTTGGTAGTTTTGTGAGCATTCTTCTTTTATTGTTTACTAGTGTATAAAAGTTACTTTAGAAAGGGAGCCCGTGTGTTGAGTTTTACCGCATGAATGCGCCCGTCTGAGTCAGTGGCGGTGTATGCGTCTGTTGTGCGAGAGTCTGTACTGACGTGCGACTGTGGGCAAGTCTGCGTGCGTTACACGCCGAGCAGGCGACTAAGGCCACCTCACGGCTGAGCAAAAGAGAAGAAAAGACCTAACCCTTTGAGTGTCGGTATCGGTTTGAGTCGCGATGATTCCTACGGAATCATCGCGACTCAAACCTCTACCGACACGCAAAGGGTTAACAAGTCAAGCCCGTTGTGCCTGCAGCCACCAAAACTGTGAACAGTTTCGGTGGCTGCATGCACAAGAGTGTTACATGGTAACGCGAGCAGTGACAAACAGACAGGTCTGTTTATTCAGAACAGCGCTATTACATGTAGTTGTATTACGAGTTGGGTTTTACCAGTGGTTCTTGTTGCCTCGAGGGTCCGGTTAGGGGGATCAATGTCGAAGGTAAGAGTTTAGGGCTTTAGCCCGAGACTCTTACTTCCGACATTGACCCCCCCCCCTCCCCCCCCCCCTCACTCCACCAAGCCCCTTGACCGGACCCGAGAGGCGACAAAAACCACTGGCAAAGCCTAAACTCGTAATATCGATTTTGTAAAAAAAAAAAAAAAAAAAAAAAAAAAAAAAAAAAAAAAAAAAGTAATAGCGTGAAGTATGTATGCCCTTGAAAGGAGTCTGCACTTTACGTGTGATTTAGAGATTCAAGGGACTGCAATCTCCATACTTCCGACTATCAGTCAACAGCTTCGCGCGAACTGCATTCGCCTGGAATTTTTCTCTGAAGGTATTTTTTTTATATTAACACATTTTCAGTCATTCTTTAGTAAGAAATTGATAATATAGGCCGAACACAACGTGTGCATATAGTTATTTTGTTGCGTAACCCCCTGAATTTTTATTTATCCAACATTTTGTTTCTGCCTCTTTTCAAATACGGCTAGTACGTGATAGGGCCTTCGCTTCAGTTGCATTTTCCTGTAGATGATATTATCTAATTTATCCCATTTTTCAGTTACGTTTTGTATGAAACTGGCACCAGCGGTATCACGGAAACATACAGTTCTTTTTGGTGTGTAGCCCCCTAAATTATTTATTTATTGGCATATTTTTGTTTAGAGGTTTGACTAATGAAGATTAGGGTGTGTTTGTACCGAAAAAAATGTGTTTGGCCAAAGATTTATTTGGGGGAGAACGCTTTGCTCAGAGAGTAACGTTGTCATCGTACCATGTAATAAGGAAGTCTACATATCACATGTTATCTTGAGAACAGACTACCAGGGAAAAAATCGAATAGAGCCAGGCCAATGAAAAAAGAGTAAAGAGACTGAAAGAAGACACTAGTAAATAGTGGTTAGGTAACAAGAGTCTGGTGGATTATCGGAGAACAGACGATTTTCGGAAATATCTCTCTCTCTCTCTCTCTCTCTCTCTCTCTCTCTCTCTCTCTCTCTCTCTCTCTCTCTCTCTCTCTCTCTCTCTCTCTCTCTCTCTCTCTCTCTCTCTCTCTCTCTCTCTCTCTCCTCTCTCTCTCTCTCTCTCTCTGGTGCACATGCTACGCTTGTGCCGCCACGTTTTATCTCGCTGTTGGAATTTTGAGAATTTATAAACGTTATACAGTACCTATTGTCTTTAAATGTAGTCTATAGCATCGTGTGTGTGATGGTGTCGTGATTCTAAGTGGAGCATCTACTGCTACGATTGAAAAAGGACCTTGTGAGGTATTTGTGCTTTTCTACTCATCTTCACTAACATTAGACGCCGCCTGAGTGGGCGCCGGTGCCTCGCCGCCTCGCCCGCTTGACTATTTTAGGCCCGGCGATGCCTGCATTCCACGCTCGGCCAAGAGAGCTACTGCACTAAGCGGTACACGATGGTGGGAGCGTCGAGGGCACTTGGTCCTAGCACACCTTCCCGGGCAGCTGTGTATCAGAAAAAGTGCACGCGCCCGAACTGACCTGCACATAAGCAGTCTAGTACACATCGTCTCGCCATGACCATGTAACGGCAAACCACACAATGGGCCCCACCACCGGCGCAGGCCCACGCCGCTAAGTATGCTATCGACACCGAGGATATTATACATACTAAAGACCCCATCCAAAAACAGTTTATAGCGCCCCCCGTCAAGCTGCCCTTTTGGAGGTCTGTTTTTCACACTAGATATGTTCAGGAGTGCCCTGCCCAGGTCTCGTGTGAATGGACAGACTTCAAATATGACGAAGACGACGAGAATGAGCGCTGTCTCTGAAAACCATGATCACAGTGCCTGTTCCCTGTGTCAGTCCCTTCCCCTGCTAAACTATATAAAACTATTGTGCAACTGAGGTACGGGAGCCGTAAACTTGTAACTCTGACTCTCTTCCATACCACAGGCACTGTCACCATCCAGGGAAATGTGTGCCCTGATTGGGTACACAAGGAGTTCGAAAAACTAAAAGCCCTTGTGAGCGACATGAGTGGTGACAGCAAGTCCATTCTCCCCCTAACTGACACCACACTGCCTAGATCATGCCTGCTGATAAACCGTTCCCCGCCCCAACCACACTTCTTGCCATTATGCCCCCACCCACTGAACACCTGCCAAAGGAGGCATACGGCGATGACATAATGGACAGTGCTGGCGAGCTTAACGGTACCGTGGATGATACTGCTATACCTGCAGCTGATGAAAGCCCCTCCCCCTCAACTGAAGACTTTATCCCGCCAGCCGGTCCCTCCAAACAAGCGGCACTGCGGACCACACAACAAGATCCCACTTCTCCGGAAATAATGGAACTGCCGCCTGCCGTTCCTAACGCCACACCCGTCGTCCCCTACCCTCAAGTGGACACCGCTGGTGAGACAACATCCTGCATGACCTCACATGCCTCTACTCAGTGCCCCCAGTTGTGCTGCTATCAGTGTACACAACCTGTCCACGCGACCAAATGTTTTGATTGTGTGGCTGGACTAATTTTGGACCTAAAAATACAGTTTGAAAACAAACAACGTGTTTTTATAGACCAACTCAAAGCTGAAATAGACACTCTGAAACAAGACAACATCAGTCTACAGCAGCAGGTTAGAAATCTGAATAGTCTACCAAAGCAAGTGTCAATCCTCACAAGCAAGCTGGGCAAAGTGGATTCTCTTGAAAGCCGGTATAATGAAATGTTGGTTAACCAGAAAATAATTGCCCCAGAGCAGCGAACCCCCGTTGCCTTGCCTGATCACTGTCAGTCACATCCGCCACTGTCTGGTACCAGTTCCCTTTCCTCTGAAATTCACTCCCCTACCTCCATCACTACGTCGAACCTCTCTGATACTGTTTCAGAGGAGTACACCCAAACCCAACCGTCTCAGCGTGCGTCTGTTGCTATGGAAGAGACGGCAGGGAGCAGCAGTACCACTGAAACTAAATCCCCTAATGCACGTTAGGACCAGCCGCCGCGAGAGCGCTGTCAGTTTAGTGTTCGACTTCCACCCGAGGGCAGAGTCAATGCCCTATTAATCGGTGACTCTAATCTCTAACGGGTGGATCGTCGTCGCTTGGACCAAAGCGGTGCTACATGTGTGCGCACCCTGCGGGGGCTTAAGGTTGACCAGTTGGCAGAGACCCTGTCCAACATCGCGCCACGCTACGACATCGGTAGTGCAGTGGTCCACGTTGGCACAAATGACTGTGCCTCCAGCAATGACGTGGACTCTGTACTACATGACTTCCAGCACCTCATTCCTGTAGTTCGACGAGTCTTCCCATCAGCCACAGTTGCCTACACAGCAATATTACCACAAGGGAGCTGCCCACTGAAAACCATCTGCAATGTGAACCAGCGCCTGGCTATGCTGTGCGAAAGGGAAGACGTGTCGTTTCTGCAGGAAAACAATTTTTACACCCCTGCTGGTGCAGTTGCTACCTCCCTGTTTAACAGCGACAGGCTGCATCTGAACGAGAGAGGCGCCGGGGTATTACTGCGCCAGATAAAGCGGTTCATTTTTCCTGCAGATAACCTGAAAGACTTAAATCGGCACCGCGACCTGCGACACGCTAGACACGCGGCTGAGCCTGAAGCAAACACGAAAGTACCTGGGCTGAGTAGTCCTCCCTGCCGGCCGCAAACTAGTAATCTCATTCAAGATGAGAACCTACTGATGCGACAAAGCACTAAACAAATGTTACAGTCTAAAGCTCTCCCCACTCGCCGCTGGGAATCGGCTACCAGCACTAGGATGGCGAACATAGGTGAAAATGTAAATGCTGGCGGAAACCTAGCTGTCCCTGTCTCCAACAGCCAGTCACCTGTAAATGCTAGTGCCGCTCGAGTCCCTGTGGAGCTTTCCGGACCTGACACAAGCACATTGGCGGACGCTGCCAGCGCGACAAACCTACAGCCGCCTTTCAGTCAGCGACCAGAATTCACTGAAGCGACGGCCGATCCCAGCTACCACTATCAGCCGGCGACCCTGTATGGAAACTACGCGCGCTCTGTCGTGCCCTGGCCTCATATCACACCGCACAGTTTCCACGTACCAATGCCGCAGTACCCAACGACATTCCAGCCAGCGTTCCAGCCAACCTTTCAGCCGTTCCCACTTCCCTTTCCACACTGGCAGTATCCGTATCTAGCTAATAGTGGACCTCGGTCCCAAACGGTCATGTGAAGTGTGTGTTAAAACATACCTCAGTGTTTCGGTTAGATTAACTCCTTCATGCCTGATCGGGAAACGTTGGACGATGATAGTTCCGGGATAGTGCCGGATTACCTTTGCGTCATTGAGGCGCTAATCTGATCTGCTACTGCACTTGTGCTATCGTTGTCCATTTCTCTCCAGCGTAAATCGGATGTTCAACTAACACGCCTCCAGGCCTAAATGAGTTGGTTTTACCGGACCCCATACTACTTGATGACTGTTAATTTTTTTTTTTTTTCGGTGTAGGCTCAACTTGAACTAATTTCACTTCGTGTTTTTCATGAACTTAGTGAACATCAGTATAATTCTGAAATGAAAATAAACAATCATATGACTTCATTTTCAGCCCTTCATCCGTCCGACTTGTAGCAATGCGTGGTGCATATGAACACAGGTGTGTGAGCCCTAAGTGTTATTGGTATGTTTTGATTTCAGTTCTCGTCAGTTCAATCTGTTTCAGTGTGTCGAGCACTGATCTGACAATCCTTTGATCAAACGGTGACATTTCTATACTAAACGGTTTACTGTGCTGTTGTTTTAGTTTTCACCTCATAGATTTGACATTAACATTTGCGATGCTTTTGGTTTATATGCGATGCGGCCGTATCACAGCAACATGTGTTGCAATCTGACAGTTTAGGGAACTCGTTGGACTATTTGTACTGTGGTTGACCTGTGTACAGTACAGTTCCGTGTTTGACTTGTGTCTGGCCGGAATACACACCATTTTTGTAAGCCGGACTAAATGTAAAGATTAGTGCTTATAGTACATAGCCAAACGTGTTGTGCTGAATGCGAGTAGACAGTTCTACAAACTATGAGGCAAGTTATTTTTGACAGTCGTAGTGATTATAAGTGGATTTGGTTTATACCATATTTCGCACAAGATCACTCCTTTCAGCGACTGGACTGTTTCACTGAGTTTCGGATATTGAAAACTTTATATTTACATTTTTTTGTCATCAAAATGTGTACACCATCGAACAATTACATGCATGCCCACGGGCTGAAGGTCGGGCACCTTAATGTATTTCACCTTTACAATAAGGTTCCTGACATTTTAATATTTTTAAACCAGCCTTCACACTTCCATCTCTTTGGGCTAACGGAATCACGTCTGGACTCAAGAATTAGCGACGAAAATCTGTGCATCCCAAACTTTTCCTTAATTCGTCGTGACCCAAACACCCTCAAACACACAGGGATTGCTGTTTATGTTCATAACTCGATTGCACATATGGTACGCAGACGTGATGATCTGGAGTCAACTGAGATTGAGTGTGTATGGCTAGAAGTGAAAATTAATAACTCATCGCCAATTATAATGGGTTATGTATATAGAAATCCATCGTCCACTGTCGAGTGGTATGATGACTTTGTGCAGATGATGGATAAAGTGAATGATACTGACAAAGATGTACTGCTGTTAGGTGATTTTAACATTGACTTACTGAAAACAAATCCCACGTGGCAATCGACAACAAGTCTTTTTGGGTTGAAGCAACTAATCCAAGCTCCTACTAGAATAACCCAATCATCCGCTACACTCATTGATCACATCTATACCAACAACTGTAAGTCAGTACTAGAGACCAGCGTCCCCCCACTAGCTGTCAGTGATCATTTTCCCATCACCTGTACATGGTCGTGCAAGATGCCTAAACAAAAGAGGGATCAGCATGTGTACATTACCTATAGGTTTTTTTAAAAAACTAAACAAAGATGCTTTTTTACACGATCTTAGCCTTACACCGTTTCATGATGTGTACAATTGTACCAACCCAGATAAGGCTGTTTCTCTCTTACTTGATCTGTTCCTAGGGGTGCTAAACAAACATGCGCCAGTAAGAAGAAAGCGAGTTCGATCCCGCCAGCCTTCCTCATGGATAACCGACGAAATCAAACAAGCAATGGATGATAGAAATAAGGCTAAGAAAGAAAAGAACTTTCGTGAATTTAAAAGATTGCGAAATAAAGTTAAGTACTTAATTAGAGAGGCGCAGAGATCGTTTGTAACCAAAACAGTCGAAGAAGACAGAAACACTTCCTCTATCTGGACAGCACTTAATACGCTTACCAACAACAAGCGTAAACAGTGCAATACCATTCCAGAAAACCTCTCCGCTGAGGAGTTTAATAACCACTTTCTATCAGCCCCCAAAGACTTACTCAGTTCTCACAATCGCAATCAGTCGATATATTCCACACCAGAAAAGCTAACTAAGTTCTGTAAGCAAAGATTGTCCTCAGATGATATTTTCGTCATCCCTGATATTGCTGTACACGAGGTAGGCAAATACATTTCTATCCTAAAAAAGAAAACGTCTTCTGGCAGTGATGGTATCAATGGATATATCCTTGACCTGTCGCAACCATACATAGTGGAGCCTCTTACATACATTTATAACCTATGTATACAAAAAAATGTCTTCCCAGCAGCTTTCAAAAAATCAAAAATAGTGCCTGTTCCTAAAGCAAACGATTCTTCTGAAATTAATAACTTTCGCCCCATTTCCCTTCTATCAGTTCTCTCGAAGCCTCTGGAAAAGCATGTTCACAAACATCGTCTGGAATTTCTTGAAAAAAGGTCCCTATTATATCATCACCAGTCAGGTTTTCATCCCAAGCATTCATGCCACACTGCACTCGCACGAATAGTGAATTCTTGGGTCAACAGCATAAATGATAATAAAATGGCTGGTGCTGTCTTCTTGGATCTAAGAAAAGCGTTTGATCTTATCGATCATACCATCTTACTGAAAAAGCTTGCCACCTACTTAAACAAAAAGAGCCCCTCAGCTCTTTCGTTTCTGAACTCCTATCTTACAAAAAGAACACAAACAGTCTATGTCAATGGAAAATGTTCTTCTGAACAATTTGTGGAGTATGGAGTGCCCCAAGGGTCTATTTTAGGCCCACTACTGTTTTGTATCTTCGTTAACGATCTACCGTTACATGTAACGTGTAGTGAGACTGAGTGTGACATGTTTGCCGACGACTCCACATTACATTCCGCTGGCAAAACTGTGCCTGAAATTGCAAATAATCTTCAAGAGAGTCTTCATGAAGTCTCTCGGTGGTGTAATGAAAATCGCATGCTTGTAAATCCCACAAAAACAAAAGCACGCTTATCACAACCCGCCAGAAACATCAGCTCAAACCTCCATCACTCAACCTTTCTTTGAACTCCATCTCAGTTGAGCAGGTCAGTCAACACCGCCTGCTTGGAGTAATAATAGATGATGATCTAAGCTGGCATAACCACCTATATTATATGAGAAAACATTTGTCCAAAAAGTTGTTTTTACTTTCCAAACTTAAAACGATCATTGACCTTAAGACACGCAAACTATTTTTTAATGCCTACATTAAACCACACATTGATTATGCCTCAACAATATGGGATGGCTGCAGTGAAAATGACTTCAAGAAGATAAACTCATTATACAAGCGCGCTGCTAAGCTTATCCTCCCTGATCCGTCTTTATCCACTGATGCCAAGCTGCAGGCCATCGGACTTCTCCCTTTGGTTAAGCACCTCGCACTAAACAAATGTGTACTGTTGCACAAAATTCTTAACGGGAAAGCTCCACCTTACTTATCTAGGCTTTTTTCGCAAACTGAAAAAAAATACAGCACCTCCAGGAACAGTCTCTCTATAAAAAGGCCCCGTATAACCCTGTTCAAATCTAGCCTGTCTTATTCAGGTGCTCTTTTATGGAATTCTCTTCCTCCCACTATTCAACAAACCACGTCCCTCTCTCTGTTTAAAAGTAGAGTACATGATTACCTTTCTAAGACATCGTTATGCTGATCCTTTCTTCTTCTTTGTTTTACGACATAATACGCTTCATGTTTTTTTTTTTTTTTTTTTGTTGTTGTTTTTTCATCTAGCCTCCAAATTGTTTGTTCAGTTTTCTAACTTGTTTTTGTTAGTACAAACAATATCATACCTACTTATATGTTAGATAATTATGTGCGCACGTACGTGTGTATGTGTATGTACAAAAGTGCGCATGTGCACGAGTACATGTATATGTGTGTCTGTGTGCGTGTGTGTGACGTTTATTATTAGTTAGTTTTTGTTGTTTGGTTGGTGTTCCTTAAGTAGCTTAGCAAGGACAGATTGTAAGAAAGGCCTGCGCGCCTAATATCTCAATCCTTGGAAAATAATGTTTCGTTCGTTCTCTCTCTCTCTCTCTCTCTCTCTCTCTCTCTCTCTCTCCTCTCTCTCTCTCTCTCCTCTCTCTCTCTCTCTCTCTCTCTCTCTCTCTCTCTCTCTCTCTCTCTCTCTCTCTCTCTCTCTCTCTCTCTCAACGGTATGGGATGGATGTAGTGAGGTCCATTTAAAGAGACTCAATTCCCTACACAGACTAGCGGCCAAAATAATCTGTCCTGATCCACACTGAAGAAAAGCTCTCAAAAGCAGGTCTCCTGCCTCTTCAAGGTCATTTAAATATAACAAAGCAATCTTTATGTTCAAAGTGTGGAAACGCAAAACACCTGAGTACATCTCCACTTTGTTCCGTAAGTCTGAGTCCAAGCTTGGAAACATCAGAAAGCTTTTCACAGTCCCTAAACCAAGGATCGATCTATATAAAACTAGCTTATCCTTCTCAGGGGCACTTATCTGGAATGCACTTCCTGACCATGTAAAATCCACCTCCTCGCTAGCGTGTTTTAAAAAGTGTCTCTGCAAATATTTTGTGGATCACTCGTAGGGATGCCTTAACTACTTGTATTATATGTTTCTTTTTATGCTGGGTCCAATTTATTCCCAATTAAGTCTGTTATCCTTTTCATTTATCATTTGGACTACTTAGCTCTGTCTATGTGTAAAAAGGTCGGGTGGGGTGGGGGGTGTCTGTGAGTCTATGAGTATGTCTGTCTATGTGAACAGTGTTGTCATCTGTTTGTAAGAATTATGTTTACTTATATGTATGTATATTTGTAGATAGTCTTGTAGTTGTTAGCAACGGCAGGTTTGTAAAATGGCTGTGTCGATGACGATGTCAATGCCTAAACCGTTGTAAAATAAAGTTTCATTGATTCATTGATTCTCTCTCTCTCTCTCTCTCTCTCTCTCTCTCTCTCTCTCTCTCTCTCTCTATATATATATATATATATATATATATATATATATATATATATATATATATATATATATATATATATATATATCTATATATATATATATATATATATATATATATATATATATATATATATATATATAACACTGAAATATATATATATATATATATATATATATATAACACTGAACATGGCAAACTACCAGTGTGGCGAAAGGTGTTACATCTTCGCTACATTGGCGAGTTCAAGCCCCAAGGTGTCACAACAACGTGGGAAGACTACGGGGAAAACCATACCGCATTTGAACAACAAATTGATCTTGATGCATTCAGTCTGCCGAAAGACCTAGTGCACTCAACCATACGGATAAAGGACGGCAAGCGGCAACTACTTGTGATACATGCGTACTACACCACAGCCAGTTTTCTGGTTCAGGGCAGGTCCTGCCGCCAGTGGGTAAACAGGGAGTTTGCTGCGCTGAGAGAAATCGTCAACACCTTGACCGCTCAGTCTGGTCACAGTCAGCTGGCGCTACCGTCACCGCCCTCTTCAGTTGACACCAGCCTGTCAGTAACCGATACCCAGACCATCACCGTCATGGACGACACCGAGGGTGCTACCTATAGCGACAAAACCTCTATCACCAATATCGGCGGTACTGGCACCACCAGCGACAGCGACAACAATGCTAGTGCTGCCACTACCTCCGACGTCGGCGGCACTGGCACCATCACCGACAGCGACAACAGAGCTAGTGCTGCCCCTACGTCAGACATCGGCGGCACTGGCACCACCAACACCAGCGACAACAAAGCTAGTGCTGTCCCTACGTCAAACGTCGGCGGCACTGGCACCATCAACACCAACGACAGCGCCAACAGAGCTAGTGCTGCCCCTACGTCAGACGTCGGCGGCACTGGCACCATCACCGACAGCAACAACATAGCTAGTGCTGCCCTTACGTCTGAGGTCGGCGGCACTGGCACTTTCACCATCACCGACAGCGACAACAGAGCTAGTGCTGCCCTTACGTCTGACGTCGGCGGCACTGGCACCATCACCGACAGCGACAACAGAGCTAGTGCTGCCCCTACGTCTGACGTCGGCGGCACTGGCACCGACAGCGACAACATAGCTAGTGCTGCCCTTACGTCTGAGGTCGGCGGCACTGGCACTTTCACCATCACCGACAGCGACAACAGAGCTAGTGCTGCCCTTACGTCTGACGTCGGCGGCACTGGCACCATCACCGACAGCGACAACAGAGCTAGTGCTGCCCCTACGTCAGACGTCGGCGGCACTGGCACCAACAGCGACAGCGACAACAGAGCTAGTGCTGCCCCTACGTCTGACGTCGGCGGCACTGGCACCGTCAGCAACAACAGAGCTAGTGCTGCCCCTAACCTCAGAAGTCGACGGCACTGGCACTTTCACCACCAACGACAGCGACAACAAAGCTAGTGCTGCCCCTACGTCTGACATCGGCGGCACTGGCACCATCCACACCAGCGACAGCGACAACAGAGCTAGTGCTGCCCCTACGTCAGACGTCGGCGGCACTGGCACCACCAACACCAGCGACAGCGACAACAGAGCTAGTGCTGCCCCTACGTCAGACGTCGGCGGCACTGGCACCATCAACACCAGCGACAGCGACAACAGAGCTAGTGCTGCCCCTACGTCAGACGTCGGCGGCACTGGCACCATCAACGACAGCGACAACAGAGCTTGTGCTGCCCCTATCTCAGTCGTCGGCGGCACTGGCACTGGCACCACCAACGACAGCGACAACAGAGCTAGTGCTGCCCTTACGTCTGACATCGGCGGCACTGGCACTGGCACTTTCACCACCAACGACAGCGACAACAGAGCTAGTGCTGCCCCTACGTCTGACGTCGGCGGCACTGGCACTACCATCACAACCACCTACAACAACTGCAACAACAGTGCCTTCACCTCCGACAACGGCGGCACTGGAGCTACCACTATCTCCCCCATCGACCTCAAAGCTGGTGCTGCCCCTACCTCCGACGTCGGCGGCGCTGGCACCATAACCAACGACAGCATCGACAGCGATTGTGCTGCCATCACATCTGACGTCGGCGGCATTGGCACTCAGCCTCCTGCCCCTGCTGATGTCATGGTTATCGAGTCTGCGTGCCAGACGGTCTGCCCTGTTGTCCTCAACCCAGACCCCCTGGCCATGGAGCGCGTAATGGCAGAGATAGCTGCTCTCCGGTCAGCAGTTGGAGAGATCCGCCACGCCTACAATATTGAGGTGGATGCGCTGCAAACTGAAATTAGACACCTCCGACAACGAATCACCCAGCTGGAGGGAGAGAAGGAGGGATCGAGGACCGGCAAGAAAGGCAGCAAGAAAGGCATTTCTCCTCCCTCCAACACCGAGGCAAAGCAAGCCCCGGAAAAATCGCCTGCCACCTCCAAATCCCCTGCCACCACGACCACATCTGAACCCCCGCGTCCAGCTCACGACAACACTGCTATCCGACAAACGCCCGAGCACAAGGAGCCGGTACCAACACCCCGACCCTCTCCAGGCTCTGACAAACCCACCGACCGTACTGGGATTCCAGAGCTAAAGCCTGTCACCCAGACGCTGCTTTTAGGTGACTCTGTCCTACGCGGTCTGCACGGAAAGCTGATGTCCGTCACTGGCACTGACAAGGCACAGGTCGTGTCAGTGTCGGGCCTCGACAGAGCCGGCATTCTACAGCGCCTTCATGATGCCGAACCCACGAATACAGTCAGCACAATCGTCATACACGTTGGCATCAACGACTGTAAGCGTGGGTTCGTCATCGGCAAGAAGGGCTGGAAGGATGTGATTTCTGCTGCCAGACGAGTCTTCCCCAAGGCAGAAATCTCCATGTCTTCCATCCTGCCCACGAACAACCAGCGTCAGCAGCCAGACCCATGTATCACTGACACCAACCTCTGCCTGAGGGAAATGTGCGCATCCCTCAAGGTCAAGTTTGTTGACAATGACTACGCCTTCTCTACAAGAACCGGCGAGGTAAAGAGCGGCTGGTTCAGAGACGCCATCCATCCCAACAAGCGGGGCACCAGTGCTCTTGCTGTCAACATCAAGCGTTCGTACTCTGGCCGCACCTCCAACAACGCAGGCCGGCCAGAACCAAATCACGAAAAGTCTCGCCACCATGAACAGCTACCTGGGCACGGTGACACACACGGCAAGTCTGGTGCCAAAGACAAAGAGCCTCAAAGAGACCGACGCTCTCAGCGCCCAGTCAGTTCCAGCCTTGCACCCCGATTCCGACAGGAGCATACTGTGGAAAAAGACTGCAGTCAAGCCGACTGCACGCCGCTAGTCACCCAACATAGCGGTGGATCAAAGGCCGGAACTGCTCCGGAACAGAAGTCACAGCGGCCACCCTACGGTTACTCCACACCAACCATGGGCCCCCCCATCTTCGTAGCAGACGGCCGACCGGTGTACCCGTACTCTAATCCCTCCGTATTTCCATATCCCCCACTACCCCCGCCCCCAGGAGTGCCCCAGCTTAGTGAAAGTGACTGCGCGGCCTTGTTTTCTCTGCTGCAGAAATTTAGACCACGCGCCGGACATTAGGACACGAGTCTCTAGATTGACAGCTTGTGTTAGACAGTCATAGGACACACCCTTCTTATTTGACAGCGTGTATTTCAGACAGTTTTTGTTGTTTTTTAGTAGTCTTCTCGCAGCCTTGCCAAAGTTCTATTGTGCGTGTTTCGTGGATCTCTTTGTGACATTAATCCTCGAGTCGAGTTGAATTTAGCTTTTTTTTTTTTTTTTTTTTTTTTTATCTAGAATTACATTTTCGACTTTAATGACTGCGGTTTTGTTCTGTCCGTAGTTAGCTGTGCTTGATTTTAAAGTCGCAGTGACTTTTTTTGTTTTGTTGTTGTTTTGCTTTAAATTATAGAAGTCCATTTTATTTTGATGTGCGATTATTATTATAATAGTAGTTAGGAACTGCAGCATCGGGCGAGCGTGCCTAGGTGCGCTTGGAAGTGTTTTTGTTTATTTTCTGATTCTTTATACATAGCTGTCGAGCCTTTTATTTTGTATCTGACATTACCAAGCAATTCGAACTCGCAGCGGACTCTGACCACGAGAGTCAAAAACATTTTAATTTTGCTTTATTGTTGTTGCTGTTGTTTTTCCTACGTTTTCTTGTCGCTTTCTTATTCATTATACATTGACATTATTTTTTATTTATTTTTTTGGAATATTATTGCTACGTTTGTTCTGTTACCAACATGCCAAAATATAATGTAAAAACTGCCCCACAACGACCTGATGAGTTGAGAATTGGTCACCTCAACATTTACCATTTAGTTAATAAGGTGCCAGATTTGTCTGTGTTCTTAAACACGCCAACACATTTTCATGTTTTTGGTGTATCCGAGTCGAGGCTCAAAAACACTGTCAGGGATAACTCCATCTCAGTTCCAAACTTCTCAGTACTCCGCAGAGATGCCTCAAGTCCCCAGCACACTGGACTAGCAGTATATATACATGATTCGATAATTAGTAACGTTAAACGACGACAGGACTTAGAGTCAGCCGAAGTTGAAAGTTTATGGGTCGAGGTGAAAACATCTAAATCCCCCACAGTCCTGGTTGGCTTTATCTATAGAAATCCAGCAGCCAACTGGGACTGGTATGATGACTTCGTAGAAATGATGGATAAAGTTAATCAAAGTAAAGATAACATTGTTCTTCTGGGCGACTTTAACATTGACCTACTTAAGCCCAAAGGGCACCATGCTGCATGGGCATCAACAACAGCCTTATTCGGTTTAAAACAATTAGTTAAAAACCCCACTAGAACCACATCTACATCCTCAACCTTAATTGATCACATTTACGTGACAAATGACGATACAATATCAAATGTGCATGTTCCCTCCTTAGCTGTTAGCGATCATAACCCAGTATGTTGTAACGTCTCCATGAAACTAGACAAGCAAAAAACTAAAAGACATAAAACTATAAAATATCGCTCCTTTAAACACTTTAATAAAGACGAATTTCTGTGGGACCTGCACAATGCTTCGTTTACTGAGGTTTATGATCACCAATCTCCTGACAGTGCCTTGTCGTGCTGGATGGATCTGTTTCTCAGTGTACTCAATAAACATGCGCCAATACGTGAAAAACGAGTTAAACATTCCACCATACCACCGTGGTTAACAGCGGATATCAAGCAGGCCATGTCATTTAGAGACAAACTGAAAAAAGAGCAAAAGTACGAAGAATACAAAACACAACGCAATCGTGTCAAATATTTAGTTAGAGCGTCTAAGAAGTCTTTTTTCCAACAAATGATTCGAGACAAAAAGGACACGGCATCTGTTTGGAAAGCTCTGAACGTCATAACAAAGGGTAAATCAGCACCCGAAATCCCATCTCATATGTCAGCTGATATATTAAATAACCATTTCTTAACGACAGCCGAAATATTGGCATTGTCAGCTGCAAATAACAGTAAACCGTATGAAGTGCCGAGTTCTCTCAGAGAACACTTTAAAAAAACAACTATATCAAATACTTTCACCATCCCTGATATTACAGTTGCGGAAGTCGGCAGATATATTTCTAGCATGCCCAACAAAAAGTCTGCTGGCATTGATGGTATTGATAATGAAACCCTAAAAATCTCATTACCGTATACAGTAGAATCACTAACATATATTTTCAACCTCTGCATAAAGCAAAGTACATTTCCAACCATTCTTAAAGAAGCAAAGGTAATCCCAATCCCTAAATCAAAAGATCTTGAAGATATTAATAACTATCGTCCAATCTCCCTTCTGTCAGCTTTGTCAAAACTCCTTGAAAAGCACATTCAAAAACATCTCCTTGATTTTCTGGAAAAAGGTAAATTACTTAATATTCACCAGTCTGGTTTTAGACCGAAACATTCTTGTCAGTCAGCACTGACACATATTGTAGACAGCTGGCTGGAATCAATCAATAAAAGCCTGATGTCAGGAGCAGTTTTCTTAGACCTTAAAAAGGCGTTTGACCTTGTGGACCATGACATTCTCCTAAATAAGCTAACAGTTTATCACTTGGACGCAACCGCTATAGAATTCTTCCGATCATATCTCGAAGACAGAAAACAAATGGTGTACGCCCATGGAAGATACTCTAAGCAAGGAAATGTAAAATACGGAGTCCCCCAGGGATCTATTTTGGGCCCTCTTCTATTCATACTATTTATTAATGATCTACCGTTGCATATCACAAATTCTGACGTTAATTGTAATCTATTTGCTGACGATACGAGTCTTCATGTTTCTGGCAAAAAAACTACGGACATTAGCCATAGTTTACAATGCAGTCTCAATGAGGTATCTGACTGGTGTAGACAGAACCATATGGTTCTTCACCCAGCAAAAACAAAGAGTATCTTAATCGCCACGCGGCAAAAACATCAACGCCGACTACAGCCATTACAATTACAATTAAACGCTGAACCTGTTGAACAAGTCACTGAGCGTAAATTCTTAGGAATACATGTTGATGATCAACTGTGCTGGGAGACCCATATAAATGCTGTTTGTAAGACCATTGCTAAAAACACTTTCTTATTGTCCCAGCTTAGACATGTAACGGATACAAATACCCGTAAATTGTTTTTTCATGCTCATATAAAGTCCCATGTTGATTATGTCTCCACAGTGTGGGACGGCTGCAGTGATGTCCACATGAAGAGATTAAACTCCATATACAAAAGAGCTGTAAAAATGATAGATAGACGCCCCATCCCTACCACAGACAAATTTAGATATTTAAACATTCTCGGTCTACGTCAGCAACTTACATTAAACAAATGCGTCTATATGCATAAGATACTGAATAATATGACACCCCAGTATCTAACCACTAAATTTATATCTCACCAAGAACGTGAACGGACCTCAAGAAACAATACCTTACCCCTACCACTGCCAAGAATTGACCTTTTTAAAACTAGTATGTCATTCTCTGGTCCGTTTGCTTGGAATTCCATCCCTGCACATTTGAAAACTATTACCTCAACAGGAAGTTTTAAAACAAAACTTTTTGATTACCTGATGAGTCAGACTTAGTACGTTTCTCAGGTACTGTAATATTTCCTGTACCTCACGTATTTCATACAGATGGTTTTTATATGTGTGTGCGCGTGTGTGTGTGTGCTCGTGTTTGTTTGTGCGTGTGGATGTATGTGTGAGCGGCGCGCGTGCGTGCGTCTGTGCATGTGTGTGTGATGAGTATTATTATTTTTTCTGTATAAAATGATGCTATTGGGTTTTGTATGTACATAATTTATATGTTTTATAGTTTCCCTTCTTTTTTTATCCTGTAGATGTTAGCAACGGCAAGTTTGTAAAATGACGATTTGTTTTCTGTCAAAACTTTTTACCGTTGAAAAATAAAGTTTCATCATCATCATCATCTCTCTCTCTCTCTCTCTCCCTCTCCCTCTCTCTCTCTCTCTCTCTCACACCAAGATTCTATAGTGCTTGCCCACGTCGTCTGCAGGCATGTTCGTGGCTGCGGAGGCCAATCTGGGACAAGCAGGTTCGACCGCAGTGGCTACAGGCTGTCAGGGTTCTGAGTTACGACAACTCTGTTTTTTTTTCTCCTGAGCCGCTTGTCCTTAAGGTTAGCTCTGCGAGAGTCCTCAAAGGAGACGGCTGCCTTGTAAATGGTGGAGCGCCAGGTGTCACGGCCCGCAGCAAGCGAAGACCACTGGCGGTGGTCGATTTGGCAGGCACTAAGTGACTTCTTGAGACCGTCTTTGTATCTCTTCTTTGGTGCCCCTCTGTCTCGGTGTCCAGTGGCGAGCTCGCCGAACAGAGTGATCTTGGGTAGGCGATGATCCTCCATCCTGGAGACGTGCCCCGCCCAGAGAAGCTGTGTCCGCAGCAGCAAAGCTCACAGTTTCCGCCTGTTCAAGGACCTCGACGTTGGTGACATAGTCACTCCAGTGAATGCTGAGGATGGCACGCAGGCAGCGCTGGTGAAAGCATTCGAGGAGTCGTAGTTGGCTGCGATAGAGGGCCCAGGACTCGGAACCGTACAACAGGGTGGTGAGGACGACAGCTCTGTACACGCTGATCTTGGTCCACAGGCCTCCTATAACTTGACATTATTTATTTATCCAATTATTCTTCTAATCTGTTATTTATTTGTTCATTTGTTCGTTCGTTCGTTTATTTATTTATTTATCATCCATCGATCGATCCACCCATCCATCCATCCATTATTTATTTATTTATTTATTTATTTATTTATTTGGGGAGATGGGGTTGATGGGTAAGATGTGTGTGTGTGTGTGTGTGTGGGAGGGGTCGGGGGGGGGGGGGAGGACCAATTTGAGCAAGACCCGCTTTTATTAGATGACGCCTCTAACTTCCAAGTGCGCGTCCTGTAAGTCCCGAGATAACACAGTGAGAGAACACAGTGAGATTGTACACTTTCCACAGGGTCATCCACTCTATCCTTAAAGAAGAAGACGGAGAGGCAGACCCATCAACCTTTCATTATGGCACTCAGCCCCTCAAGTAAAATATTAATCCGTTGAAAAAACAACACTTTCAATGCTAAGCAAATCAGTCAAAACCTGAACCGTTTAGATAAATTAACCATTTAGCCCCAAATCCTTACAGCTAGAGACGAATGGACCATGAAAATTCAAGGATAGTGCCAGATGAGCTTGGCGCCTGAAGGCGCAAAGCTAGTCTGGCACTACCCTTGAATTATCATGGTTGACCCATCTCCTGCAACAGATGCATATAGTCCTTGACAAGCACCTCCAAAATTTAGGAAATGTGGTCTTGGGGTTAAATGGGTTAACCCTTTGGCTGTCGATAGCGCTTTGGTGTGTGTGTGTGTGCGGGGGGGGGGGGGGGGGGGGGGGCTACCGACCATTAAAGGGAAATTAATCTGAGTTCTGTCTACTACCAGCAAGAAACTTACTCAGCTGGCACGTGTCCCCAGTATACTGGCGTGTGCACTGACATGTGCACCTTTTTTCGTCCAGTGTCCCTCCGTTCAGGCACGGCTTGCTAGCGATCGTACAGCCTGAAGAAGAGGGGGAAAAAAGTCAGTAAAAGGTCCTGGGGCCGATACCGGCCTTTGTTGTTGACTGGCCGTTGCTATGTTGTTTCTCACTCGCCGCCAGACTTTAACCTGTTCAATGTATATTTTGGTTTCTGAAATCTTTGTTTAACTCATTCTACCCCAGACACACCACAGCGGGACGATAAGGATCGACCATGATAGTTTAAGGGTGATGCCAGAATAGCTTGAACTATCATGGTCGATCTGTGTCCTGCGCTGCAACGCAGTCTTCAGAGGACAACGGCAAAATTTGGAGATTTCGGTGTTGGGGTAGAATGAGTTAATTCAACGACCAAAAGCCAAAACCGTGCAAGAAACATGGATGCAAATAGGTCTTAGCAAGAGGCGTACATCCATCTTGAGTCCATGAGCGTTCATGAGGATCTATGTCTTTTTCATTTGGATCGTGTTCACTTTTTTCCTCGGTATTGAAGGGGGGGGGGGGTCAAAGTTGGAGCCAGAATAGCTTGGCGGCCTCTAAGCGCCAGTCTATGCAGACACTGCCCTTACACTATCCGACAAACATGGCGTATGCTTAAACCTTTACAGTCGATATCTCTTCTCACCAGCTGCAGTATGTGAACGGGTTACCTGTCCTAAATATGTCACAGAAGTAGTAACGATACCTGACATATCGAAAAACTATTCTGGCACAACCCTTGGACTATCTACTTCAGTCTATTCATGGCGGATCTGCACTCGAAGCTTTCGAGTCGATTTATCTTTCTCACTCAACGCCAGATAAAGGCAAAGAGGCAAAGAACCGGGAATAGCTTACCTTGGTTGGTTAGTTCGGGTTTAACGTCCACAGCACCGAGGTGATCATGGACGGCCCTGACGGCGGGTTATGGGGACAGGAAAATCTATTGCCTATGGAGTACGACCTGAACACTGATCAACTCAGGCGCACTCCAACTGTGCCACTTTGATTTACCAAGACCTTTCAACGGACATGCTATTGAACAAATCCGTTTTTCCCTCTGGATTGTGAGTCCAGCTACCGGGGCCGGGACGGGATTCGAACCCACGACACGGCGATTCCCTTCGCTTACCTTTTCGACATACGCCACAGAAGTAGGGACACAGTTTCCTGTTGTAACTGTACTGACAGTTGGCTGCCCACGTAACTCCGCAGAAATACTGGTCATTCACTGGGCACGCCACTGGAATAATTATAATACACATCATCACCACCATCATCATCGTCGTCATTATCATCACCGTCGTCGTCATCGTCGTCGTCGTCGATGCCACCACGCCATCCACTAGACACTTACTAGATCCATTAAAAGAAAGTTACTTTGTAGAACCTGTTGTGGCGCTGTCACATCTAGCAAGCAAAGGTCCTCGGGCCCACGACGGCCGCAGTGGGCCCGCGCACGGCTGTGCGCGGGCCCACTGCGGCCGTCGTGGGCCCGGGCTGAAGGCGTTTTGCTCCTGGATCATAGCTTTCGACCCGCTACGGGGTCCAAAGCTCTGCGACAGTCCCATAACAGAGTCTAAGGGGCATCTTTTCATACAATGGCAGAATCAGGAAACACTATATGTGTGCTGGCGTTGGTTGTATTCTGCGTTGAAGCCTGTATCTCCATCGTTCATTGGCATACAATACAAAATCTCCCTTTTCTGAATAATGTACTTGCTGGCTTTTGCCAAAGAACGGCAGATCTGCCTTAGTTTGGCAAAAGAAAGCAGTGAGTGAGTGAGTATAGATTGCTTTACGTCCCGCAAGCGACAAAGGCCTTCTCAGGACGTGCCTGCGCTAAATGAAGAAAGAACAGCAAGAAGCGCAGACAGGAGGGAGAATTTCAAAAGAAAAATACAGAGGAATGGACCAGATAAGACAGAAATACAAACATCCAAAAGAGTAGAACCCACCTTGCCGGGGTTAGACAAGGTGACACTAAGAACTAAAAAGTAGACAACCCCACCAAGGTCCCCTAGGGCAGACCCGGTGGGGCCAAAAGAAAGCAAGTTCATTTTTGTGAAAAGCGATATATGCATTTTCTTACACACCTATTTTGCTGCCTTTGAGCGGAAAAGCTGTATCACACACGTGTGCGATACAGCCGTGTTGCGTGAGCGGCCAAATGTGCACAACATTGTCCTGTAGAAAGTCTGGTCAACAAAAGGTATGGGCACACGCGATATTGAAACTTGACCTACTTTCAGCTCACTGGTAATGACATCATTTCAGAGTGACGACTGGCACTTTGGCGTCATGTATTGCGCTATTACGTCTTCGTGTAGAAACATTTGTCTGACACCTAAAATATCCACGTCACATTTCACAGTAAATGACGTCATGTTCCTTGCCAAAGACACAATGGCGGCATTGTGGTGAATAGGCGTGTGCAGAAAACCAACTCAAATCGGATTTATGCCAAGTTAAAGGTGAGTAAGAAATAGATTCTTACATCGGTGTTTAGGTGATACAGAGAATCTCATTCTTGTAGGATAAGGTTTCAAAACCACTCGAGTGAGATTCTCAGTATCACCTAAACACTAATGTAAGAAATCTATATGCATACAATGAACATCTCGTTTTTAATTTAAAAAACAAACAAACATACTTACTGTCTTTTGTCCTCCTGGGTCAGAGAGCCACGAATGTCAGCAGTCGATTCAAATCGTTACTGTGGTTACTGTTACTGCGGTAGTTGGTTGGTTAGTTCGGGGTTTGGCGTCCACGGCACCGAAGTGGTCATGGGCTGCCCTTGCGGGCGGATTATGGGGAACAGGGACAACTATTACCTGTGGAGTATGACCGGAACACTGATCTATTCAGACGCACTGCAACTGTGCCACTTTGATTTACCAGAATCTTTCAACGGCCATGTCTATTGAACAAGCTCGTTTTTTTTTCACTGGACTGCGAGTCCAGCTATTGGGGCCCTGACAGAGGCTCGAACCCACGACCTGGCTCTCTCCCGCTCCAACGCAGCTATTCCGGACTTGCTATTACCGTGGTACATTATGTTTATAGTATATATACTGACGAATAAAAGAAATGCGACATTTTTCGAATCATCAAAAACACTTTTGAGTTTCCGGTGATTCCAAAAATGTCGCATTTCTTTTGCTCGTCATTATATATGTATTTCAAAGAAGTAAAGGAGGCACCCGAGCGGTTATAAAACAGAAGTAAAGGGGAGAAATGAGGGGGCAGGGGGAGGGAGGGACTCGATATGATACCCACTGCGTAATAGTCATTGTTTACAAAAGTACCGAGTCTGCGTGTAGAGATCATAACTCACTCACATTTTTCGCAAAAATCTCCATTGTAAAGATCAAAACACCCGCAGCTACAGTTCTTGTAGTCGAGGACCCCGGCGTGCTGACAGACCTTGCCACCACACGCTGTAACACGTAAACAACCTGAAACAGTAACCTCGATACACTATGAGTTATTGGTCGCAGGGGTTTGCTGCACGGGGACCCTTGTAGGCCTGAGGGTTAGTTAGTTAGTTATTGGGGTTTAACGCCGAGCAGGCGTCTAAGGCCATCTCACGGCGGAGGCCTGAGGGAGGTCAAAGGAATCATTGTACCCAGAAGGCCGAAGAGGGGTACAATGGTTCCTGTCACGACACGGGTTTTTTTCGTCTATTTTTATAGGGGAGTAAGTTTAGAGGGGTGACAGGATTTAGTTAGTCACCGGGTAGCGTTAGCATAGGTGTCTAGTATTTGGCCTGTACACGAGTATTTGCTGCCGTGCGAGAGTTTACTGGTCGGCGTAACACACGTGATCGCTCAGTCTAAACGCTATCGGGTGGTGCTTGTTTCACGTGAACTTTCACCGCTCGATTTACTGAGCGCTTTTTGCAATATGTACGATAACGAAATTACTAGAGAGTCGCATTTACAACAGCGAACGAGACAGTCGCATTCCAGCTGTGAAGAGAACAGTCGTCTTTTCAACGTAGTCTCTGAGGGGGGAGGGGGGGGGGGGGTTGTGCGGGCATGGTTTTCCATTAGCCGCCAGCCTCAAGTAGCCGTGTCGTCCCTCTGTGACGGCCCTACGAGATGGCCCTGGTCGAGCCCGGGAGTCGGTGTCCTAAGACGAGAAAGAAGAGCTGGCTTGTCTTGTCTTGTTTGTCTTCGTCCTAGCCAGGGCGTCTTCACGGATGGCAGTAAGTACACGCAACAAATCTCTAGTGGCCATTTGCTCGGGGGGGGGGGGGGGGGGGGGGGGTTGTGTTGCTTGTTCTATTATTATTATTTTGGTTAGTGTGTAATGGGGGGGGGGGGGGAGTGTAAGAATAGAATGTAGAAGTGAATGCCATCTGTTGTATTTTGTAGTATCTAAAGTATCTAGCGTCGAATTAGTTATTGGGGTTTAACGCTGAGCAGGCGTCTAAGGCCATTGCACTATTTAGCGTCCGGGTGTAAATTTGGAAGTGAGTCGTGTGGTGACGTGTAAATATGTATTTTGTTGAGGTTGAATTTATTGTTGCGAGAGAGAGGTGAAGGGAATATAAAAGACGGCAATTAAAGTTGCGGGAAGGGTGATGTGATTATCTTGTTTACTTTGTTAGTTATTTATATGTGTATTTTTGCACCTGTGTTTTAGTGCATCCTTAAATCCAAAGAACTAACCGGCTAGTCTGCCACCGTGCTGTGGTACTGAGTGGAGGCTGACTGTGTCACTCCGCCTTGTGGGCTACGACGCCTGACCTGGGTGCTGGAGTGTCGCGGCAAGCCTCGTGTTTAGTCAGGTCGGGTCGTCCCGTGTAGTTATTTCTAACCTGCTTAAGTGAAGTTTTGTATAATTATAATGTTGTAAAGAACGTTGATCTATTTCATATCCTCGTGTCAATATTGTGAGAGGAGCTTTGTCACAGTGACATTTTGAGATATTGTATTATTAAAGCAGCCTGTGTTACGGAAGGCCTTATCGCGGAAGCAAGAGCGCCGAGCTGAGTTGAGCTTAACGGTTGTGCTTCCGGCGAGAAGGTCTAGTGACTTTTGACTTAGTAAGTTTGCTTAACTTTCGGCTGTATTGTATTGAGAACGCTCGATCCATTATATAGTTGGCTTTGTGTTTGTCGAGACATGGTTAGTTAAAGGAGCCTTGAGCTGTGAATGTCTAGTTTGCGAAGGCATTAATTTAATTCGAACTTGTCGTTCTTGCTCCCGCTGGGGAGATTCAGTAGCTTGCGAACTTTATTCATTTTTTCTCGATCTTCATTTGTGTGTTAGAAAGCATATTTGGTTGATCGTATATTTGGTATTGTGCTAATTGAAATACTGTATTACTTAAAGAGCCAAGTGCTGTAAGGGACTCTTCGCGGAAGCAAAGGCGTTGGTCTAACTGGCGTTAGCGCTTGACGCTTGTGCTTCCGTCGGAGTTCAGTGGCTTGTGCCGTAAGCTTGTCAGTCTGTTTTCGGTTGTATTTTTGTTAAGGTTATTTGCTTTATTATATATTAGTTTTCTCAGCCTTAGTTGTGTTTTAGGGATATTTAGTTTCATTATATTTATTTTGTATTGTGTATTATGGATATTCGGGGTGGGGAGTTTGGACGTGTGTGCGTGTGAATGTGATGTGTGAATGCCTGGTTAGGATTGCGTGAGAATAGTTGGTTATTGTTAGGGTTTTATGTAATAAATGTCGTCGTCATTGTTCCTCTGGTGTTTGTGTTAGTGTGGGTCGGGTGTATCTCGAGTTGAAGGACTCATAGTTCGCGTCCCGGAAGCGGGGGTCGTGACAGTTCCTTTGATCTCCCTCTGACCTACAAGGGTCCGTGCAGCAAGCCCCAAATACCAAAAACGTATTTGTTTTCATTCCTTCACAATTTTCATAAAGAAATCTGCCGATCTGGATCACGCCAGACATGCCGTCAAAGGAATATACATTAATACATAATAGACTTATGACGTAATTTAAAATCTTTCATGACGTTGCCGTCTCCAGTAGCGTGCCTGTTTGGAACACTAGGTAACTCTGTGCTTTAGAACATTTTGGTGATATTTTATTGAACAACACTGGCATCCGAGACGCGTCAAAAAGAGGGCTACAAAAAGTCCGCCATTAGTCGCTACAAAGGTTTTTGTAGCTCGGTCACATCGTACAGTTTGCGCTAAAGTGATTGATCGTGTGACGTAGGGATGAAAACAATATCAAGTTATAGGAGGCCCATGACCTTTTCTATTCCTCCGATTTGCCCTAAAGGGATTGTTCGTGTGACGCAGAGATGAAAACAATTTTTTTCAACTCTCCTACTTCTACACATAATACATGAACTGTCACTTGAAGATCGGCAAGCGACCGCAGGAGGAGAGAAATCAAAGTTATGGCAGTCATGTGAATAGTTTTGCCCCTGACTCAGGGCGTCACCCTGTGACGCTCAGAGTCAGGGGCACAACTCATCACATGACTGCCATAACTTCGGTTTTCTCCCCCTTGTGCAAGTGACAGATTCGGTAATATCCCATTTACACCCGCTGTCTATACGCGCAATGAGGATGAGCTACGTCTAGTCAGACTACTTGTGAGGTTAAAAGGGAGGGCACATAACGGGGTGCTCCTGCCTACAGATTCAGAACAGCCCGTGAAACCGCATCTTTTAACTCGTTCAAGGAGACCCGCATCAGCTGCTGAGGGAATGTCCTATCCCAGTGCGCAAAAGGCCATCGGGTCCACGTCGGCTGCCTTTGGCCCGCGCACGGGCGTGCGCGGGCCAACGGCGACCGAGCTCGGCCCGCTGGCCTTTGACGCATTGAGATAGAGCTGCCGCTGCGAGACGCCTTAAATGTGTTCAACAGACAAATCAAATTCATTCGATTCGATGTTGAAAAATATTAAACGTAACCTCGCTTGGTTTCACCGTCCGTGTCAATGCTGGTATGTGATGTTGGACATGCTCAAGACCAGCGCGTGATACATTGAAATTTGCGAGAGAGAAAAAGAGTGTGCAAAGTTTTAAAATGGCGTAGAATCTTTTAACCCTTGCTTGTTCGTAGCCGTTTTATTTCGCGATAATTCCTGCAGTAAACACCACGACAAAAACCGCTACCGACAGCCAGAGGGTTGAAAAGGCCTACTCTGCATCATCATCATCAGCAGCAGCAGCAGCATATCATCATCATAACCATCATCATCATCATGACCTATCATCTTCACCATCATCATCAGCATCATCGCTGTCGTCGCCAGAAAGGCACAATCGTGATAATCGCCATTACCATCTTTAATAACATCAACGTCGTTTTCTTCGCTGCTTTTGAAGCATGGAGCCCATAGCCACTACATGTTATGTACCGCTAGTTATAGAGCATACCCACCATGAGGACAGACGTTGCACATGTATGGGCAGACATCATTACTCACGAAGGACGTTTTACACTGAGAGGGAGTGAATCTGTTGTCCGGACCGCAGTAGATGTCATCCTTCCCTAAAGGACAGGTCTCTGCAAGCACACCCTTTTATATTATACTGATGAGCAAACGAAATGTGACATTTTCGAAAATGTCTCATTTCTTTTGCTCGTCAGTATAGAAATCTAGAAAAAGGTAAGCCGTCAACTTGCAGCTAAAAACACCGGTCTAGCAAGTGCCAAAATGCTGAAAAATGTTACAACCACTGAAACGACGCCCAATACGAGTGCAAAATACAATAAAATAACCACTAAACAAAATCTGTCAAACGTGTTAAAGCATTAAAATAACAAGAAAGGCAAAACCCTTATGGCTCGCATGTATGGCCGATTCACACATGTCTGACAATGAGTAAAGAGATGGCTTCTGCATTAACAAAATCCATGTTTTCTCAAAATTTAATCAGTTTTCACACATCTGTGAACCCCTGTGACCCTTGACCTTTGCGATGAGTCGCCTAAATTAGTATATATAGGAAGGTCTTATCATATCAGCTACCTTTGTGCCAAATTTGATTGAACAGTCAGCAAAAATTTTGATAATAACTACAAGCATTGGCATTTTATACACATTTGTCGACCTCTTGTGACCCTTGACCTTTTCCGAGGGGTCATTCAAATTAGTAAGCACAGAAAGGTCTTACCATCAGGTATCTCTGTAGCAAGTTTGGGTTTGAAGTTGTGAATAGTATTTGAGAAAAAAACATCGTTTGTCAAAATATGGCGATTGTGTACCTATTTCTTGCGCTCTTGTGACCCTTGACCTTTCCGAGGGATCAACCAAATTAGTATGCATAGAAAGGTCTTACCATCAGGTATCCTAGTGCCAAGTTTGGCTTTGAAGTTGTGAATAGTAATTGCGAAAAAAAAAACATTTCTTGTCAAAATATAGTCATTTTGTGTCTGCCGTATTGAAAATACGGTAGATTTTGAGTTAGTTATTTGGGTTTAACGCTGAGCATGCAACTAAGGCCATCTCACGGCGGACGATAGATTTTGAAATGGGGCTGGGTCGGAGCGCATTCCGGAGCATGCACATGACGTGTTTTGGCGTGTGGGGCAGAAATTCTGGCAAAGAGGTAACACGATAAAAATGACGTCACGTCTAGCTAAGCAAACCTTGCTAGAGAACGTCCTTTTGGCGCCAAGCACCGTGCGTGTGCGTGTGCGTGTGCGAGCGCGCGCGCGCGCGTGTGTGTGTGTGTGTGTGTGTGTGTGTGTGTGTGTGTGTGTGTGTGTGTGTGTGTGTGTGTGTGTGTGTGTGTGTGTGTGTGCGTGCGTGCGTGCGTGCGTGCGTGCGTGCGTGCGTGCGTGCGTGCGTGCGTGCGTGCGTGCGTGCGTGCGTGCGTGCGTGCGTGTGTGTGTGTGTGTGTGTGTGTGTGTGTGTGTGTGTGTGTGTGTGTGTGTGTGTGTGTGTGTGTGTGTGTGTGTGTGTGTGTGTGTGTGAAACAGCGACTAGAGCCCGCGTTTGAGGACGGTACGGACAAGCTTGACATTTTAGGATATTGTCTCTAAAAGGATTGACCTTTGTTCGATTTTTGTTATTATTAAGATGCTCATTGGCGAGAAAATGACCGTTTCACAAAGACCGGTTGATCTGCACCTGAGTCCGTAATTTTTCATATTTTTACTAGATATTATGCGTATAGCTAGATAAAAGGGAGCCATTGAACGAGTTCGTTTATCAGCATTATACCTCTATAACATTTCGAGTGATAATTAAATATTTTTTAAAAAAATATATTTTCACGTTTTTGGGATTAATTTCACAATTTATATGGGTTAATCTTAAAACAATTGAATCTTTTTACGAAAAAAAAACAATCTTCTCATTAATAATCGCATGATTTTTTGTATACGGTATTTACATAAGCATACATTTTGGCTGTCTGGTTTGATTAGGTCAATTGTGACCTGCATGCCCTAGGTGTGAAAATCAATGTTCTGCATCACTTTTTTGGAGTCATTTGTAAAACAGCTAAGTCATGACTTAAATTTTTCTTTTACGAAAAAAACCCTATCTTCTCATTAATACCCGCATGTTTTTTTCATAAACAGTGTTTGCATAAGCCTTCTGTTTGTCCCGGCCCTGGGGTAGGATTAGGTCAAATTGTGACCTGTAGGCCCTAGGCGTGAAAATCAGCAAGAAAATTGCAAAGTTGATTCTCTGATACGTCAAATGTTAGTACTGCGATGAGTGACGTATAACATCGAGTCGTCACTATGAACACGGCGTCGTGGGACTAATGATGCCTTGGCTTGAAGCATGATGTGACGTCATTTCGCTGCTTGTGCTATTCTTCTTCTTCAGAATAGCTATGCTACGCCAGACCACGGCCGAAGTTTACGAATGGCTGGAATCGCCGTGTGTCCGTCTTTATTTCTGTGTGCCAGTGTGTGTGGATCAGAGGGTGGGTTACAGTTGAAGGAGATGGATTCATGTCGCTACACGAGGCCACAGAGCGTACTAATGTTGGGAAGCGCCGTGTGTCCGTCTTTATTTGTGTGCGCCGACGTGTGTGCTGATCAGTGGTTGGCTTAGAGAGGAGGGACGTGGATCAGCATAATAAGCCTAAAAATATGAACAACCCTAAATGTTCCTAAAAGATAAACGCATGTGAGCTCCAAACAATACGGTAGACTTTGGGATGAAATTCTCATCTTGTTTTATCTATTTCCTAAGCTCTTGTGACCATTGACCTTTTCGAGGGTGATCCAAATTAGTGTGCGTATAAGGTCTTACCATCAAGTTTGAGTTTAAAGTTGTGAATAGTATTTGAGAAAAAATAAATTATGTCCAGAAAAATAGCTATTTTTGATATATATCTCCTGATCCCCCGTGACCTTGACCTTTGTGAGAGGTCACTGAAATTGGTATGTTTAGAAAGGTCTTGACACAAAGTATCCTTGGGCCATGTTTGAAGACTGTAGCTGGAGTAGTCTCCGAGAAAATGCCAACGTTAAATTTTACCACGGAACGACCACTGGCCCAGAACATACTCACTTTTGCTTCGAACGTGCGCCAAAAACACTGGTGATCTCATGACTGACATTTCATAAGTAACTTTCTCCTTTGTCAATCGCAAAAAGCTGATGAGTGAACGCTACGCAGTTTCGCTGAGTGCGCACAGGTCTTTAACCCCTTGACTGCCAAGAAAAAATTAACACGATCCAGCTGCAAGAAACTATGATCCTCATGAGCCCCCGCGACTGCGGGGGCTCATGAGGGTCTATGCCTCTTGCTGAGACCAATTTGTAACCACGTTTCTTAGACGGTTTTAGCCTTTGGTCATTGAGTGAACACAGATTTCAGAAACAATAACGTACGTGCAGTGGCACGGAAAGGGCTAATCTGCATATTCTTTTTTCCTCGTCGCTGTAAAAAAATAATAATAAAAAAATAAATAAAAAAAATAATATTTAATTTTTTAAATATATTTTTTAATTAAAAAAACAACAAACACAATTAAATTTAAAACAAAAAGTTAAAAACAACACAAAATTTAAATTTAAATCATTTACAATAAAATAATATATATATATATATATATATATATATATATATATATATATATATATATATATATATATATATATATATATATATATATATATATATATATATATATATATATATATATATATATATTGACACAAATTTTAATATATATATTTTTTTTAAATCATTGCTTACTATATTCATTCGTCAATCACTTCGCCGCCAGCTGTCACGATTTACACGTCTGAAACCGCCGCACACTGACTCGCGTGCAGAACACAATGTAACTGGGGCCCAAAATAGGCACAAAGAACATAGGAGTAGCGACTGCGGGGGCTCATGAGGGTTTATGTCTCTTGCAGCTGTGTAGGATTAGCCTTGTCCCGCCAGTTAAGGGGTTTGCATTCCATTCTCCATTCCATTTCAATGAAGTAACAGCGTACATAATTTCCGTTTTTCCCAAAAGAACAATCATGTGACGCGTGTAACATATGTTATCAGTAAAGACAACCGTGCTCGTGTGTAATGTTCATATGATGTTCATGCCATGTGAGTGTACATACAGTGCAAAGGACATACTTATTTCGCAGAGTTCTCCTGACCACACGCGGGAAGAGCAAATGCATCTGCAACTGGATCTGTCCAGGGTACCTCCATTCAAACACAGCTTCGCTCCACACACTAAAAAAACACACACACAAAAACCCAGACCGACCGTGATAGTTTAAGCCGGGGTGCTGTGAGAATAGCTTGGCGTCTGTACCCAATAGTGGGCACTCCATTCAAGCACCATCCTGCTTAACCCCTTCCCTGGCCGGTGATCACGAATTTCGCGTCTGTCACGGCTGCTCACTGACCGACGTTTCGTAGTGTCTGAGAACGCAGATCATGTAAATGGGACAAATATAGGCATGAGAAACGTAAGTCTAACAAGAGACATAAATCCTCATGAGCCCCCGCGACATGAGGGTTTGTGTCTCTTGTTACTGGGTATCGTTCACCTTGTCCCGGCCGAGAGTTATGCGGTTACACAGGGCCGTCACTCCGTTATCCTTTAACGAAAGAGTGGCGGCCCTGTTTCAACAGGATGTTCGTTCAAAGCACTGTGCATGCCTCCACATACTGTACAAGTATATAAAAGATTCTCGCGTTGTCTCCTGAAGCCTACATGACAGTTTAGGAGACCAACCGTGCATGATAGTTCACGGGTGGTGCCAAAATAGCTTGGCATGACACCGAGTACTCGCTTGCGTCTAGCCGGTGCACTGCATGCGTCCACATACACTGCACTATCAAAACACACAACATATTTTGTGCTCTGTCCTCTGCAAGCAACGTGCAGTTCAGGAGACAGAGCGTCCGGAGTAGTTCAAGGGTGGTGCTAGAATAGCTTGGCGCATCTATGCACCAAGATATTTTGGCACCAACCTTGAACTAGTCAAGCCGGCCATTCTGGCACCACCCTTGAACTGTAATGGCCCTTCTGTTCGCTGTTGCATTTTGTCGGGGCTGCATGCATCAATGCTTGTTCATTCGTCCGACTGACTGTCTCTGTACCGTCTGTTACGCAGTATTAGTGAGGATTCATTTGCTACATACCGGCGACTCCCAAGTACTGCCGGAACGACATCAAAGTCACAGCGGATGATGAGCGTGTCCAAGAGGCATAGATCATCATGAGTCCGGAGGTGTTCGGAGTGTTGCCTATGATTATGGCAGCCGTCTGGATATTCGCCGAGACTTTGCCGCTCTACATCGTTGTTTGGAGTCGATCGTTGCAAGGAAAGCTCACTATAACTGACCCGCAATCTCCCCAGTAGCTAAACGTCTTCGGGCCCACGACGGCCGCAGTGGGCCCGCGCACAGCCGTGCGCGGGCCCACTGCGGCCGCCGTGGGCCCGAGGACCGGCCTTTTCTTACTGGGCTTGTACCATGGACACCCAATTCTCTCCTTTGATACCGAGCAATGCGAAGTGCAACATTCTTACAGAGAGAGCAAAATTAATTAGACTATACAGCGCTAGGAATAACGGGCAAAGCCAACGGCATCATGGGCAATGTTAAAATTACGCAAGATTACCTGCTTGCGCGCAGTAGTCGCCTTCGTAGCCTGGTTTACATCGGCACTTGCATGTGGCCACGTCAACTGTCCCTCCATTCTGACACTGCACGCCCGCACACTCTGCAAGACAACAGGTTCAGCTGTGAGCTAACCGGCTGACTGACCAAGGCAGTAAGTAAGTAAGTAAGTAAATATAACAAACTACTAAACAATAAACTAAATAACTAACAAAGAAGCTGACTGATCTAACTGACTGACTGGCTAAGTAATTAAGTAAGGAAGTAAGTATGACTAACTAACTGACTGGCCGACTGACTGGCCGATTGACTGACTAGCTAGTTAGCTAACTAACTAACTAACGAACTAACTAACTAACCGAATGAGTGAGTGAGTGAGTGAGTGAGTGAGTGAGTGAGTGAGTGAGTGAGTGAGTATAAGTAACTAGCTAACTTACTTAGAGTCTGGCAAGTGTCGCCTTCAAATTGTCTTGTGCACGAGCACTGACAGGTCTTCCAGTCCATAGCCCCTTTGTTGTGACATTGTTTGTCTCCACAGTCTGAACGCACAAATCACAGATAAAAGATTAGATACAACACTCCGAGAATAAAACAAGCCCACACTCACAGACAAATAGAAGCACACAACAATCAAGTATAAAGATAAATCAACAAAATACAATTATTTTGCTGAGTTTTCTAAGCGCTTTTTCTGCTGCGTGCTTTTATTTAACTCATTCAACACGCCACGGCAAGACATGGATCGAGCGTGATAGTTCAAGGGTTGTGCCAGAATATTCTAGCACCACCCTTAAACTATCATGCTCGATCTGTCTCTAGAATTTTAATACAGTCCTCCAGAGGGACTTCACAATTTGGAGATTTCGGTTTTGGGGTAGAGTGAATTAATATAAAGAAAAACTTTCAGAACTGCTCCGTGGAGAGTCCAAATGTTTCCAATAAAACAGATTGTGGGTTTTTTCATTTGTTTCTTTGCATGATCGACGTGTGGGTTTTTTTGTTTATTTAACCCTTTGGCCGTACCGGTAGCGGTTTAAGTCGCGATGATCGCGATGAAAATCGCTACCGACAAGCAAAGGTTAATATCAATAAAAACCGTTTTGAACCGATATGCAGAGAGGCCCACGTTTCTTACACTACGGGCGTTGCGTGTAGCACTGTTTCAAAGTGAAGTCTAAACTAAATTTCGCTGCACAGCTTGATTATTTATAGTGTCTCGCTTACGATCTTCGCCACAGCGTAATAGTACAGTCACAATTTTGTACAGTATTCTGCTTTAGATTATTGATTATTGCCTGTCAGTGGCCGGATAAGCTAGTCATAGCGGGAAGCCATTGGAAAGGCGCTAAGCTCCACCGGCCGGCGCCATCTTTGGAAGCGCCAAGCTATTCTGGCACCATCCTTGAACTATCATGATTGATCTTTCTTCCGTTGCAGTCCGTCAGGGCTGACAGAATTGACAGGCCAAACTTTTGTTCAACTGTTGCTTTTTTGGGATGCCTTCTCACCGATTTATTGTATTTGATGCCTTCTATTGTTTAACCCTCTCAGTGACAGCTGACGCATACTGTGTTTCACCAATCTTCGACAATTTAAAAAAAAAAAAAAAAAAAAAAAAAAAAAAAAAAAAAAAAAACAGACGTCCCAGGAATAGAGATTCTAAGTGGTGTCAGCAAGAGGTATAGATCCTCATGAGCCCCCGCAACTGCGGGGGCTCATGAGGATCTAGCCCTCTTGCAGTTGGGTGGAGTTCAAATTTTCTCGGCACTCAACGTTTTATTCTTTATTTATATCTACCATTCATTTTGTTATACCCAAATACCCGCTTGTGGATAAAGGGCCTAAAAAAAACCCACCTTGAATCCTTCAAGAAACTAAAGTCAGCGGAATTTCACTCATCACAAATGCAACTGACATCGATCTGGACAAGTTTTCTCTGTGAGATCTTGCCCAGTTTATAAATGTATACTCACTGTGTGAACAGACTTTACACATATATGGGCACGCGAGAGGCGCGAAATATCCGCCGCAGGAAGACGAGTTGAATTCGCTGTCTGGACCGCAAACTCGTGCATCATCTCGTTCCGGACAGTTCACTACAGACACGAGCAAAACAGTGTGCTGGTCTTTGATTTTAGACCTTACGGTATAGAGCCGTATTGTCCAAAATCACAGCGCAGTAAACAAAAAAGGAGAAAACAGTTGTTTAGATACATTCTAAAATGCTGATATTGCATGATGTGTGCGTTGTCCTGTCAAAACTTTCCTTGCAACTTACATTGCGACAACTGCATCATATTCTGCCCTGGTTGAGAGAGAGAAAGAGTCCACTTTTGTGATAAGCAACATTTTCATTGCAATACAACGAAAACCTAGCTTTTCGCAAAAATGGGCCGTGTTTTGCAAAGATCCATTGTCTTCTATTTCATAAGAGTCGTGCAAACTACAGCCTGCAAACAGTCCAGTCGTAATACGCGTGCGAACTTCAAAAATTAACGGCTATGCGGGCTGTCACAAACATCAAGAAAAACTAGAAATGGCAGTTTCTTTACTTTACTCCGAGATATCCATGCCACATGCGCAAAAGGCCATCGTCCGACGTCGGCCCGATGGCCTTTTGCGCATTGGGTGTTTCCTGCTCACCAGACACAAGACAAGAGATACGTCTAATGCGTACTAACACTGGCTGTCTCCGTCGAATCGCTACCGCTGAGGAGTAGTGAATCGAGAAAGGCAGCCAGCGTGACATCTATACTTACAATCCTGACAATGCTGTCCTTTGTACAACGCTGTGCAGTCACAGGTACAGGTAGCGACGATAGGTTGCCCGTAATGAAGACACACACCACCTTGGCAATCTGGGTAAACACACACACACACACATACACACGCACGCGCGCGCGCGCGCACACACACACACACACACACACACACACACACACACAAACACACACACAAACACACACACACAAACACACACACTCAACAAACTCAATGTAGAGTAATGTTTACCCAATACTCAAAAGGTCATCGGGCCGATGTCGGCCCGTTGGCCTTTGCGCACTGGGCAGTTTCTAAACCGCTCACAAACTGACCCACCCTGCTCGATGAATGCCGGTAACATAAAGCCATGCGTGACACTGTGCGGCTGTGGCAATCTTTACCTAGTTAGTAAAAGATTCTCTGGCCGACGCAAGGGCTGATCTGTGGGGGTAAGCGGGATTCAGGGGTTCCGGACCCTTCCCACCACCCCCACCCCCAGACCCAAAATAATTTTGAATGTTGAGGAAGCAAGTTCTGGCATCTATGGGCCTCCGTGTCAGGTTGAAGATCCCAAGGGGGTGTGGGGTGGGTGGGTGGGTGTGGGTAAAGGTTAGTTAGTAAAGTTATTTTTGTTTTAACACCGAGCAGGCGACTAAGGCTATCTCACGTGGGCTGGGGATGTGGGGGGGGGGGAGGGGTAAAGGTGGAACCCACCCCACCCTCTCCCCGGCCCCCAAAAAGGAACTCACCCGTGACGGCGACGTCTGCCGCAGTTGTCCCACGCACAGCCGTGCGCTGATCAAGTGCGGTCAACGCTTAACCCTGTTAACCCCAAGGTTCCATTTCTCAAATTTCGGAGGTGTTGCCTAACGACTATGTACCAGTTGCGGGAGATTGATTAACCATGATAATTCAAGGGTAGGGCCAGATTAGCTTGGCGCCTGCTGTAGTGATCCGGGGCTAAAATGTTTAATGGTTACTTCCCATAGAAACAATACACAACAGTAAACAACAGATACAAAAAATCGCCGGGGGAATCAACTTTTCATACTATTATCAGTATCCAAACTTTGTTGTAAGCGAAGAAATGTACACAGAAAGGGTGCTATTAGGACCCTTTACTTAGCGGTTGGGCTTAAAACCGAGAGGGCAACTAAGGCCGTCTCACGGCGGGGTCGGAACATCTGAAAAAAGTGTTGAGTATATCGGGCTTTCTTTAAAACCGACCTTTATTACAAGTACTGGCATCAACACAACGAACAAATGATGTCAGCTCGTGTGCCTAAGATTTTGTACGCGCATAATAATAGGATTCAGAAAAGAATGAACGATGTGTGTGTGTGTGTGTGTGTGTGTGTGTGTGTGTGTGTGTGTGTGTGTGTGTGTGTGTGTGTGTGTGTGTGTGAGCTCGTCCGCCTGAGATTTTGTACGCGCATATAGGATGCAGACAGGAATGAACGATGTGTTTGTGTGTGTGTGTGTGTGTGTGTGTGTGTGTGTGTGTGTGTGTGTGTGTGTGTGTGTGTGTGTGTGTGTGTGTGTGCACGCGCGAGCGTGCGTGTGTGTGTGCGCGCGCGTGTGTGTGTATGCGCTCGTCGACCTTACAGCCTGGGTCCGTATAGCTCAGATTCAGAGACCAACACACACGCGTCGTTTAAATCGAGACAATTAAATCGCGGACCAGAACTGACACAATGACACGCTGACTCATTCAAGGTTCCCCGCATCAATAGCTGCAAAATCGTCGTATAGCGTTGCCGGTGGCATATCTATACGACACTTTCGCAGCTGTTGATGCGGGGCTCCTCAAATGCGTTAATCCACATCATACTGAGGCTAAAAGCTTCAAATTTGTACACTGCCATATGCAAGCTACATGTCTATAGTACTTACAGATAAGGATATAGACCAATGGCTTTAGGTGAGTTCAAGGATGGTGCCAGAGTAGCTTGGCGCCTATAGGCGCCAAGCTATTCTGGCACTACCCTTGAACTATTTTAGTCAAACTTATTTCACACACTGGTGTATTCCGAATGATAAGGGTTAAACGGGCTGTAATGAAATGGCCAAATGCCGTCGGGTCTCACCACACAGTTTGCCCGACGCATCACAAGTATTCGGACACCCCGAGCAGCTCAGCGTTGAATTTTCATAGGGCCCTTGGACATTAAGATGACTGGAACACACACAAAAAAAAACGTGTTTTCAATATGCTTTGATAAAATGATCAGCATAGAGATAAATCTGTGTTCGCGTGGACAGGAAACTATGAGGAAAGGGATGGTCATTGTTCATCATTGTTTTCATCCCAACTGTCACAAGACGCAAAGCTTTAGCGCAAACCGTACCATGTGACCGAGCTACAAAAATTCTTGTAGCGACAAAATGGCGGACTTCTTGTAGCCCTCTTTGTGGCCCATCTTGGATGCGAATTTGTCTTATAAAAGATCACCAAACGTTCTAAAGTAAAAAGTTACTTAGTGTTTTTCGAAACATCACGCAGTCTGCTGGAGATAGCAACGTCATGAAATATTTTAAATTACGCATAAGTCGATTATGTACAAATGTTTATTTCTTTGACGTCAGTCATGTCTGGCGTGATCCAGGTCGGAAGATTTCTTGATTTCTTTTACGAAAATTGTGGAAGAATGAAAACATATACGTTTTTAGTAGCAGGGTGTTGCTGCAACGGACCCTTGTAGATCTTCGGGAGGTCAAAGAAACCATTGTACCCCTCGGCTTTGGGTACAGTGGTTCCTTTGACCTCCCTCCGGCCTACAAGGGTCCGTGCAGCAAACGCCTGCGACCAATAACTTATATTGTTCACCTCCTTACACAGGCAATGGTACATGGGTGCTGTTTACTGTTAACCGTGGTATTAGGCGAGCAGTGACGCAACGATCATCCCGTGCCTGTGTTCCCGAAAAGGATTTTGACAAACGGTATTTTCTTTGTAAAATACTAGGCCACAAACAGCGCCAACCGTCAAAATCTGTCCCGCTAAAAGTAAAACACAGTAGCAGTTCTAACTCAGACTCGGAAAACCTAATCATATTGATTCGATGGAATGTGAGCTCGCGCTCTTCTCGGTTTCTGTCCAGTTTTTCCAGCAGAGCGGGTTGTTTATAATTGCTGTCATCGCGTCTAATACAATGGCGGAAGGCAGTCACTGAATCAGCTCGCTCAGCTTCTTGTATGTAAGGACCAGCATAATGATAGAGGCAGGCAAGAGTCAGGATTTCCATTAGCTTTCGAATCTGCGGGCGTCATGAGGATCTATGTTTATTCCAGACAGGAGGTGTTTATCATTGAGTGTATCTAATTCAGTGTGATAGTGGTCCTTTCCACAGATGAGAAAAGGCATAGATCCTCAAATGTCCGCCACGCAAGCTACAGGACCGTGACCCATGAGAATCTGTGCCTAAGTTTTGCTGTTTCAGTTCACACAATTTTAATTTCCAGGCTGAGTGGGGGAAAGGGAGCGAGATGGGCTATTGTGTTTTGCAGTGAGTTTCAGCCGTTTCTTTCTTGTTTTTTAGTAACCGTACATCAATGGCCATATTATAAATGAACACACTTTTCCCCCCTCTTTTGTTCTGGTACAGAGAGAGTCGGGTTCACTACGGAATATACTTGTATCTGCTGAGGCACATATACGGGCAGAAATTTAAAAGCCAGGTTACAAATTAAAAATTAAATATATACTAAAATGGTCTTGGATAGGGCTATTATTTGGTTCAGGGCTGGGGACAGTACAAGGCTTTAGCCTGTCTTGAAGACCGCTTTCATCGGAACTGCCGTCAGATTGTATGGCAGAAGGTTCTCTGTTCCGTCTGATGTGCACAGAGACAAATGAACCTATCAAGAAACATTCATTCCACCGTTACCGCATACTTTCACGAGGATAATATATTCTTGTTTTTACATCAGACGAATGGCATTCACTGCCTAGCAATGTTCGCCCATAACCAAAGACAAAACTCCCCAAGAGGCATAGATCTTCATGAGTTCCGCGCAGAGTGCGGGGGCTTGTGAGAAGCTAAATGTACTGTATGTATCTTGGTGGCTAGTGTTGCCTCTATGCTGCTATGTTTACGCAGCCGGGATAAAATCGCGACCACCGAGCCCAAAACAAAACACCCATGGCTGTCAACACGTGCGATTGGACGACCGTCCCGGCACTGCGGCGTAGAATAACCGTAGAATAGCGCGATGCTCATGCTCCCTTTAGGTTCACGGCAGTGCAAACTCGAGTTTGGAGACTAACTGGTATTCGTCGTGGCCTCTGAAAATCAAACGACAATAGGCCTAACCGGAATTTCTCACTTATAACCGGTGTCGTCTGAAGGCTGCTATTTTAACGCAGTTAAGCCCACGGCCGCATTTCCCAAATTGTGGAGGTGTTACCTAACGACTATGTACCACTTGAGAGCAGTGGGCAGATGTTCACTCTGCACGGGACATAGACGACCCCGCCCTCCACGAGTCGCCTGCTGCCTTGCAGGCCTAGCCGCTTGGCTGCGGAAAGGCTAAGGGAGGAAACCCCTGACATCAAAGCCCCCTTGTCTCCGGGGAAGGCTTTTGAGCCAGAGACTAGGACAAGGACAGTCTGATATAAAACCTACGACCCGAGGACCTCGATGCCATCGTCCCAGCTTGCTAGGCCATGGCAGATAAACCAAGGGTTTAAAGGGTGGGGCCAGTACTGCGCACACTGCACTCCACCAAAAAGCTCCACCGCGCAGGCTTTAGGAAACGTCCACGGACCATGACACTGACCATTCCAAGTCCTGTAGCGACGGGCGAGGGGCGAAACGGCAGGTGAAAGATGTCACTGGAAGCCGCAGTCTCAAACCTGCATGCAGGCGGTTCAGGATATTGGTCGCCTGATGTTGACCTGGGGATGACAACATCACTCGGCACACCCTGAACGACCAAGCAGCCTTCTCTAGGGACAGCACTGCTTGCTCCACACGGAGAGGAGCCTAGAAAAGGTGGCCTAAACAAAGCTCGTCCCCTCGCAACCCCAGTTGGCTAGCCGCGGTCAACGGGCATCTTCTCCTGCGGTCAAAAAACAAGAAAGAATAACGGATCCACTCTCATGACGACCACGACCGGACTCAACGTAGCATGCTGGAACGTCCGAACCATGCTCGACAAAGCAGACAGCGGACGCCCTGAACGTCGCTCCGCCCTCATTGCCCATGAATTGCGGAGGTTAAACATCGACATCGCCGCGCTCAGCGAAGTACGCCTTCCGGACGAAGGCAGCCTCCAAGAACTTGGTGCTGGGTACACCCTCTACTGGTCAGGCAGGCCTGCATCAGAAAGACGTCTCTCAGGCGTGGGTTTCATGGTCAAGACATCCATTGCGACTAAGCTGGAAAACCTACCAACGGGCCACTCAGACCGCATCATGTCCATGCGCCTCCCACTGAGACACCAGCAGCACGTCACCCTTCTCAGTGTGTACTCCCCAACCTTCCTGGCAGAGCCTGCTGAAAAGGACAAGTTTTACACTGACCTGCGCAGCCTCCTACAGAGTACCCCTGCAGACGACAAAGTCATCATCCTTGGCGACTTCAAAGCCAGAGTGGGCCAGGACTCTGAAGCCTGGAAAGGAGTCCTCGGCAAGCATGGCGTGGGGAACTGCAATGACAATGGCCGCCTACTGTTGGAGTTCTGTGCGGAGCAGCAACTGGTCATCACCAACACTACTTTTCAGCAAAAGGACAGTCGAAAGACCACCTGGATGCATCCTCGCTCCAAACACTAGCGCCTTATCGACTATGTCCTAGTGCGTCAGAGGGACCGCAGTGACGTCCTCCTCACCAGAGTGATGCCCAGCGCAGAGTGCCACACTGACCACCGCCTTGTCCGCTGCAAACTCAGGCTCCACTTCAAGCCAAAACCCAAGAAATGGGGGCCCCCCAAGAAAAAGCTTGATGTTGCCAGCCTTCAGCGTGACGATGTGAAAGCTGCCTTTCAGACAGATTTACAGCGCAGGCTCAAAGACACAGCGGACCCAGTAGACTCCTCCCCTGAAACACTTTGGGAACAACTGAAAACTGCTATTGCAAAATCCTCTGCAGAAGTCTTGGGTTTCGCCAGAAAGAAGAACAAAGACTGGTTTGACGAAAACGATGTAGAGATCCAGGAACACTTAGCAAAAAAAAAAGAGCCGCCCATCAGGCCCACCTAGCCCAGCCTTCCTGCCCTGTGAAGAAGTCTGCCTTCCGCCTCGTCTGCAGCAGTCTCCAGCGCAAGCTCAGAGATCTCCAGAATGAGTGGTGGACCAGACTTGCACAGAGGACCCAGCTTTGTGCTGACAATGGTGACTACAGGGGCTTCTACGAAGCACTGAAAGCAGTGTGTGGCCCCAGGCACCTGGTACAAAGTCCCACGCGAAGCGCGAATGGCCAGGCACTCCTCACAGATAATACCTCCATCTTGAACCGCTGGTCGGAATACTTTCAGAGCCTCTTCAGCGCTGAGCGCACTGTTCAAGAAGCAGTCATCCTACAAATCCCACACCTCCCAGTAAAGGTTGAATTGGACGAACCGCCAACCGCTGAAGAGACCCTCACAGCCATCCACCAGCTCAAGAGTGGCAAAGCAGCAGGCATTGATGGAATACCGCCAGAGATCTGGAAACATGGAGGCACAGCACTGCACAACAAGCTCCATGACCTCTTCCTCTGCTGCTGGGAGGAAGGAACACTACCAAAAGATCTCCGTGATGCAGTCGTTATCACCCTGTACAAGAACAAAGGCGAGAAGTCTGACTGTTCCAACTATCGGGGAATTACCCTGCTGTCCATTGCTGGGAAAATCCTTGCAAGGCTGCTCCTGAATCGGCTGGTACCTGCCATCGCTGAAGACCAACTCCCAGAGGGCCAGTGTGGCTTCAGAGCAAACAGGAGCACCACCGATATGGTCTTTGTGCTGAGACAGCTACAGGAGAATTGCCGCGAGCAGAACAAAGGGCTGTACGTAACATTTGTCGACCTAACAAAAGCGTTCGACACTGTGAGCAGGCAAGGCATGTGGCAAATCCTGGAGCGACTTGGCTGTCCCCCAAAGTTCCTCAACATGATTGTCCAGCTACACGAGGACCAGCAAGGCCAGGTCAGACTCAACAATGACCTCTCGGAACCATTCCCTATTCTCAACGGCGTAAAGCAGGGCTGCGTGCTGGCACCGACCCTCTTCACCATCTTTTTTAGCATGATGTTGAAGCAGGCCACAGTGGACCTCGATGATGACGATGCAGTGTACATCAGGTATCGTCTCGATGGCAGCCTGTTCAACCTCAGACGACTGCAGGCCCACACGAAAACCCTAGACCAACTGATTCGTGAGCTGCTTTTTGCTGATGATGCTGCCCTCGTTGCACACACAGAGAGAGCCCTGCAGCGCATCACGTCTTGCTTTGCAGATGCTGCCCAGCTCTTTGGACTCGAGGTCAGTCTGAAAAAGACAGAGGTCCTCCATCAGCCGGCACCCAAGACAGTGTATCGCCCCCCTCACATCACCATCGGCGAGTCTGAACTAAAGTCAGTGCACTAGTTTACTTACCTTGGCTGCATTATCACGTCGGATGCCAAGCTGGACAAGGAGCTTGACAGCAGGCTGGCAAAAGCGAACAGCGCTTTCGGGCGACTTTTCAAGCGGGTGTGGCACAATCAACAGCTGAAAACAGGCTCCAAGATCAGCGTGTACAGAGCTGTGGTCCTCACCACCCTGCTGTATGGTTCCGAGTCCTGGGCCCTCTACCGCAGCCAACTACGACTCCTCGAACGCTTCCACCAGCGCTGCCTGCGTACCATCCTGGGCATTCACTGGAGTGACTATGTCACCAACGTCGAGGTCCTTGAACAGGCTGAAACTGTGAGCATCGAGGCTTTGCTGCTGCGGACACAGCTCCGCTGGGCGGGGCATGTCTCCAGGATGGAGGATCATCGCCTACCAAAGATCACCCTGTTCGGCGAGCTTGCTACTGGACACCGTGACAGAGGGGCACCAAAGAAGAGATACAAAGACTGTCTCAAGAAGTCACTTAGTGCCTGCCAAATCGACCACCACCAATGGTCTTCGCTTGCTGCGGACCGTGACACCTGGCGCTCCACCATTTACAAGGCAGCTGTCTCCTTTGAGGACTCTCACAGAGCTAGCCTTAAGGACAAGCGGCTCAGGAGAAAAAACAGAGATGCTGCAGCTCAGAACCCCGGCCATACCTTCCCCTGCAGCCACTGCGGTCAAACCTGCCTGTCTCGGATTGGCCTCCGCAGCCACGAACAAGCCTGCAGACGTCGTGGGAAACTCCTATAAAATCTTCGTTCGCGAAGTCAAGCCAAGAGAGAGATGTACCACTTACATGAGACGGACAGACCATGATAATTCAAGGTTAGTGCCAGATTAGCTTGGCGCCTTCAGGCGCCAAGCTAATCTGGCACTAACCTTGAATTATCATGGTCAATACATCTCCTGCTGTAGGGCGCTGGGGATACACGGGCTAAAAGCCCGTAGCTGCCTTGAAAAACCGATTAAAATACTGACAAGGCTGAACGAAAACTGTAGATGAGTACTGGGCTGTGACATTGCACTTTATGACTTCTGGTCATAAGGACCAAGATCACAGGACCAGAACACAACAGTGGTTTTGTTCCGGCTGACAGATGAAGATACATTTCTTGTGTACAATAGCGAGGTTTTGTTTGCAAGGAACGACTCCCGAACGAGAGCGAAGTCAGGGTCGATAATCAGTCTGGATCATATGCACGAACAACACTCCAAATATCTCCTAGAGGCACAGATCCTCATGAACCCGGAACGCATCAGCACCTACCATTAGCATAGACAACACTCCAAACGTCTCCAAGATGGATAGGTCATCATAAGCCCTCCGGGATCATGAGGATCTATCCTTCTTGGAGATGTTTGGGGTGTTGTCAATGCCAATAGTAGGAGCTGGTTTTTACCCGCCGTGATTTCGCTCTCTCGTTCGTCGCAAACAAAACCTTCCTAGCATACTGACGAGCAAAAGAAATGCGACATTTTTTAAATCATCGGCAACACTAGGAGTGTTTAAGGGTGATTCCAAAAGTGTCGCGTTTCTTTTGCTCATTTTGGGGGGAAAGAATCGGAAGCACTAAAGTGTTTCCGGTGATTTCAAAATTGTCGCATTTCTTTTTCTTTTCAATATATGTACACTATCGTCTCGGACGTCTCGTCTAAGACAAGTCTACCACGTGAAAGCAAAGGACTGTAAGTAAAGCGAGATTTCCATTGTAATAAAATGAAAAGTTTGCTTTTCACAGAAATGGACTTGGCGCTATTTGCCTTCACAAGGCAGAAGTCTGGTATTTTGTTATCCGGGTAAACTTATCTTGTCTGGTCGTCGGTTGGGTTTGTGTTGTGTGTGTGTGTGTGTGTGTGTGTGTGTGTGTGTGTGTGTGTGTGTGTGTGTGTGTGTGTGTGTGTTTGTGTGTGTGTGTGTGTGTGTGTGTGTGTGTGTGTGTGTGTGTGTGTGTGTGTTCCTTTATACGTATTTGTCTGGTATTGTATAATCTTGTCTAGGTGCGAGGTTTGAAACCGGTTCCAGAGTTGGACTTTTCTCCTGTAGTAGTATTCGGGTCACTGGGAGGACCGACGGGGTTCTTTCTCCGGGTACTCCGGTTCTTCCTCCACATCCGCTTTGGTACCGGTTTCAAGCCACTTTTACAAATTTCAAATACAAGCGATCAAAATTTCCGAAACTTCATTACCTGAGCTGACTCTTCGCACCACGTGAATGTCCTGTTTTTGTCTTGCACTGTGTTTGTCTTCAGAGTGATTACTCGCAATCACTCTGAAGACAAACACAGTGCAAGACAAAAACAGGACATTCACGTGGTGCGAAGTACCCGGAGAAAGAACCCCGACTGTCCTCCCGAATTATTAACGGTGACACTAGTACTACTACAGGAGAAAAGCGAGCATACCTGTTGGTTTCAGTTCTCGGCGCTTTGAGTCGATTCACAGAATTCGGTAAAGCGCCTATATAATCACCGGCTTTATTATTATTATTATTATTATTATTATTATTATTATTATTATTATTGTTGTTGTCTCGTATGATCTCACCGCGGAGCGTAGTTACAGACGTACGTAGAGTAGCTACCGCAGTTGGCCTGTCCGCATCCGACACGCTGTACGGTCGCTTGCACGATCTACGCATAAAAACCACACCAAACAGGTGAGGCATGTCAAATGCGAAGAAAATTCCATAGGGGCCTGACGATGGTGCTTTGACTAAATGCAAATCCGCTGCGCGCACGCGGTGGCGCAGCGGATTTGCATTTAGTCAAAGCACCACCGTCAGGCCCCTACGGAAAATTCCAACAAAGAAAGAAGCACGCTTAGAAAGATCAATTACAGCACACTTTTTTCTCTCTAAATTTCAACATTTTTCACATGAACATGCTGACCAAAAAAAAAAGAAGAAAAAAAAAAAAGAAATGTTAATGTTGTTATTTTAACGGAAGTGAAGATGTATAACTTAATGTCCTAAATTGTGATGTAATTGTACTTTCTAAGCATGTCTCTTTCTTTGTTTGCGATTTGATAGCTGCAGACAATGAGAGAAATGTTGTGTCGGCTTAGATTTTAACAAGGTCGGACATAGCAGAAATCCGATTTTTAAAACAGAATTTCCCAACACAGAAAGAAACACGCCTGGAGCAGACAAGCACAGCACAATTTAAAATATACTACTACTACTACTACTACTGCTACTACTACTACTACTACTACTACTACTACTACTAATAATAATAATAATAAAGGAGATTTGTTAAGCGCTTATTCTAAAAGTAGCTCTAAGCGCTGATACAATGAAAAGGCTAACACCCACCCACACACACACACACACACACACACACACACACACACACACACACACACACACACACACACACACACACACACACACATACGTGACAGGGGTGATGAATTGTGCATGGATGTTGAAATGAGCTAGTAAAAGGCAGCGTTGTCGAGGCGGGGTTTGAGAAGCGATTTGAATGAGGAGAGCGTTTGACAGTTACGGAGAGGGGCGGCCGGGGAGGCTGTTACAAGTGGCGGGGCCAAGATGGGAGAAGCCACGTCCGCCACGTGTTTTACATTTGAAAATAAACCCAATTCAGATAAATTCAGTGGTATAATTCTTTTTCATAAGTGCTAACCGCGCATTTTTTATGTAAATAACTTATTTTATCACAAACTTGGGGCAATAGCCACGACAATATTGGTCCATGGCATCTCGTTCAAAATTCACTATTTAAAAAAACTTTCCAATGCGGAAAGGCCATCGGGCCGACGTCGGCCGCCGTTGGCCCGCGCACATTCGTGCGCGGGCCAACGGCGGCCGACGTCGGCCCGATGGCCTTTTGTACATTGGGTTCTGCGAATACCGTGTATAATCCGACTGGAGAAGTCAGTTACCCGGAATACTGGGATGGATGAATATGGCCAGAGGAACCTCCGCTAATCAATAATCATAGCTACATTTAACCCCTTGACCTTTGCTGACGATACCGTTCGACGGAAAAGACGCGTAGTTACACCTCATTTCCGCCAAGCGATATCGTCATCAGCAGTCACGTGTAGAGGACAAACAGCAAGGTGCTCAGTACCTTGCCCTTGATATCACGTTGAAGATTAAAAAACAAAAAGAATTAGGAACAAGGAATTTTAACACTTTGAGTCCCTCTTCTTGCAGTTCAGGATACAAAATTACCGAAAATACGTAGTTCAAGGGTGGTGCCTGACAATCTGCAAGATACACAGATTCGCATGAGCCCTGCAGTCGCGTGAGTCATGAGTCTATGCACCTTGAGGACTAAAAATCGGCCCCGGCCCCAGCTAGTGTTCCTTATACTTATGGTATTACTTAACTCATCCAAGACGCCCCGCATCAATAGTTGCGTATGTGTCGACATTTCCTCAGCTTAATGCAGGGTGTTGAATGAATGCAGATTAGTACAAAAGTAGTTCACACAATGTGCCAGTCTGTTCTTTTATAGGGAGTTTGTGGTTTAGCGATGTAATGACAAGCAACTATGATGAATTTATTGGCTCAGTGTTGGTGGTGCCAGAATAGCTTGCCACCTCTGGGTGCCAAGCTACTCCGGCATCACCTTTAAACTACTATGGTCGATCGACACAGCTAGCGCTCGCCGTGTGAACGTCTTGCAGACTGCACGAGGTCAACCCCAGTAACTTCACTGACCAACCAACCAACCAACCAATCCACCAAACCAAGCCAAACTCAACCCAACCCAATTAGCCCACCAACGCAACAACCCACCAAAACAACCAGCCAACCAACAAAAAATACCTGTGCATAGTGTCCAATGGTTTTACCAGTGGCCGATCCAACTCCGTACTGGTAATCCTTGGCCTCGCCGTACCAGTTTCCCACAGCACCAGACCACGATGTGTAGCCTCTACCTAGGTTTTGGCCAACGTCCACTGCGGCTCCTAGTGCTGGATAGGGGGATTTTAAAACAAAATGCTTTAGATTACTTGGCTACTAGTCCTGCGCCAGCCACTCAGCAAGGTGCTCCGCTTAGTGGCTGGCGCAGGACTCAGCTCACTCATGCAACTTACCCCTTGTGCGTGCGACCACCGGTACTGTGAACACTGCCGGTGGATGTATAGGCTGACTAGGGAGTTGTCCCCCTCACTGTCGAGGGCAACGCCTCTTACTGACACCACTTCTCACTGATTCGCCTTCCTTGCCGTACACATTATCAAAGTTTTCAGAAAGGCAGTCCGCATCTGCTGGCAGTGAGGGAGTTAAGAGACATCTTAACCCATTCAGCTCTGACGCACTATAGCAAGAGATGGGTCGACCATGATAATGTAAGGGTAGTCAGTGCCAGATTAGCTTAGCGCCTGTCGGCGCCAAGCTGTTACGTGGTGGAGTTGTAGTCGTAGTATGATAAACACACCAGACGCACACACGTAAGGTTCTTTTAAGTGAACCTCATTCAGCTGCAATCCGTCACACGTGGCTTAAGGATGTAGACAATACTGGAGTAACAGTTCCAACAATATTTAATTCAGCGATGCGATATCCACACAATGCAATTCCAAAAGGCACAATCACTGATACAAAGTCTCTTCTGCAATGTCCACACTGCGACACAAAACTTCTCATACGCAGCATCTCACACAATGTACACCCTCTACGGGCCACGTACCTACGATAAACTGCGTGTCTCTACACTGACAATTGCAAGACAATGTACGAACGCGCTTTCCCAGCGCCCTCCTTATATATACTACCAAATTCCAGAATCATCTACGGAAATAATACAATGCAACCAATCAGAACGAAATACGCAACTGAAACTCATAAATAAGAATTTTCTGAATCACTAAAATAGGCTACAAAAACTCGGCTGCTAACTTCAGCTCTAAATCCTAATGTATAATGAAGACACGTAAACGTACGGTAGCCCTATCACCACGTTAATTATTCGCTCTAGAATGTACGAGAACTTTCCCAAAACAAAATAAAGGCTGCTCAATTCACGCGCACAGAAAAACAAAATGTAGCGAACTGTTACGAACTGTTCCGTATTTACTGACGTCATACAAACCGAGGTAACTAGACAGTGCGACCCCTCTAGAACGTTCTGGACTAAACTAACGTATCAATGAAGTGAAATCCGCTCTGCGCGACTGAAAGAAAATTTTACTAAAAAGATACGTGAATCATAATCATGACAGCTCAAATAAAATATCGGATCGTTTCCTACGAATCACACATGTATGCTTTCACAGGATAACACAACCACAATCGTAACACAAGCTAATCTGGCACTGCCCTTGAATTATCATGGTCGAGCCATCTCCTGTCGTAGTCATTAGATGACACCTCCAAAATTTAGGAAATACGACCGTCGGGCTGAATGAGTTAATTCAGACAGGATGGAAGATGGCGTTTTTCGCTGTTTTTACAACTAAGTCATTTTGCAAATCAAAACTCGTGATTTTATTTAATTTATATATATATATATATATATATATATATATATATATATATATATATATATATATATATATATATATATATATATATATATATATATAAGATATATGGCAAATCTCTTAAAAAATCAGAAACATAGAACGCCAGAAATGTTGACAAAACAACAACAAAAAAACAACAACAACAACAACAAGAAAGGCAAACCATTATGGCTCACGTGTATGACCTATTTACATACGTGTGACCTTTGTGACAATAAGTATAGGGCTGGCTTCTGCACCAGCAAAATCCATGTTTTCTCAAATGTAAGCATTTTCACACGTCTGACAACCACCACCACCACCACCCCCCACATCCCCCACACACACACACACCCCACCCATCACATGATCTTTGCGATAAGTCGACTAAATTAGTATGCATAGGAAGGTCTTTTCATCGGCTACCTTTGTGCCAACTCTAATTGAAAAAATTTGCAAAAATGTTGATTATAGCTACAAATTTCTCAAAAATTGGCATTTTACATACATTCGCCGACCTCTTGTGACCCTTGACCTTTCCGAGGGTCATCCAAATTAGTATGCATAGATAGGTCTTATAATAATAATAATAATAATAATAATAATAATAATAATAATAATAATAATAATAATAATAATGCATAGTATTTATATGGCGCATTTCTTATATTTATAATATAACTCAATGCGCAGGTATCTCTGTAGCAAGGTTGGGTTTGAAATTGTGAATAGTATTTGACAAAAAAAAAAACATCTGTTGTCAAAATATGGCTATTCTGGACATTTCCTGAGTTCTTGTGACCCTTGACCTTTTCGAGGGATCAACCAAATTAGTATGCATAGCAGTTCTTACCATCAGGTATCTTTGTACCAAGCAAAGCCTCCTCGGAGGCGATTTCGGCCTAATTTGCCCCGTGAAATGCTTTTTTTTTTTTTTTTTTAAGATAGGTACCTAATGCGCAAAATGCGATCGGGTCGCCTTCGGCCGACGTCGGCCCGATGGCCTTTTGCGTATTGGGTACGGAGCCTGACTCTAGCGAGGAGACAATAACCCGGTGCGCAAAGGCCATTGGGCGGACGTCGGCCCGACGGCCTTTTGCGCGTTGGGCTGTGCCCTAAACCAGTAAGGGGATAAAACGCTGACTCACTCGGCGACAGTCTGACCTCGTCATGGTCGAAGATACACTGGGCGGCCCACGCGGTAGCTGTCAAAGCCAGCTCGTCGTCCCAATACTACAAACACACAAGTAAACGCGTTTGGATTCGCCGTGCGCTGAAAACGACAGCTCACCAATCACTCATAACACAACTCATCCTTTCGGCTGTCACAATTTATTTTAATCATTATGCAGTATTCTCTTCTGGGGAAGAATTTCGTTCTATGTTGTGGTGAGGGCATGTACTTTTCATTGACGTCAAGAACAAATGACGTAAGATGTGTGTTTGGAACATGTGACGTACGATGTTGGTTTGAAGAGTCACGTCACTGTGAATCGTTTGGAAGACATGAGAGATTTTGCTCTCGAGTTAAAAGTTAGTTCAAGGAATTGAGGCGGTGTGGTGTGCCTCGTGTGATCTATCGTAGGATAGAATGTTAGTGAAGCTAAATGCTCAATGTTGGTTGTGTAAACACAGTAAGTAGTTGTGTATAACTACACATGTAACCGGCTAATGATAACGGTGACTTTGTCAACGGCCATCAGTCGTGGGCGCTGAGACAAGCACGAGATAGTCGAAGACTGAGTAAACTTTTCACGCATCTTTGGATGCTCCCTCTCTTCAGCTGTGACGTAGGATGAATGTACGTGAGAGTCAAGTGGGAATGTAGTCAGCGTGGTGTATGCGAGAGTCAAGTGGGAACATAGTCAACGTGGGGTGCGAGATAGCCAAGTTGATCCAGGCGGTGTGCAGCGGAGCTTAGACGGGGCCATCGCGAGAGATACTGAGCCTGATTGTCCGGCGAGTGGCGAGGCTGAATCAACGAGCAGCGACGCAACACCGATCTTCATTCACGGTCGGATAATTAACTGTGTATCGTTCGAGGAATCTAAGCATCGACTTAATTAGTATCAGTTATTTTCAAGAGCCAAATTTTATGAGAAGTGACATCGTTGTGGAACAATGAGTGTGTGAGCTGTGATTAGTACTCTGAACATTGTACGAATGGTTAAGGGTGTGCGTGTGTTACAGGTGCATGTATGAATTGAGTGAATATTGCGTAGGTTTGTATAAGTCCTGTCTATTGTTTGTCATGTGCCAGGAAATCAAATTATTAAAATCGAACTAAATATCCAGATATTCCGCGTGGTAATATACTCTTCCTCCCTGGTGTGACATCGGCCAAGGAAACAAAAATGGTTTGAAGATTATTTACCAATTAAAAACGATGGCCATCACGGAGAAGGGGGGGGGGGGGGGGTGCCGGAGAACGTGTCACGCACGTGAGGGTCTCAGAAAAGCGATTGTCCGCCAAACTGTGGGACGCGGCGAGCCTGGACTGTCTTGCAATTTTCTTGCTGATTTTCACGTCACAATTGATCTAATCATATCCCAGGGCCGGGACAAACAGCAGGCAACACTGTTTATGAAACATCATGCGGGTATTAATGAGAAGATATTTTGTTGGTAAAAGAAAAATTAGAGTTATGTTAGCTGTTTTAAAAATGACTCGAAAAAGTGGTGCAGAAAATTGTCTGATTTTCACACCTAGCTAGGGCATACAGGTCACAATTGACCTAATCGTACCCGACAACCGAGACAAACTGTAGGCTTATGTAAATAACGTATACAAAGAAATCATGCGATTATTAATGAAAAGATTGGTTGTTTTGATTCAGTTGTTTTAAGATTAACACATATAATTCGTAAAATTAATCCCCAAAACGAGAAAATATAATTTTTCAAAAAATATTAATAATTATCACTCAAAAAGTTCTAGACGTACAATGCTGGGTACGAACTCATTCAGTATGCCCCCTTTTATCTAGCTATACACAAAACTTCTAATAAAAATAAGAACAGTTACGAACTCCAGTGTTCTTGCTTTTGTGAAACGCGCCAATGCGCATTTTAATCAAACATCGAAAAAAAGGTCTCGAGATAAATCTTTTGGGGATAATATCCTAAAATTGTAAGCATGTCCGTCCTCAAACGCGGGCTCTAGTCGCTGTCATACATACACACACACACACACACACACACACACACACACACACACACACACACACACACACACACACACACACACACCATCACACACACACACACCGGCACACACACACACACATACACACACACATACGGCGCGTTGGCGCCAAAAAGACGTTCTCTAGCAAGGTTTGCGTCGTGACGTCATTTTTATCTTGTTACTTCTTTGCCATAATTTCTGCCCCGCACGCCGATAACGTCATGTGCATGCTCCGGAATGCGCTCCGACCAGCCCCATTTCAAAGTCTACCATACTTTTCAATACGATAGACAAAAAGACTGCTGGGCCAAAAGAATCACATTACGCACCTATAAGAGACAATTAAAACAAACCTCACGAACCAACCAAACCCCCCCCCCCCTACACCCCCTCCCCCGGGCCCCCCGCAGGGAAAGGGTTGAAATCGGTCGTTTTTCGTTTGGTGCCTGGGGCCAGTTGCGTGAGTGAGCGTAGTCATATAGCGGAGCACCTTGCTTAGTGGCTGGCGCAGACGGAGCACCTTGCGGCGGGACGAAGCTCGTTCATAAGACATAAGACATTTATTCACCAAGTAAACTTTACAAGGATTTTTTTTTCATGCAACTAACCCCGGAAGCTTATGACTAAAAACTGAAAAACTTACAGACTTGATACTAAGCGACACCTACCACTTTCGCCATGTTGGCGGCTGGTGGGTCCACGCTGGCTCTCTTGGTATTGTGCAGGGTCACAATGGTGTCTCTAGTGGCCTGGCTCAGCGGCTGCGCCGTGCCTGCGTGCCCGATGATACACATTGTGTGCCGCGGGCTAATGGACTTCCATTTTGGATCGCACTAGCATTCGAGAGAGAAATCGGAAAGGCGTAAAACTTAACCCCTTCACTGCCGAGGAAAAAGTGCACATGATCCAGCTGCAAGAGGCATAGATCCTCATGAGCCCCCGCATTCGCGGGGGCTCATGAGGATCTATTCCTCTTGCTGAGACCTGTTGGACGGCGTGGGCTTGTAGTCGTGGAATAAACCAAATAATTTAGAAACAAAAAATGAACGTACAGCCTACGTACGGTGGCAGAGAAGGGGTTAACGTGTAACCGGGCTGAACCTTTTTTTTATTTTTATTTTGTTTCACATCACTAAGATAATAAAGTCGATGATGATAATGGGCCACATCCGTCCAAGAAACATAATTTTGAAATACGCAATCCAGACCAAAGGGTGACTGCCAAGCGTGTGAAATGCAGAGAAGAACCCAAGGGAGAGAGAGAGAGAAAAAAAAAAAAATAAAACGCGCTGAGAAAAGACACTTACAACACAATTCAAAGTTATTGTGTTGGAACTGTCTTTTCTAAGCGTGTTTCTTTCTCCGTTGGGTTCTTCTCTCATAATTTTGAAAACAATTAGGGTCAGAAAAAAAATAATGTTAATTATACGCTCCAGCAGGTGCGAGAGCTCGTGGGGATCTGTGCTTCTTGTTGTTGGGCGATGTTCAGTTTTTTTTTTCGCCTATGAAGGGTTAACCCGTTCACCGCCAAGAAAATATGAACGCACAACCCAGCTGCAAGAGGTATAGATCCTCATGAGCCCCCGCAGTTGCGGGGGCTCATGAGGATCTATGCCTCTTGCTAAAATCCCTTTCTATCCAAGTTCCTTTGACTGCTGCGGGTCTCCTATGCCGTTGGATGATTTCGGAGACGCAATCTGCGTGCACCGCTCGTGAAGCCGTCCATGGAAATGACATGACAAAGTAGTGCCATTAACCCCTTCCCTGCCACTAGGATCTTCGTGATGCAGTCGTTATCACCCTGTACAAGAACAAAGGCGAGAAGTCTGACTGTTCCAACTATCGGGGAATTACCCTGCTGTCCATTGCTGGGAAAATTCTTGCAAGGCTGCTCCTGAATCGGCTGGTACCTGCCATCGCTGAAGACCAACTCCCAGAGGGCCAGTGTGGCTTCAGAGCAAACAGGAGCACCACCGATATGGTCTTTGTGCTGAGACAGCTTCAGGAGAAGTGCCGCGAGCAGAACAAAGGGCTGTACGTAACATTTGTCGACCTAACAAAAGCGTTCGACACTGTGAGCAGGCAAGGCATGTGGCAGATCCTGGAGCGACTTGGCTGTCCCCCAAAGTTCCTCAGCATGATTGTCCAGCTACACGAGGACCAACAAGGCCAGGTCAAACTCAACAATGACCTGTCAAAACCATTCCCTATTCTCAACGGCGTAAAGCAGGGCTGCGTGCTGACACCGACCCTCTTCACCATCTATTTTTGCATGATGTTGAAGCAGGCCACAGTGGACCTCGATGATGACGATGCAGTGTACATCAGGTATCGTCTCGATGGCAGCCTGTTCAACCTAAGACGACTGCAGGCCCACACGAAAACCCTAGACCAACTAATTCGCGAGCTGCTTTTTGCTGATGACGCTGCCCTCGTTGCACACACAGAGAGAGCCCTGCAGCGCATCACGTCCTGCTTCGCAGACTCTGCCCAGCTCTTTGGACTTGAGGTCAGTCTGAAAAAGACAGAGGTCCTCCATCAGCCGGCACCCAAGACAGTGTATCGCCCCCCTCACATCACCATCGGCGAGTCTGAACTAAAGTCAGTGCACCAGTTTACTTACCTTGGCTGCATTATCACGTCGGATGCCAAGCTGGACAAGGAGCTTGACAGCAGGCTGGCAAAAGCGAACAGCGCTTTCGGGCGACTTTTCAAGCGGGTGTGGCACAACCAACAGCTGAAAACAGGCACCAAGATCAGCGTGTACAGAGCTGTGGTCCTCACCACCCTGCTGTATGGTTCCGAGTCCTGGGCCCTCTACCGCAGCCAACTACGACTCTTCGAACGCTTCCACCAGCGCTGCCTGCGTACCATCCTGGGCATTCACTGGAGTGACTATGTCACCAACGTCGAGGTCCTTAAACAGGCTGAAACTGTGAGCATCGAGGCGTTGCTGCTGCGGACACAGCTCCGCTGGGCGGGGCATGTCTCCAGGATGGAGGATCATCGCCTACCAAAATCACCCTGTTTGGCGAGCTTGCTACTGGACACCGTGACAGAGGGGCACCAAAGAAGAGATACAAAGACTGTCTCAAGAAGTCACTTAGTGCCTGCCAAATCGACCACCACCAGTGGTCTTCGCTTGCTGTGGACCGTGACACCTGGCGCTCCACCATTTACAAGGCAGCTGTCTCCTTTGAGGACTCTCGCAGAGCTAGCCTTAAGGACAAGCGGCTCAGAAGAAAAAAACGAGATGCCGCAACTCAGAACCCTGGCCATACCTCCCCCTGCAGCCACTGCGGTCAAACCTGTCTGTCCCGGATTGGCCTCCGCAGCCACGAACAAGCCTGCAGACGTCGTGGGAAACTCCTATAAAAATCTTCGTTCGCGAAGTCAAGCCAAGAGAGAGCCACTGTGAGGCATGAAAATGGCATGACAAAGTAGTCTCATTACACCCCTTCCCTGCCACTGTACGAACATGGTTGTTTCTGAAATCTTTGTTCACTGAACGGCCAAAAGCCAAAACCGTCCAAGGAACATGGATACAAACAGGTCTAAGCAAAGGCATAGATCATCATGAACCCCCGCAGTCGCGGGGGCTCATGAGGATCTATGCCTCTTGCAGTTGGATCGTTTTCACTTTTTGTCAGCAGTGAGGGGGTTAAGTGACATAGATCTATGTTTCATTTTAGCAAGGACAAGATTGAAAAAAGGGTCTATGACCTAATCGTTTATCCTTGTAAAGTAAAGTTTCCTTTCGTTTCATTTCATTTTTTACAGTTCCATCGAGCTTACTTTTTCTCGGCAGCGAATAGGTTGTAATGCTTGCCGCTTGCTTGTAACTGCCGGAAGGTTGTAATTTTTGTGAGCTAATTGTGAATGCACGTCGCGTATGTCACGTCAGGGAAGTGGATGTAAGATGTTGGGAAGGAATGGGGTGGGTTAAAGTAGTTTGTTTTCCTCCCTACGTCACACGACCAGTCACTTTAGCGCAAACCGTACCACGTGACCGTGATATAAAAACCCCTGTAGCGAAAAATGGCGGACGTTTTGTAGCCCTCTCGATGACGCATCTTGGATGCCAGTTTTGTTCTCTAAAAGATCGCAAAACGGTCTAAAGTACAATGTTACTTAGTGTTGTTCGAAACAAACAACCACACTCAGTACTGAAGACGGCTACGTCATGACATATTTTAAATTACGTCATAAGTCTATTATGTATAAATGTATATTCCTTTGACGTCAGTCATGTCTGGCGTGATCCAGGTCGCAAGATGTCTAATTGATTTCTTTTACGGAAATAGTGTAGGAATGAAAACAAATACGTTATTGCGCATGCACAACATCACACATACTCGCTCTCTCTCAGATACACGCACAATTATACTATAAGTTATTGGTCGGAGGGGTTTGCTGCACGGACCCTTGTAGGCCTATCTATCTATCTATCTATATCCCGTAGTCTTGCCGACCGTTGGGGCACCACTGATGACTTAACAACCAGCTCTCTCCATTCCTCTCTGTTTTCTGCCATTCTCAGAGTATCGCCCAGCTTCAGTCCTGTCCATTCTGGGATATTGTCCTCCCATCTTTTCCTCTGTCTTCCTCTCCTTCGTCCTCCTTGCACAGTGCCTTGCATGATTGTTTTAGCAAGCCCTGCTGAACGTGTGACATGCCCATACCACTTCAGTTTGCGTTTTCTCACAATGGCTAATAAGTCTTCATAGGGCCCGATGGTTTGCCTGATTCTGCTTCCCACTTCCTCGTTTGTGATGTGATCTCTGTATGAGATGCCAAGCAGCCTTCGAAAACATCTCATCTCAGTGGCTTGTATTCTCCTTTCAAGGTCTGCTGTGAGGGTCCATGACTCGCAGGCATACAAGAACACTGAGATGACTAAGGAGCGCATCAGTCTGATCTTGGAGCAGAGTGTGATGTTTCTGTCCTTCCATATGGTCTTCAATCTTGTCAGTGCTGTTGTTGTCTGCGCAATTATGGACAGTATTTCTGGTTTTGATCCCTCATCTGTCACAATGGCTCCTAAGTATTTGAATTTCTTTTTTTTTTTTTTTTTTTTTTTTTTTTTTTTTCCAGCCTGTGACCGTTCTTTTTTTTTTTTTTTTTTTTTTTAATCTTTATTTCGATATTTAAATTAGGCATACAGTATATTTTATATAGAAATATACATACATATATATACATATGCACACACACGCATATATATACAAAAGCCATATATACATAATTACATTGCAAATCAAGTTACACGATCACATATTGAAAAGTATAGAAAACGTATCAGCATATAAGTATTACCCCCCTCCCCACCCCTCCCACGATCCTATTTACCCCACCCTCCCCACTCCTCACCGCCCCACTCTCTTAGAACACACACCGCTCGAACACACAACAAATGAAAATGACAAGCAAAGTTTACATAGGTCTGAACAGTCGTGCTGGACAGACACAAATGTGACCGCCTTGGCATGCTTTCCTCCTATAGATAGCACTGATGGATACATGCACAAGGGAATCCAGCTAAGCCACCCTTGCTACCTTGAACCAACCCTGGATGCCTTAGTGAGATGCCTGGCATTGCCAGAAGCCGTCTGCACACTATCGCCAATGGTGAGGCTGCAGCCTCTAACACTGTAATAGCATTACAATTCGCCAAAAAGTGTAGCATAGTGATACCACATATGACAAAACTTATTACTCTGACCAGTAATTCCAAATCGGTACTTCTCACATAGATAGCGACTCTTCATAATTTTAACAAAGTGCCTTAAATTAGGCAGGGTTTCTTCTAATCTACATTTGTAAACATAGAACTTAGCGACTAATATTATGAGGTCTAAGACAATGTCTGACCTAAAGTGTGTATCTGTGCCAAAGACAATAAGACTTTTTGTGAACTCAAAATTAGTGCAGTTTGCACAGTTGTCTCGCAACCATTGTCCCATGTCAGACCAAAATATCTGTACATACAAGCAGTCCCAGAACAGGTGGGAAAGGGTTTCGTCCTCATTCTTACAAAAGGTGCAAATTGCAGATTCAGACAATTTACGCAGAAATAGAAATCGCTTTGTGGGCAGCAACCGATGCAATAATCTTAGCTGGAACCATTTTAGTTGGGAGTCTGGTGTGGTTTTGAAGGGTTTTGAAAAAATACATTTCCAGCTTGGTATGTCGTCAATATCAAAACATTGAGACCACTTTTGAATACAAATAGGCCTTGATTTTGATTTGACCAATGTTGAATATATGGTTTTACAACCCTGCAAGATAATGTTCCAGACCTTATTGCCAGTACTAGTTCCTTCCTTTACTGGCTCTACTGCTAATGAGGTTAAGTAGGCCCTGACAGCATTGGTTACACCAGAGTACATCAAGAAATGTGTAGACACATCAGGGAACAGCAACTTGAATGACTCGAAAGACAACAGAGAGCCGTTCTCATCAAGCAGATCCCCAATAACCAAAATTCCTTTTTCTCTCCATTCGGTGATATGAACCGTTTTCCTGTCTCTAATAATGTTCTTGTTGTAATGAATACGTTCTGAGAGCACTTCATCAGAATTTTCAGGTACACACTTGTTACAAACAATCTTGTAGTGTTTGGCAACATCGGCCCAGAAGCAATTATCACAATGAAGCATTAAAACGTTGGCATATTCACCACCAAACACCTGCATGTTACTAAACATAGGATAGCAGCTGACCAGAATCCGACGTACCAATGAGTCACATGATACACCAAAGACCCTTCTAAGCCAACTGACCTTCATAGACGTCAAAAAAGAATAAACATTTAACATTCGCAAGCCACCTTCATTGTACGCTGAACAGACAACAGCTTTATTTATTTTTGCTCTCTTTCCATCCCACAAGAATGTAAACAACATTTTTTCAAGGTCAGTCAAAAACTGTGCGGGAGGATCTGGGAGGTTCATAAAAAGATGGACAATCTTTGACACTGCAAGTGTTTTGATTACCGTAATTTTACCTAATGGTGTAAGTTGACGCTTAGACCAAACATACAAAACTCGCTGAATTTCAGCAAGTTTGCCATCGTAATTAGTAGCGGTTATAATATTAATGTTTGTGGAGAGCTTTATACCAAGAACCTTAAAAATCCCAGGGTCCCAGATGAAGTTGAATTCGGGCATGAACCGAATGTGTGAATTCCTCATAGGTCCAAGCCAGACCACCTGCGTTTTATCCATATTCATCTTGAGACCTGAGATAGATGCAAAGTATTGTAGACTGTGGATGCTTTCTTCGAAAGACCTTTTGCTTCCGTTTAAAAACAATGAAGTGTCATCTGCAAACTGGGACAGAAGTAAGTATATATCTTTAACTTTTAACCCACTTATATTTTCATTCTGGCGTAGAATAGAGGCCAGAATTTCCGCGCAGATTAAGTAAATGTACGGAGAGCTTGGGTCGCCTTGACGACATCCTCTTTCTACTGGAAACCACCCAGAATAGCGCCCATTAACAGAGACACAGGCCTTAATATCACAGTAAAATGTTTTAATCCATTTCTTCATATCTGGACCAAAGTTGAAAAAGTCAAGACATTTTTCCACAAAGGACCAGGCGACCGAGTCAAATGCTTTCTCAAAGTCTATGAGAACCAGTTGACCCGGCACCTGGTTTACATGAGTGTAAAAAAGTACATCGTAAAGAAGCCGTATGTTCTCACCAATATATCTGCCCTTCAAAAAGCCTTTTTGGTCTTGGTGTATAATAGAGGGTAAAACCAGTTTCAGACGTTCTGCTATGCAGGCAGAGGCTATTTTATAACTAGTATTTAAAAGAGTAATGGGTCTCCAATTTTTCAAAAATTTCTTATCCTTTCCCTCTTTGGGTATACAAGTGATCACCCCTTGCTTTTGTGTTACTGACAGCTGGCCATGCTGAAAGCCATAATTTATAGATCTCACCAGAAAATGACCAATATCAGCCCAAAAGAATTTAAAAAATTCGGCGGTAAAACCATCTGAACCTGGAGATTTATTGTTACACATTCTTTTCAATGATTCTAATGCCTCCTCCATCGAAATGGGGCCTTCAATAGACATCTTCGCATCATCAGACAACGAGGGTGCAAAAACAGTGGAGGGGAGGTCAACCTCAACTAACTCTGCTTCCCTTGAAGCGTACAATTGCTCATAAAACGCTTGAGTTTCTTTTACAATAGCATTCACATTATTTATCACTTCTCCGTTATCGTTCTCTAAGTAGTTCATTGATTTACTAACAAAATTCCTACTTTCCAAACTACAAAAGTATTTTGATGTCTTTTCCCCATCTTGGATCCACTTAGCTCGGGACCGGACAATCATACCCTCTGTCTTTTTCTTGCGTAATTCCACAAGTTCTGCTTTTTTAGCCTCAAGAAGAGGGATATTATTGTGCTGGATACTACGTTCTAAGTTTTTAATCTCGTTCTTAAGAGAATCTTCTTTTTTGGTTTCTTCCTTTTTCTTGTGGCTAGCATATGAGATGGACTGGCCCCGAGTTTCTAGGAGTATCATCTCAAAAAAGGTTTGATCACTAATGCAAAATTGTAGGTCATCATTTCTCACATTGTTAATAGAATCCATGTTATAAATCAAAAGTCCATATTGCCTCTTCAAGTCCAGAATCAATTTTTTTACCATTTCTACAAATGACTTGTCCTTAAGAAGTGAATTGTTGAATTTCCAGTAAGTTCTATTTCTCTTAGGAAGCGATAAAAAAAAAATTACTGATTTCCATCCCATATGCAATGGCTGTACTATCCAGCTTTTCCACCAGCTGAGCTAGCTCCTTCTCTGTTCCTGCAAGGCCATCAATGTCGTCCGCTAAAGCGCAAGTTCGTGATTGTTCTGCCTCCAATGCTGACAGTTCCTTCGTGATCTTTCAGAGCGTCCGTCATGATTCTTTCCAGGAAGATGATGAAAAGAGTAGGTGAGAGCAAGCAGATTTGTCTGACTCCAACTGTAGTCCTAAACCAGCTTCCTATTTTGCCGTTGAAGCAGACTGCGCTAGTGGCCTTGTTGTAAAGGTTTGCTATGACTTTGATCAGGTTGGCATTGATGTTGTATAGCTTCATGGTGGACCAAAGGGCTGCATGCCACACCCTGTCAAACGCTTTCTTCGGCCTTCGGGGTACAATGATTCCTTTGACCTCCCTCAGGCCTACAAAGATCCGTGTAGCGAACCCCTCCGACCAATAACTTATAGTATAATTGTGCGTGTATCTGAGAGAGAGCGAGTGTGTGTGATGTTGTGCATGCGCAGCGAGTCCAGCGTTTTTCTGGAGAACAGCGCTATATGTAATATTATTATTATGTGCGAAATGCACAACAGATGTTTGCGAAGTTTATGCATGACGGTTATTAGTTTTAATGACATGCACAACAGCCCATTGCAAAGTGCAGTGACATTATTTTGCCGAATGTTGGTTATTTATAAAATACCTAACAAGTGTCTGCAAAGCGAATAACGGACAAATGTATAGACTAATTCGATACTGTGTGGGCGATATACAAAATCGGTATCGGTAATGCCAGTGACACACATGTAACATGCAATACATTAAGACAGCAATGACAGAAACAACAGTACAAGGACACCTCAGCGAAATAAGCAAAAACAAAAGGAACAAGCACGCAAGTAAATAAACTAAAAAGCAAGCAAGTAAGCAAACAAAAAACACAACAACAAACAAATATGCAAACAAAATAAGAGTATGTGTTATCCCTGTGCCTGCGTGTCGGTACCGGTTTTAGCCGTGATGATTCCTGGAGGAATCACCGCGGCTAAAACCGCTACCGACACGGGAAGGGTTTGATTCTTCAACCTTACGTCATTAACTCATTGTGCCAGAGGTACGAAATCCCCACATTTTGGAGTTATCCGCTAAGGACTGCATTACAATTCAGGAGACAGATCGACCGTGATAGTTCAAGGGTGGTGGCAGAATAGCTGGGCGCCTATATGCGCCAAACTGTTCTGCCACCACCCTTAAACTATCATGGTCGATCCATGTCTTGCTGTGGTGTGTCGCGGGCAGAATGAGTTCAAACATTAACTGACTGACTGACTGACTAAATTCAGATGTAACAAATTGCTTGGGGACCGAAGCGTTGTATCGTTTATATCCGAAATTTATGGAGGTAGTGGTGCTGTCGGGACGTCACAAAAAGTGTTGGTATATCCGATTTCTGTTATATCCGGCCTTGTTTTAAACGAAGTCGACTGTAACTAACTACACGTAACTGCCTAACTATCTAACTACCTACCCAGTGCGCAAAGGCCATCGGGCCGACGTCAGCCCGATGTTTTTTTTTGTGTATTGGGTACCTACCTACCTAACTAACTAAAGCATAGCTTTATGCAGCTTCTAGCCTACAACTCCGGGAGTTTCTACAGCTCGGAAGGCTTTTACACACAACTCCACCCCACCCCCCACCTCCACCCCTCCGCCCCCCCCCCCCCTTTCGCGAAAAGAAATGAAAAAATAAAATAAATAAAATAAAATAATGAATGAATGAATGAATGAATGAATGAATGAATGAATGAATGCATGAATGAATGAATGAATGAATGAATGAATGCATGAATGAATGAATGAATGAATGAATGAATGAATGAATGAATGAATGAATGAATGAATGAATGAATAATCCTTTGCGACAAGAGCCAAATGAAATTCATATCCAATCATACCCATGCATTCATTTATCTGCATCGTAAATAGAAACTTACAATAAACGAGAAATAAGTAGTAACTTTAGAACAAACAAACAAACATCGACTTCAAAAACACAACGACAGAAAAAAGAAAAGGCAACACGTGCGTCAGGAAAAAAAATTTAAAAAAATAAATAATAATAATTCTCACATTTGGGTCGAATTTCAGGTCGCTTTTCTGTTGAGCGCCTAAACACATAAAATGTAATGTTAAAATCATTGAACCGTGAAGGTGAAATTCATAAAACTGAAAGTTGTCTTCTAAAGGCGGCCTCAGTATACAAAGCGACCATGATAGTTCAAGGGAGGTGCCAACTGGCACCAATCATGAACTATCATGGCCGACCCGTATCATTGTTAAAAATATTAATACTTTCACCAGTTACACAGAGAGCCATAAAATCAACATAGCAAAAATTGAGATTTGTCCTTGAAGAGAACATTACAGTTCACGTGACAAACCACATTGATATTTCACGGGTGGTGCCAGAATAGCTTGGTGCCTAAAGGTGCCAAGCCATTTTGGCAACACCCTTGAACTAGTCCATTATCGTTCTGTCTTCTATCAGGGCTGCCGGAATGGGTACGTACCTCAGTGGGAGATGGATACAACAACTGTCAATAGTTAGCTTAGCGCATAGTCAATCAAGCACTACCTTGAAGTAGCATAGGTCGATCTTTATTGTGTTATCTTCTGGGCTTATAAGGATCTATATGCCTCTTGGAGATGTTCAAAGTGTTGTCTGCACTTGGCGTACAAGCTGATTATCCTCCTTGACTCGTTCGTTGTTGAGGGCGCGGGGGGGTTGGGGAGGCGGGGGGGGGGGGAGAGAGAGAGAGAGAGAGAGAGAGAGAGAGAGAGAGAGAGAGAGAGAGAGAGAGAGAGAGAGAGAGAGACACACACACACACACACACACACACACACACACACACACACACACACACACACACACACACACACGCACACACACACACAGAGAATAGCTTATTAACCTTATCATTCATAATGCACCTGTGTGTTAAATAAGTTTGACTAAAATAGTTCAAGGGTAGTGCCAGAATAGCTTGGCGCCTCTAGAAGCCGAGCTATTCTGGCACCACCCTTGAACTAAAGCCATTGGTCTATATCCTTATCTGTAAGTACTATAATGTAGCTTGCATATGGCTATGTACAAATTTGAAGCTTTTAGCCTAAGTATAATATGGGTTAAAGACAGAAACAGAGACAGACAGAGACAGAGAATAGCTTTAATAGACCTAGACAAAAGAGACAGAGAATAGCTTATTAAAGGCTGTGTTACCTGCAAATCTTGCTGCTCCAAATGTCACCACGATGATTAGCAGAGAACGGGAGAAAGGGGCGGGGAACATTGTTCCAGTTCACGCCACTGAAGTGAAATGAAACACGACTTGAACGGCTGGTTACACAGTCACTTTATATAAAATACAACGCCGGCAGTTTATTCCGATCTGCCTAGCTCAGTAGTTGAAGTTGCGCGTTGGGTTGGTCAAGGTCGGTATTCTGCCGTTATTTGACAAAAGCCAGTTGGTCTATTTTTAGAAATGCGAGAGTTTCATTGTATAACAATGGACCGACTTGCAAGTTTTATAGGCCTGTTGCAGCTTTGTGACTCGTTAAAAGCCAGTATGTCCGCTCTTGTGAAAAGAATTGATTGTACATTGCTTAACGTCCCGACAGCAACAAGGCTTTCTCAGGACGTGCCTGCACTGCTTGTGAAAAAAAAAAAAAAAAAAAAAAAAACAGAACATTGAATGTATGTTGCCAGCCGGTCAAATACATTAAATAAACCTAACACATGGGGCCTAAATAAAGCTAAGACCATTAATTTTTTATTTAGCAACACACATCCAATATCAAGAGCTACAGGCAGTGCAGACAGTAGGGAGAGTTTTAAAAAGGCAAATACAGGTGAATGGACAAAGGGTAGACAGAAATACATGCCCCAGAATAGAGAGAAAAACCCACCCTGTGGGGCTGACCAGGGTGACCCTGGGACCTAAAAAATACCTAACCCCACCCAAGTCCCCCAGGGCAGACCCGGGTGGGGGTTGTGAAAAGAAGAATGGCAAAAGCCCTTATGGCTCACGTGTATGACCAATGCACATATATGTGTGACCTTTGTGACAATAAGCAAAGAGTTCGCAAAATCCATGTTTTCTCAAAACTTTAAGCATTTTTCTCACATCTGTCAAACCCCGTGACTCTTGACCTTTGCGATGAGTCGAAGAGATTAGTATTCCATCAGCAAAGTTCACGCCAAATTTGATTGAAAAGTTTGCAAAAACGTTGATAAAAACTACAATTCTAATTAACAAAAAATGTCACTTTTCACACATTTATCGACCCCGTGTTCCCCTGACCTTTCCCAGGGGTCATCCAAATTAGTATGCATAGATAGGTCTTACCATCAGATATCTCTGTATCAAGTTTGGGCTTGAAGTTAAAAGTATTATTTAAGAAAAGCAATTTTGGATCATCCCATGACCTTTGAGATGGGACCAAAAATATGGGTATGCATATGAAGGTCTTATCATCAGCTACCTTTGAGCCAAACTTGATTGAAAACTTTACAAAGATGTTGATAAAACCTACAATTCTATAAAAAATAAAAATTGGCATTTTACACACATTTGCCGACCTCTTGTGACCCTTGACCTTTCCTAGGGATCATCCAAATTAGTATGCATAGATAGGTCTTATCATCAGGTATCTTTGTACACAGTTTGGGTTTGAAGTTGTGAAAAGCATTTGACCAAAAAAAAAAAAAAAGGTCAAAGTATGGTTATTTTTCACCTAATTTCCCGATTTCTTGTGACCCTTGACCTATCAGAGGGATCAAAAAAATTAGTATGCATAGGAAGGTCTTTCCATTAGGTATCTTTGTACCAAGATTGGGTTTGAAATTGTGAATTAGCATTGAGAAAAAATAAATTTTGTCAAAATATTGCTTAAAAACCCCCCAACTACTTTCTGATTCCCTGTGACCTTGACCTTTAAGAGAAATCCTTGAAATCGGTATGTTTAGAAAGGTCTTGCAACAGAGTATCCTTAGGCCACGTTTGAAGACAGTGGCTTGAATGGTCTCCGAGAAAATGCCAACGTTAAAGTTTACCACGGACGACGTACGACGGCGGACGGACGAGGGACGACAGACGACGAATGACGGACGATGGACGGACGACACACGTGAGCCAAAACAAATTCAATGAGAATCTTACTTGTCCGGACAAGCTGGACATACTTACAGTTGCCACATCAAGCCAGAATTTCCAACCTTGACACCACAGGCATCGGATTATCGATGCGTAATTGGTGACCTCTAAACACGGATAGTTACTACTACCCGTGTTAAGGGGTGACCAATTACGTAACGATCAATTAATTCATCACACCTTGCGGACGTTGAGATCAGGATGTGTTGGACTCTTGTCCAGTTTTCAGTTTTGGTCATAGGCGCCAGTTGCATGAGTGAGCTTAGTGTCTTGCTAACTTTTTAAGCTCACTCGCGCAACAAATCCCGGGGGCGCGTTTCGGGGCTCGCAGTATAATTTGAGACTCATAGAAGCCGTTTGACATTGGAGCGCACGTTTGTTTGTTGTTGTTTTTTTCCCACATATCTCCGAAAAGACACACTTTTCTGTATCAATTTTTAAAAATATATTATTCAGCGCCAAACTGACCGCCAAAATGCGCCATTTTTGCTTATCTCCTATGATTTGTTATTCAGACCAAAAAGGTGACTGTCAAACGTGAAAATGCAGAGAATAACCCAACAAAGAAAGAAGCTCGCTTAGAAAAGACAGTTACAACACAATTTATGAACTCATTCTGCCCACGACACACGACAGCAAGGTATGGCTCGACCATGATAGTTCAAGGGTGGTGGCAGAATAGCTTGGCGGCTATAGGCGCCAAGCTATTCTGCCACCACCCTTGAACTATCATGGACGATCTGTCTCCTGAATTGTAATGCAGTCCTCAGAGGATAACTCCAAAACGTGAGTATTTCGTACCTCGAGCACAATGAGTTAATAGTTCAGGTTTAGACAAACATATTTCAAAATAGACTAACACAATTCACTACTTCGAATTGTACACTTTATTAGTTCGTCTATTTTGAAAAACGAAATATTAATAAATTGTGACGTAACTGTCGTTTCTAAACTCACTTCTTTCTTCGTTTGGGTTATTCCATGGTTTATTGATTTTGCTGTACGGTAGCAAAATTTTGGTGACAAGACAAGGACAAGACATTTCTAATACCCTAATAGAGCCTCGGTGGGAAACGGCCGATTTCAATATCGCTGTCAAACATACAGACGTCAAGTATGCTGGTGCTGTTTCCGGTTTGAAAAACTTGACTCAGCTTACTCATTCAAGTAAAAATGAACATTTGTTTATACTGGGCTGAATATATCTGGGGGAAATTTATGGATTTAAAATCAGTCACTTCATTAACTCATTCAGCCCGACGGTCGTATTTCCCACCTTTTGGAGGCGTCATCTAATGCAGTTGCAGGAGATGGATCGACCATGATAATTCAAGGGCAGTGCCAGATTAGCTTGGCGCCTGTCGGCACTATCCTTGAATTATCATGGTCGACACGTCTCCTGCTCTAGTGCGTCAAGGCTAAACGGGTTAAACAAAAATATCCAAATGTACGGTAAATCTGACTCATTGTTCGAGTTTCTGGGAAGTAAATCGTAGGCCTACTGATACGGAATGACATTTGATTGGTATAGAAATAGTAAAGAAAAGTAGTTCTTTGCAAAGGTATTACTATTAACGAAACATGTTGTGCTCTCCCATGTCAAACGACATATACATCCACCTCAGTTACATTTTTTTTTTTTACTGGTTTTACAGCGAACTACATAGGCCACCGGGCCGAGGTCGGCCGCCGTTGGCCCGCGCACGGCTGTGATGAAGCTCTATGCTCGTTCATAGTGCTCACACAGTAGGATAAATACGGTACGGTTTTTGTTAACGGTTTGTTTTGTGCCGATAGTCCGTGAGGCCGAGATCCACGTGAAATCTTTAAGGAATGGTTAACACGGGGAGTTTAGTGAGTTCTGTTATAGTGAGTTGTAGGTAAAAGTTTAGTCTGGCAGAGCAGAAATACGTTAGTACGGGCTTTCTTGTCAGAGGGATCAGATGTGTTTGAGATACCTAGCCCGTATTCCAAGACTCTGAAACCTAGAATTCAGGTATGTTTATGATATGTATTGTTGATGCTTAGTTGAATATAGTATGCGTTGGTAAGAGTAATTTGGTTGTATAGCGTTGTTGATTGGTTTGGTTCAGTTATGTTGGTTTAGAATTCAGTGAAGTAACCGGTGTTTTGGTTTACAGTTATTTACCGAGATAGATAACTAAAAGAATGTGAGGTGTGTATGTCTAAGTCGCTATGAAGGTAGTACGCGGTTGGTTAAGCATAGTCTTTTCCAGTGTATAGAGTAGTGGATAGCAAGAGTGTTAGGCTATAGTCTGTTTCAAGATAGTGACAGAGATATGTGGGTGTTACGGAAGTAGTCGGGTTATGAAGCACGTGTGTGTGAATGAACGTGAGTTATTTGTATCAGCCAGGTTACGTAGTGTTTCTCATGTCATGCAATATGTTGTGTGTTTAGCAAGCGTTACGTTTCGGATCCTTGTTGTTGTGTTTAGAGTGCTTGTAAAGAGGGAGCGACGGACGCCGAGACGTCAGTCACCAGACCTAACGTGAGGTCATCACCCCTCCAGTTCTTCACTCAGGGAGTGAAGCAATCGGGACCGAGACACCCGAGTCGAAGCGAGAACTGCGCTACGGTACGAGCACGAGGACGTCCGTGATAAAGAGACAGGACGACAGGGAAGAGCGTACAACGGACTTGCACGCCTAGGCGTGAGAAGGACCAAGGTAACCAGGCAATAACATCAAACAGGTTGGAGACTGTGAGAACTGATACCTAGCCTGGCAAGGATATTGTGCGTGTGTGTATGTGATGTTGGGATGCAGTGGGGAAGGTGAAATGTGTATAGTTGGATAATCATTTAAGCGTTTCTTTACTTTTTATATTGTATAAAAGTCACTTTAGAAAGGGAGCCCGTGTGTTGAGTTTTACCGCATGAATGCGCCCGTCTGAGTCAGTGGCGGTGTATGCGTCTGTTGTGCGAGAGTCTGTGCGTACGACTGGGGGCAAGTCTGCGTGCGTTACAACGGCCGTGCGCCGGCCAACGTCGGCCGACCTCGGCCCGATGGCATTTTGCGTATTGGGGTATTATGGCATATGATGATATATACATTAGGGATTCTCAGCCACTTTTTGGGGGCGAACACCTGTGGGATTGACATTTCTTATCATATAGAGCATAAACAACTAAACCGCTCCCGGTGAGCAGCATCGATTTAAATTTGCCTTCTCTACGTCAAGTTTTGACTGCAAAATTTCGCCATTACAAGGAGTTGACAATGTTTCCTTGCTTCGGTTAAGAGTTTTCTACCCTTCTTTTCACTGTCTATCAAGGCACACGTAACATAGGTGGTGTGCAGAACGAGTGTACTCTCCTGCGTAGGCAAAAGTGATTTAAAAAAAAAAAAAGTCTTTCTTTTAAGTCATTCGAACTTCGTAGTAAAACAAATTAAGTTAGCTTTTTGCGCAACATTAGACTATCAAAAGCATTCAAAGTGGAAAGGAAATTAAATTAAACTTTATTTTCCAAGGATAAAAAGATAGGTGCGCAGACCTTTTTCATTCTTGTCCTTGCCAAATACCTTCTTTCTTTTAATGCTATGGAGGATACTGTGAGTTTTGTAATCGTTTATATTTAGATGAGACCAGTTAGACCCCTTTTTCACTGTCGAGAAAAAGTGAAAACGACCCAACTGCAATCCAGATAAAAAATTTAAAAAAAAGGTGACTGCCAAGCGCGCGAAATGCAAAAAAAGTGCACAACGGAGAAAGAAACACGCTTAAAAAAAGACAGTTACAACACAATTTATTAATATTTCGGGTAAATACCCTTTTTCAAAATAGACAAACAAATAGAGAGATCAGTCGCTACTTATATTCATTTGTCGCAGAGGGAATGTGGCAAAATTTTTAATAATAATAATATATATTTTTTTAAACTTAGAGTTGCCACATTCTTTCTGCGATAAATGAAGATAAGTAGCGACTGATCTCTCTATTTGTTTGTCTAATTTGAAAAAAAAAAAGTGTATTTACCCGAAATATTAATAAATTATGTTGTAACTGTCTTTCCTAAGCGTGTTTCTTTCTCCGTTGGGTAATTCTTTGACCCACCTTCTTCATCCTTGTCCTCGCTAAATACCTTTTTGCTTTTTTAAAAAAAGAAATCGAAGATATTGTGAACTATTTACTCGTTGATATCTGGATGAGATCGGTTAAACCCCTTCTTCACCTTTGATCAAAAAGTGCAAACGACACATCTGCAAGAGGCATGGATCCTCATGAGCCCCCGCTTCAGCGGGGGCTCATGAGAATCCATGCCCCTTGCGGATCCTATTTTGCGTCTATGTTCGTTAGACGGATTGGGTTAATTTAAAAAAAAAAAAAAAAAAACGAATCCGCGGCCGCTGGTAGTGCATGGATTGAGGGAAGCGTCCAAGCACCTGTTTATCGCAGCTCTCATCGGGTCGACTACGCCCAGGTTTTAGGGGTGGATATAGGTCGTTTGCCGACATCGGAGCGCGCAACGTTTTCCATATCGCAGATCTCTCTCCGCAAAGAACCTCTTTTGTGCACCAATCTTAGAGCAAATATCATTCAGTGACAGTTGATCTAATACTGACGATTTCACTGTCAGTTAAGAAACTCCATCAATGTGTTCAGTTTTGCTGTACAGTCGTAACAAATTTGGAATTCTTTCATGAAAGGACTGATCCACCTGGAACACCCTCCCACTCGGCTCTCTCCGTCAGAAACACTCTCTCTCTCCTCCTTCCAGTCCGCCCTCAAAACTCACCTCTTTCAACAGTTCTAGCACTATACCACCACACTCCCCACCCTAAGCAGACTGTCGTAAATGTATTTCACTATTTGTGGTATGTGAGTCGTCTAAAGCGTGCGCATGCGTGCGCGAGTTGTGAGTGCGCGCTTGAGTTATAATTATTAGATATTATAAGATAAGCGCATTATAAATACCGTAATTATTATTATTATTATTTTTTTTTTTGCATCACTAAATGTGCCCCAGATATATTAAGCCCAGTATAGAAAGATCCATTTTAATGTGAATTGGCCACGTTTTCAAACCTGAAACAGCGCAGGCATACATGAAGTCTGCATGCCTGACCTCGATACTGAAGTCTGTCCGTTTCCCGCCGGGGCTCTATCAGGGTATTGAAAATGGCTTGTTTTGTATTTTCACTAAATGCTTTACGACTGTACAGCAAATTCAAAAAAATCATAGGAGTTAAGTAAAAATAGCCCATATTAGGTCAACTGGCACTAAATGACATTTGTTCTTAAAGTGGTACAGAAAAGTGTTTCTTTGGGAAGATGTTTCGAGAAAAAAAAACACGTTGTGAGCTCCAATGTCAAACGGCCTATATGAGTATACCTCAGAATGCGGTGGAGAAATGATGCTTTCACTATGTTTGTCGCTGTACAGTAATTATCTTGTCTGTCTATGAGTCATACAAGGCAGAGAGGAGAAATATAATGAACTTCGCCTATCACAGGATCTAACAAAAAAACAACAACAACAACGTTAAACGTTAACCCATTTGTCCCCGAGTCCCTGCAGCAGGAGATGGATTGACCATGATAATTCAAGGGTAGTGCCAGATTAGCTTGGCGCCAAGCTAATTTGGCACTACCCTTGAATTATCATGGCCAATCCATCTTCTGCAACTGGTACATAGTTATTAGGCAACACCTCCAAAATTTGAGAAATGGAACCTTGGGGCTAAGAGGGTTAAGGGCTTAACGACTTCTGTCCACCACGAAGGTGATTTCAAAGACGGGTCACCGAAAAAGGGTCTGAACAAATTTTGACCCCAGCTGGAATCGAGCCCGGGACCTTTCGGACGAGAGTCGAAAGCTCTATCGCCGAGCCACCCAGCTCTAACAACTTGAGGTCGGATGTAACGAAAGTCAGACAGAACAAAGCCTTTGGGGAGGTCCCGGTCATATTTGTTCTTTGTCTTTGCGGTCAAATTAAGCCGCTTTATAACAATGTCGGAGAAAACAAAACTACCGGATAATAGAACAAATCTTTTTCTTTTTTAGTCCGGTCCGACTCGCGATGCTGCTGACTTCGCTTATTACAAGCTGTTACCGTACCAGCAGCAATGTGAACGGGAGAATGCTCCTGATTTCGCATAATTTGCGTGTTTGCCTTAGCCTGCTCATAAGTATCTGCTTATTAACACATTCTACCTCAGGACCGGCATCCCCCAATTTTGAAGTTGCCCTCTAAAGGCCACTGTATTACAATTCAAGAGACAGATCGATCACGATAGTTCAAGGATGGTGCCAGAATAGCTTGGCGCCTATGGGCGCCAAGCTATTCTGGCACCATCCTTGAACTATCATGCTCGATCCATGTCTTGCTGTGGGGTGTCGGGGCTGAACGAGTTAAGATACTGCTTGTGTAGAACGCTACGATCTGGTAATTTTGCACGTTCACACAGGCATGCGGTTCCCGTTTCTACGAGTACTAGTTATTTTGGTTGTGGCATCATATTAGAAATTCGGTTGTGAGCAGCGGCATCGACTTTTGTGGTTGGTATGACATAATAACTGTCTACAATGCGCAAAACTGAGGCCATCGAGCCGACGACGGCCGCCGTTGGCCTTCACATTGCCGTGCGCGGGTCAACGGCGGTCGACGTCGGCCCGATGGCCTTTTGCGCATTGGATCAGTAATAATCTCTCTTCTGTGTTTGTTTCCGCTGCCTTTTTTTTTTAGTCTGTCTAGTTCTCTTCTTGTAGACTTGTAGAATTACTGGTGTGGGAACCGCTATGGTCTGGCGAACCTGGGGATGGTCAGTCCTACTATTCACGTCTTTTTAATTAGAAATGATGGGTGCGGCCATTTTGAACATGACCTTCGACCTACTAGGGACGACTTCCGGTTTTGCTTGCAAACATGGAAGCTGTGAATACAAAACCCTACACAAGTTCCCGATCTAGCGGCCGACATTGCGCAGTAAAAGCCAGTTGCCACAACAACGAAAAAAAGCTGTATGACTTGTTGCAAATGCCATGTTTTGACCACAAACCTTTCATTCGCCGTTATTGTTCGTGTTTGAAACCTTTTTGTTTGTAAAAAAGTGTATCACATCGCACACTATCCGATGAAATGGCCTGTTTTTTATCGGCCGGCCGTACACACTCGAGCGACACAAGTCAGTCTGAATTTTTATGTCTAGTTCATGTGTGTTTCGAGGAAGGTTTGCTTTAAATTGCCGGTACTCCTCATCGTCAGCGGACCAAACCGTGGCGGAGATAGTTATTTTGCGCAGCGTTTTGTTGCACTGACGTATCAAAATCTCCGTTGAAGTTATATCCCCATATTTTTGGTAGGGATTAGGACTACCGACTCTAAGGCCTACCTACTGATGCCAGCAGGTTGTTGTCTCACTCACGCCCTGATATTTTCATACGGTTTTTGTATCATGGGCGTGTGTGATCTTCAACTTTTGTGTAAATGTGATTTTTTGTTGTTGTTGTTGTTTTTGTTTTGTTTTTTGTTTTTTGTTTTGTTTTTCCTCCAACTTTTTATGTTCTGTCAGTACAATAGTGAAACTTATTTTGTTCTGTTTTGTCGGTACAATAGTGAAACTTGTAGTAATGTACCCAGTATTTATTGTCATGCTGATAAAATTAAAGAGTTTGTTGGCAGATTGTCAATTTTTTGTGTTTGTGTCATGAATTATCCTTAGAATGCATTACTCGCAATTCTTTCAATGTTTTCAGTATTATTATATTAATGTATACATGCATGGTGCAGCAATACAAGTTTTGTTGTCTCAAACATTTCATAAATAACATGAGAATATTTTGCCACCCAAAAGTAGAGACCAAACAAAGTGTAGAAATAGTGTTATTAGCTTGAGATACACTAGAAAACAGAACACTTAAATAACTACATGGCTAACAAAATATCTATGCATATACACGAAAACTTCGCAAAAAACTTTCCAACGCGCACACGTAAACACTTCTCTGAAAGGCCAAACCGGAAATGCTACACAGCCGACTCATTGAGTACACGTACAGTCATGCACTTCAAGGAACGCGATAAAACAATCGTAAATCAGTCCGAAACATAAGATCCCGAGCCGTCCAGCGAATAACAGAGATAAACAATAGCTGAATGCAAGAGGCATAGAACCTTATGGGCCCCCGTGACTGCGGGGGCTCATGAGGTTCTATTCCTCTTGCTGTTAGGTAGCTCTGGGTGTGTCCCGGCAGTCCTGAGGTTAAAACGTGGTTAAAATTGAAATATATACCTGGTCAAAGATGTCGCATTTTTTTGTAACCCATTCAGCCCTGACGCACTACAGCAGGAGATGGGTCGACCATGATAATTCAAGGGTAGTGCCAGATTAGCTTGGCGCCGACAAGCGCCAAGCTAATCTGGCACTACCCTTGTGTTATCATGGTCGATCCATCTCCTGCAACAGGTGCATAGTCGTTAGATGACGCCTCCAAAATTTGGGAAATACGTGCCTCGGGCTGAATAAATTAAGTGCGCAAGGAAAGGCCTACACGATACTGTAGCTTGCAAAACGACACAGCAAAGGCTCGTATGAAAATCTAAAGGCTGCTATTCAGACATTGAAATTTAGCTAACAGTGTCTCACTGGTCGCGGCTTACATCTCGTCTGAAAAGCTTTAAGACGGCCCTACCTCAGACTGATACTGGTACCGTTTTGTGTCGCCTATCCAAATGTAGCACGTCTCGCTGAGCATGGCAGTAGTGTTGAAGCGCCGCGACAACATGAATTTATATACACCAGTGTTTCAACGGCCCAATAAAGTGACTAGCTAACTATAACTACCACAGTTGGTGCTGCTTGTGATCTGAACCGATATCGATGACTGTATGAAACATTATCAGCGTAAATTTCACGCTTGCAGATGATTCAGAACAATGCGGCGCGTCAGTCAGTCATCATAGTCTTGAGAGACCACGCCTAAGCTGAAGCACTGAGCTGCACTGGCTGCCCTTGAAATTCTGCTGCCAGTACAAAACTGCAATTTTCGCTTCAGTATCGACATTTTGATGGATCTCTCCCGCCGTACCTTTCTGCCAGGCTGTTTCTTTATTAGCCGTCACGTACCCTCCGTTCCTCCAGTGGAAAACTTTTTTTTAAATCCCCAAGCTTAACATGAAAACTGTCGGGGAGCGTTCGGCTTTCACCTTATTAGCCCCAAATGTGTCGAACTCGCTGCGAATTGAAATGCGGAATCTGCCCACATTGTCACAGTTCAAAGCTCACTTAAAGACTTTTCTTTTCTGTCGGGCATTTAACGTTTAGCTCACCTTTAGCTAACTGTTGACTGCCTTTTATTCTGTGATTCTGGAGGGCAGAGGTGGATGTAAGGTGTTGGGAAGGGATGGGGTGGGTTAAAGTAGTGTATACTTATGCGTGTGTCTGAGAGAGACTAGAGAGGGTGCTGTTGTGCATAAGCAGTGAGTCCAGTGTTTTCCTGGAGAACAGCGCTATACAAGAACTATTTATTATTATTTTATTATTATTAAATAACTTGTGCCAGATCCAAATAAGACGCCTGTGACACTTTCCGCCCTTTATACATGCAGGGGCGGATCTGGGAGGGGGGATCCTAGTGGTACCTGAACCCCCCTCCAGACCAAAAATTGTTTAAAATGCTATAACAAAGTCCCTTTCTTAGGGTGTTTGGACCCCCCCCCCCTCCCGCCCCCCCCCCCCCCAATCTCTATTTGATTTGTTGGCAAGTTTCGGCACACACACACACACACGCTACCCCCCACCCCCTCCCATCCCCGTTGTTTGATATTTTGGCGAGTGGCAAGTGTTGACACACCCTCGCATTCTTCCTTCACCTCCTCCCCCCTCCACCCCCCCCCTCCCCAGTTGTTTGATTTTTTTGGCCACTGGATTGATTGATTGATTGTACATTGCTTAACGTCCCGACAGCAACAAGGCTTTCTCAGGACGTGCCTGCACTGCTTGTGGAAAAAAAAAAATAAACAGAAAATTGAATGTATGTCGCCAGCCGGTCAAATACGTTACATAAACCTACAACATGGGGCCTAAATAAAGCTAAGACCATTTAGCAGCACACATCCAATATCAAGAGCTACAGGCAGTGCAGACAGTAGGGAGAGTTTTAAAAAGGCAAATACAGGTGAATGGACAAAGGGTAGACAGAAACACATGCCCCAGAATAGAGAGAAAAACCCACCCTGTGGGGCTGACCAGGGTGACCCTGGGAACTAAAAAATACCTAACCCCATTGGCCACTGGAAGGTCTAGCGTCGGGAGGCCTTTTGTGTCAGGTTGAAGGTCCCAAACAAAAGTTGGCCCCCCCCCCCTCCCACACACACACACACACTGACCCCTCGAGGTAACTGATCCGCCCCTGTACATGTAATATAAAGAGAATCTGCACCCGTATCAGCCTCCAATGACTGAATTTCGTTGAACAGGCGCACGTGAGCAACTGAGAATGCAATATTATTGCATTCTCAGTCGCTCACGTGCGCATGTTACGCGAAACTCAAAGGAGATGATGTGCGAGTAGATTCTCTTTCAATCACTGTCAATTTTCAGTTGCATATAATAACTATTGCTCTCGCTTTCTGTCGGAAGATAACACTGACGCGTTTTATGTTCTGACAAAGAGGCCCACGTCACTAACTGCTTGATAAAAAAATATGTGAAGATAAAATGATGGCGGAAAACGTCCTTTTGATGGTGAAAATTGTCACTTAGGTTTGTGGGTAAACTCATATACATAAGAAATTAGCACACGAGCAGATATTTAAATTTTTTTCTCTCTCTCTCTTAAACGGGACATTGAGACAGTTTTTTTTTTTTTTTAATTTTAATGCTAAACTTCAGCCTACATTTCTAGTTAATTTTCCTCAAAAATCAAGTAAAAGAAAAAATAAGGGCATACTTTACCCGCTCGTGCATGCAGGCACTGGTAAAGTGATAAGTACCGGTGCCTGCATGCACACGAAGGTTAACACATTACTTTTGGATTACTTTGCTTTGTAGTGACAGCGTTAATAGAAACAGCAGCTGTTGTTATTGTTTATACATGCTTGGGAATCATTCTCCTGACACCACAAGCACAAAGGCCCAACATCCGCAAGAGGCACAGATCCTCATGAGCAACCGCAGAGTGCGGGGTCTCATGAGGATCTGTATCTTCTAGCGGTTCGAGTTACCTCTATATTATGTGTATGCAGAATGCATCGTATACTCGGGTTCAGTATTAGAGACCTACCGTGCTCTAATCGACGTGGCGCCGAGGGTCTAAACTTTCCGCAAGTACCTTACAGGTTACATACCTGTCAACGGTTAATTCGTGCGTGGTTGCATGCACAAGGGGTTTTAATTGTTTATGTGGTGTCCTTAGCACAACTTTGACACCCGAATGTAAAATTTTAGCCTTTAAACCTGGATAGAAGGTTTGAATCGAAATCACATAAAGCCCGGAACAGTGGCGTAGGAAGTTATTTGTCATTGTGTGTATGTGTGTGTGTTCGTGAGTGTGTGTGTGTGTTCGTGAGTGTGTGTTCGTGAGTGCGTGTGTTCGTGAGTGTGTACGTGTGTGTTCGTGTGTGCATGTGTGTGCATATGTGTGTGTGTGTGTGTGTGTGTGTGTGTGTGTGCGTGCATATGTGTGTGTTTGTGTTTGTGTGTGTGTGTGTGTGTGTGTGTGTGTGTGTGTGGAGAGAGGGTGGATGGTGCCGGGGGGCAGCGTGCCGGACATGTTATTTTCCAGGGTAAAAAAAAAATCAACGAAAGGTGGTGAGATGGTGGTGGGAGGGAGAGGGTTGGGGAAGTCATGCGACAATCTTGCTTCGTTAAAATCAAACATAAAAATCAGAATCTTATGATGTTTTTTCTCTCCCCACCCCCCACCCCACCCCCACCCACTCCCCTTGTTTTGTCTTCTCCCAAATATTGTTCTCCTAAAACACATTTTTGTTCCAAAAATATTGGAGAGGGGTGGGGGGGGGGGGGATACTTTTCCCCCTCCTCGACCCTACTTTTTATTTTGGGGAAGGGTTGGGGGGGGGGGGGGAAGGGCCTCCCGCTTCCTACGCCACTGCTTCAGTATGGAATAATTATAACCCAGTGCGCAAAGGGTATCGGGCCGACGTTGGCCCGATGGCGTTTTGCGCAATGGGAAGAAGGCTACAGAGACTTATGGAAACAGCTGAACTGCGTGCGAACGAAATAGAGAGAGAGTGTGTGTGTTTACAGCCTATGCAAGTTATTTACTTGCCCTTGACGCTTTTCGTACTCAGCAAATATTCATATTGGCATAGTTTTAAAGTTGTACAATTGCTGCTTTTTGTTTTATTATGTGCATATATTTTACTTTTGTTTTTTCATATGTACTACGAGGTATGATAAAAAAAAAAAGTAATGATAATTGGGCCGCCATTTATAAACGACTTAAGTCACATAGTATCAAAACTAATTTTAGCTTTTGTCTTTTGCACATGCACAAATATGGAGCTGGTATATTCAGCCATGCCGCTATGTGACGTCATTGAAAAGTGATGTAAACAGCTGTGCTTGAAAATAGTGGACTCTCCAAGATAATAAATTTATTTCTACATTTTGAAAAGAGTGAAACTTTGAGACAGTCCTGTCCAAATCCAAACAAATGTGAAAGTTGTTTGATATGGTACTTGTGCATTGTATAGCACTGACTGCAAGTGAATGTGCAATTTAACTGTGAACGAGAGCCGAGGACTTTGAAGACAAGTACTGGTCTGACTGTCAAATTTCAGCTGGGAACGAGCAAACTTTGCTCTTTATTTACGTATTGATAGGAAAATACGCTTATATTTCATTTTGAGAAATATCTTAAACGTCCGATCTTTCTCTTGGAACAGTTCAAAGGATGGTGCGCAATGCCCTTGACCTCCAAACAACGTCTGCAATAAGCATACCCATTTCTTTACAATACAGAGGCTCAGATGCAGCAAAAAGTTAATCGCTTAGATTAGCTGCTCAAAACGTTTAGCATAAAATAATGGCCTCTAACGACAGTGTGATGTCATCATTGAAGACGAAACTTGCTTGTCCTATAATGGTGTCCTCAGCAAACAGTCCCGCAATCAGAAGTGGTTGGCCTCCGATTAGAGGAGGCTAGGGGCACTTTTGTCAGATTTTCAGAATTCTCAGATTTTCAGCAACATTTTCTCGGCTATTTTTTTAAACTTAGAGGTCCGTGTCATTGTTCGTATTTTACCAGTGAAGCGCGCAGTCAATGCAAAATATCCGGTAGGAAATTATTTTTCCAAAAGTCATGAAGTCTCTTCATAAGCAGCGGCCAACTCTCAGTGGCAAGAACATCTTGTTTTGTTCTTGAAAATGCCCAGTGACCACAAAGCCGAGGTCACTGTGTCTTACACAGAAGACTGAGCAAAACACTCGTGTTCTGCTTCAACCATCATATAACTAATTATATACTTCGCCTTGCCGCGACGAATGCGACTTTTGGTTCTTCCCTAAACTGAAACAGAGACTGGCAGGACGGAGATTTCCCACAACCAGAAGCCAGCAAAAGCCGTAAATTCACAAGCCCGACCCTGACCTTCATCAGAATACCACACTGCCCCTAAATCTCGTCTGAAGTAGCTGAAATTTTGCATAAGCGGTGGAGGACAGTGCTATCAGAAAATGTCAAAATATCTAGTAAATCGAACCAACGGTTGCGGTGCTAGGGCATAACTATCTTTTTTTTTTTTTTTTTTTTTTAAATCATACCTCGTGTACTATTTCAGTATCGTTATTGAAGCAGAATCTATCGTACGGCATGGACTCTGTACCCACAGCGCTGGATGACAAGACGATGGATATGTTCGGACTAACACTGTCAGTCAACGGCATGCACCATTACTACTGTCATCATTTACATTAACACATTCAGCCCGACGGCCGTATTTCCCTAATTTTGGAGGCGTCATCTAATGACTATGCACCAGTGGCAGGAGATGGATCGACCATGATAATTCAAGAGTAGTGCCAGATTAACTTGACGCCGACAGGCGCCAAGGTAATCTGGCACTATCCTTGAATTATCATGGTCGACCCATCTCCTGCTGTAGTGCGTCAGGGCTGAATGGGTTAACCCATTTAGCCCCAATGCACTACATCAGACGATTTATCGACCACAATAATTCAAGGGTAGAGTCTGATTACCTTGGCCCCTTAGGGCGCCAAGCTAATCCAGCACTACTCTTGAATTATCATGGGTCATGGCCGTATTATGAAGATATCATACTTATAAAATGTTAGTTGAAATAGCAGTTTATGCACTACAGAAGCCGTTTAGGAAATCGGTGTGTAACTTGAGATGGCCACCATATTTAGGAAATTCTGGAAATGCCTGGCTGCTTTTGTCATTTCATGCAATATCAGGGGGTCACAGGCAATACATGTATTTCTTAAATGGTTTAGGAAATTCATGAATTTACTGATTTCAGGAATTGACCACCTGATTGAAAAGAAAAAAAGAAAAGCAATACTAACAAGAGACCTAAATCTTCATGAGCGGGGTCTCGCCAAGTTTTAAGCTTGTGCGTAATAAAATATTGAGATTCTCGTCTTTATACACGCACACACACACACTCTCTCTCTCTCTCTCTCTCTCTCACACACACACACACACACTAACACACACGCACGCACACACACACGCACACTCTCTCTCTCTCTCTCTCTCTCACACACACACACCCATTCGGCTCTTCGCGCTAAATGTAGGCTACGTTCAGCAGCGAAGTTGGCGTAACTATACATGACGCAGGAGCGGATCTGGGGGTGGGGGATCCTAGGGCTTCTGGACCCCCCTCCCGCCTCCATTTTTGTTTAAAATGCTATAACAAAGTCTCTTTTTGGGGTGTCAGGAATCCCCCAACCCCTCCCCCATTCCTTATTGGATTTTTTGGCGAGTTTTCACACACAAGCCTCCTCCCCCCCCCCCCCCCCCCCCCCCCCCCATCTCCCTCTCCAATCACTCCACCTAAGTCAGTGGCGAGGGACGTTAAACGGGAACAAATCAGCAAGCGTGATGGGTGGGCCCTCGACGACTTTTCCGCCGCCATTATATTTTATATAATAAATAGAAGGTGTGGGGGGGGGGGGGGAGCGTACGTGTGTGTGCCCGGCAGTGTCAGGGGGATGGGGGGGGGGGGAAAGGGGGGGGGGGGCATTAGGTTCAGGAATACATGTGTGTGTGTGTGTGTGTGTGTGTGTGTGTGTGTGTGTGTGTGTGTGTGTGTGTGTGTGTGTGGTGTGTTTTCGCGCGCGCATGCGTGTGTTTGATGGTGATTGGCGACGTCGGATAGTTTTTCTCGGGAGGTAGGTGACTTCTTTTGTTGCGGACCCCATGAATCCATTCCTCCCAAACTGATTGGGGCTTTCTCAAAGCTAATACGGGATGAATAATATACCCCTGTGACCTACAGTTAGTAAGTGTATGCGGAATGATACCTAACGATTAGGCGAGGAAAAATACAGTTATGTAGTAGTGGCACAAGGGGTTTCCGTGATATTCGTGCCGCCAGCGTAAAAGACTTGGTATCTTTGGTGCCCCTGACTTGATCTGAGCGTCACTGAATAGTTTCGTCGCTCCGTGTCGGTAGTACGAAACCAGGGTCAGGCGGTCTGGGGGTAGGTTCTAGAATCATTTCTATTTTTGGCACTGCCACCCATGAAAACTTTCTTTTTCTCCAACTTTACACGCTGATAGCATACAAACGGGTCGTGTCACAAACTTCCTACATACCTATTGGTACAGCTCTGCACTAGTAAAAGGAAATACAAACATGAAAGATGTAATATACATAAAGATGTAAAATGAGTTTTTGCTAAACATAATCGTGTCACAGACTCCCTATATACATATTGGTACAGATCCGCACTAGCAAAAGGAAATATAAACATGAAAGATGTAATATACATAAAGATGTAAAAAGAGTTTTTGCTAAACAGAATCAATTCGGGCGCGTCAGCGTGTAACACGCAGAGTACGATGTAGAAAAAACGTTTTACTCCTACTTCACATGCTAAACATTAAAACGGGTCGTAGCACAAACTTCCCGTATACCTCAGAGCCTCAAGAGTAGAAGGAAATAAAGACAGAAAAATGCATGAAAACGTTTTTTGTTTAAAAAGTGCTTGTTGAACAAAATCAAATCCGGCGCACCAAAGTGAAACACGCTAATTCCGATGTGAGGAACAGTGCGTAATGATCGCCGTTTGTAATTAGAATTTTAAAAAAAATCAGTACATAAAAACAGATCGGATGTATACAACTGTAACACATAGGATATATATTTACCACTTTTGATCGAAATAAACTTCCAAGAATGTCACCTGCAAAACGCAGCGCATCAAAAGACAGCCGTAAATAGTCAAACTGTGCAGTCACAGCAGTAGTAAACCACCTTTGAATCTCGTGACGTATCGTGAAGTCACGCCGCGGCACACATATCGCGTGATTTCGCTTCCGCGGTTTCTTATCCCTTTATATAGTATCCCTGCTTTTATTAAACCATTCAGCCCTGACGCACTACTTCAGATGGGTCGACCATGGTAATTCAAGGGTAGTACCAGACTGGTTTGGCGCCTCAGTGACGGCGCCAAGCTAATCTGGCACTACCCTTGAATTATCATGCTCGATCCATCTCCTGCAACAGGTGCATGGTCGTTAGATGACGCCTCCAAAATTTGGGAAATACTTGCGTCGGGCTGAATGAGTTAAGCGATAAATAATTAGGCGTCATACTGATTATTTACATCTTGACCTGTTAGGTCTTAATCTGCATCGGCAAACATTTAACAAAACTCAAGTACCCGAAACTAAATCAATAAAATGTACATAAAATGAGTGGTGTACTGTAACTGACATATACACACCTAGTGTATTTTATACGGACTTTTTATGTAGTGTCAAGACGGATGTATCATGTGGGGTCGTGAGTGTGATTTCAAGGGTGTATTCGTGTTTACTCAGTTGTAGAAGTGTATGTCACACTACATTCAAGGCTTATAATAGTTTTGTATCCGGTCATTATACCGTGTCACTCTTTCCGCCCAAGCCCGCGGTTCCTACGCCACCGCTATTGCCACGCCAAAGTGACCCCAAGCTGATCTGGCTTAAGCAGTGTCAAAGTTGCACTGACTGTTTGACGGGAGTATAACGTGCCCCCAAAACTTGCAAAATTGAATTATTATTTAAATAGTTCAAGAGGTACAACGCTGGATTACGAACTTATCCTATGTCTATCTCCAACCTATATTTAAAATTCCAAGTGAATAGAACGAAAAATACGGACTCAAATGTGAGTCAACCGACTCTATATAAACGGTAATTCAGTGTTTCCTTTAACGGGTCACCCAATTTAAATATGCTCGGAGGATCTTCGAAATACATCGCTATCAAAGCATTGCATAAAGTTTCAGGCCTGTACGTACAAAGACACGGAGATAGTTGTGTCTACACACACACACACACACACACACACACACACACATACGTGACAGTGGTGATGAATTGTGCATGGATGTGCCGCGAAATGAGCTAGTAATTCCGGTCACTCCAGCCCACAGAGAGTACCAATAAGATGTGCGCCGGCGCGTGTGTTGATCAGAGGTTGGCTTAGAGAGGAGGGAAATGGATCAGAAGGACAAGCTTAAAAAAATATGAACAACTCTGAATGTTCCTAAAAGAAAAACACACGTGAGCTCCAAACAATACAGTGGACTTTAGGATGTAATCCTCATCTTGTTTAGTTTTTACGTAATTTTATATTTTACTGACGTTTCAAGACTTGAGAAAATGGTGACAACGCTAGTGAATTTCACGGTACAATAGCAGTCTTGCTATAATTTGTGTGAAATCAGGTTGACTTTACCTAGTTATATGATATACAAAGTACATCTGCGTGCTCATCTAAAAGTGCGTTGATGTGTCACGTCTGTGTGTGCATGCGCGCCGGTTCGAAACATCTCCAAGAGGCATAGAGGTGGGCGCATGAAAATCTATGCCTCTTGGAGATGCGCGCATGTGTGTGTGTGTGTGTGTGTGTGTGTGTGTGTGTGTGTGTGTGTGTGGGAGAGGGTGTGTGGGAGAGAGGTGAGAGGGAGGAGAGAGAGAGAGAGAGAGAGGAGAGAGGAGAGGGAGAGGAGGAGAGAGAGGAGGAGAGGGAGGGAGGGAGGGAGGGGAGGGAGGGAGGGGGGAGAGATTGAGATTGATTGATTGTACATTGCTTAACGTCCCGACAGCAACAAGGCTTTCTCAGGACGTGCCTGCACTGCTTGTGAAAAAAAAAAAAACTAAACAGAACATTGAATGTATGTCGCCAGCCGGTCAAATACATTAAATAAACCTAACACATGGGCCTAAATAAAGCTAAGACCATTTAGCAACACACATCCAATATCAAGAGCTACAGGCAGTGCAGACAGTAGGGAGAGTTTTAAAATGGCAAATACAGGTGAGTGGACAAAGGGTAGACAGAAACACATGCCCCAGAATAGAGAGATAAACCCACCCTGTGGGGCTGACCAGGGTGACCCTGGGAACTAAAAAATACCTAACCCCACCCAAGTCCCCCAGGGCAGACCCGGGTGGGGCGGAGGGAGGGGGAGGGAGGGAGGGAGAGAGAGAGAGAGAGAGAGAGAGAGAGAGAGAGAGAGAGAGAGAGAGAGAGAGAGAGAGAGAGAGAGAGATTGTATATTGTTTAACGTCCCGACATCAACAAGACTTTCTCAGGACGTGCCTGCACTTCTTGTGAAAAAAAAAAATAAACAGCATATTGAATGTATGTCGCCAGCCGGTCTAATACGTTAAATAAATCTAAGACCATTAATTAGCAACACACATCCAATACCAAGAGCTACAGGCAGCGCAGACAGTAGGGAGAGTTTAAAAAAGGAAAATACAGGTGAATGGACCAAGGGTAGACAGAAACACATGCCCCAGAATAGAGAGGAAAACCCACCCTGTGGGGCTGACCAGGGTGACCCTGGGAACTAAAAAGTAGTTAACCCCACCCAAGTCCCCCAGTGCAAACCCTGGTGGGGGGGGGGGGAGAGAGAGAGAGAGAGAGAGAGAGAGAGAGAGAGAGAGAGAGAGAGAGAGAGAGAGAGAGAGAGAGAGAGAGAAACAATGAAACTTTATTTTACAACGGTTAAGGCATTGGCATCGTCATTGAGACAGCCATTTTACAAACCTGCCGTTGCCAAGAACTACACGACTATTTACACATGCACATAAGTAAAAACATAATACTTACAAACAATTAACACTGTTCACATAGGCAGACATACTCATAGACTCTCAGACGCCCCTCTCCTCCCCCCCCCCCACCCTCCCTCCACACACACACAGATAAGTAATGGCCGGTCTACCTTTTTGTCTTTGGCCCGATTCTGATGTTGAATTCGCAGATCTGCCAATGCGTCAAGTGAGTTCTACAAGGGGCGCAGAACACACGCGTCATTGATTTGTCAAACGTCATTTGTCATGACGTAAATTTTAGTTTTGACGTAATTTTATATTTTACGTGATGTTTCACTTTCGCTTCATAGGCTTGAAAAAAATGGCGACAAAACTAGAACTTCACAGTACAATTTCAGACTTGCTATAATTTGTGTGAAAGCAGGCTGACTTTACCTAGCTACATGATATACTAAGTACACGGGTCACCTGCATGCCCTTCTGAAAGCGCGTCGATGTGTGTGTGCGTGTTAGTGCTTGCGTCCGCTCGAAACATCTCCAATTAGCATAGATCCTCATGCGCCTGGAGGGCTCATGAGGATCTATTCCTTCTAGATCCTGGAGATGCGCGCATGTTTGTGTGAGAGAAAGTGGAGAGAGCCGTGCGCGCGCGAGAGAATGACGTCATATTTAGAGTAATATGTCAGTATCTGCGTGGTGACAGAGTTGCCTAGAAGTAAATGTTTTTAGTGTTATAATTCTTTTCTGAAAAGAATTAATTTTTACTAAAGAAGTTGAAAGGATACAAAGCCTGGCTAACGAACTCATCCAATGTCTTTCTCCAAAGACAAGACAAGACAAGACATTTATTTATTCACCAAGTAAAACGTTACAAGGATTTTTGTGTGACATGGCGACAGTAAAATACATCCTCACTTGCTACACATGCATTCATCATGACATACACTCAGTCGTGTATACAGCACTAAGATAGATAAACACAATATTACACACATATCAGTCCTATGTCACAAACAACGTGATTCCATGATTGTGACATAGGTTAGTTAGTTAAACCCAAATAACTAACCAACCTATGTCACAATCATGGAATCACGTTGTTCCATGGATGGTGATGAACTGAGTACAGCTTCTGGAAAGAAACTGCATCTGAATCGAGAGGTTCTGGCTTTCAAAGCACGAAACCGCCGGCCAGAGGCTCGAAGAGATGATTGGCTGAGTGTGACAGATCGCGAACGATCTTTCCTGCCTTCCGTTCCATACGCGTTTTGAAGATGGAGGCGACAGATGGAAAGTCGCAGCCAGCTATTTTGGAGGCAGTCTTAACAATGTGCTGGAGCTGGTTCTTTTCTATTGCGGTTGTGCTGCCATACCAGACAGTGATAGAGAAGCACAAGGTGCTCTCTATCACCGTGCGGTATAACTGTGCCATGATACCTCTTGACATACCGAGTTTCCGCAGCCGTCTCAGAAAGTGGAGACGCTGTTGGCACTTTTTCACAATGGCCGTAGTGTTATTGTCCCAACCCAGATCGCTCGAGATGATGGAGCCCAGAAATTTAAACGAGTCGACTTGTTCTACGGTTTCCCCATTGATGACATGGGGCAGTATCGGGACTTTGATTTGACGAAAGTCAATCACCGCCTCTTTTGTCTTTGAGACATTCAGTTCCAGGTCATTTTCCGAGCACCAGTCGACCATTCTCCGAACCTCGTCTCGATACACAGTTTTGTCGGCATCAGACAACAGGCCCTCAAGGGTGGTATCATCAGAAAATTTCAAAATTTTCACAGACGGGGTTGCGGAGACACAGTCATTTGTGAACAGGGTAAAGAGAAGCGGAGAGAGAACGCATCCTTGTGGAGCGCCAGTGTTCAGCGTTACCGCGGCAGAGTGTGAATTGTAGAGTCTTATGACCTGAGGACGGTCCAGAAGAAAGTCAAGGATCCAGTGACATATGGAGGGGTGAACATTGAGGTGAAGGAGTTTGTCGAAAAGCTTGTGAGGGATGATGGTGTTGAAAGCACTGGAATAGTCAATAAACAAGACTCTGGCATAGGTGCGTGGGGGCCTCCAAGTGCTGCAAGATGAAATGCAGGCCCAGTGCGACTGCATCATCCACTGACCTGTTCGCTTGGTAGGCAAACTGGAGTGGGTCAAGCAATTGCCCCGTGGATACCCTCAGGTAGCGAAGAACAAGCCGCTCCAGGACCTTCATGGCAACAGACGTCAGTGCCACGGGGCGGTAGTCGTTCAGCTGGGTGACCTTTGACTTCTTGGGAACAGGGACGATCACGGACGACTTGAAGCACCGCGGCACCGACATCTGCTGTAGAGAGATATTGAAGATATCGGTGAAGACAGGAGCGAGCTGGTCAGCACAGAACTTCAAAGCAGCCGTAGACACGTGGTCGGGACCCGAGGCTTTCCTGGGATTCTGTCTCTGGAAGAGGCGTTTTACCTCCGCCTCCCGAACGCTGAAGGGCGGCGTCAGAGTCACCGCGTCTCCAGGAAGCGGAGGACGGTATCCAGGAGTGGGATTCTTCTGGTCAAACCTGCTGTAAAACAGGTTCACCCTGTCCGGGAGCTTCGGGTCCACGTCGTCGTGAGTTGTTGCCCCCTGCTTGTAGCCGGTGGCCTGCTGCAAACCCCGCCACACCTCTCGCATGTTGTTGGAGGAGAACTGGTCTTCGATTTTCTTCCTGTAGGTTGCCTTCGCCATGCTGATCTCGCGACGCAGCGCAGCTTTGGCCTTTCTGTACTGCTCCCCGTCGCCACTCTTGAAGGCCTCGTTCTTAGCGTCAAGTTTTACCTTGACCGAGCGGCTGAACCACGGCTTGTTATTGCCAAAGATGCAGACGGTCTTGGTCAGGACACAGGCCTCCTCAGAGAAGGCTATGTACGACGTCACTGCATCTGTGTACTCGTCCATGCTACTGCTCGCCTCTTTGAAAACGCTCCAGTCCGTCGCCTCCAGACACCCTTGCAGCGTCTCCGTCGCCTCCGTGGTCCATCTCCTGACCGTCTTCGTGATAGGCTTCACAGCTTTCAGTCTCTGGCGATAGGTCGGAGTGAGCAGCACCATGGCATGGTCAGATTCACCCAAGGAGCCCTCGTAGTAGCACGGTAGGCAGACTGCAACGTAGTGTAGCAGTGATCAAGAGTGTTCTCTCCTCTAGTGGGGCAGTGCACATGCTGATAGTAGCAAGGCAAAGTCTTACGCAAGTTCGTTTGGTTGAAGTCGCCAGTGATGATGATAGAGCTATCAGGAAAGGCAGACTCAGCAGCAACAACGTGCCTAGTTAATTCACTGATAGCAGCGGTAGCGTTAGCGCCGGGTGGTATGTATACAGCGATGAGAATGCAGGAAGAAAATTCGTGTGGAGAGTAGAATGGCCTGCAGTTGATAGTCAGATGTTCAAGGAAGGGAGAGCACGACTGAGAGAATACTTTAGTATCCGTACACCAGCGTACCATGAAACACACACCACCACCAGCCTCCTTCTCAGACTGCACAAGCACACGGTCTGCTCTATATAGCGTGAAACCAGGGGGAGTAACCACTGCGTCAGGTTTGTCTTCTTTTAACCATGTTTCAGTCAAGCATACGACAGAAGAGTCCCTAAATTCCCGGTTAAAGGTAATCAGATTAAAAAGTTTATCAGTCTTGTTGTTGAAGGAGCGTACGTTGGCAAGGATGATCGCAGGGAGGGGAGGGCGGTGGGCGCGTCGACGAAAGCGGACCAAAACACCGCCGCGCCTACCCCGTTTCCTTATAGTGCACAGGTGCCTCACGTGGCGGCCGGTAGACCAATTTAAACTGTTTGACTCGGGGCCAACAGAATCTCTCGATGTGTAGAGAAATGGTGGCCTGTACTCACAGTTTGAAGTGGAAAGAATGTTCAGTAAATCCTGACAGCTGTATACAATCACACTTTCTGTCCCTACACACAACACAGCCAACACAATTACAATAACAATCAGCAATCGCCACACCGTGTCGCCATGCACTGGCGCCATCTTCGTCTGAACTCCTGGCTATATGCAAAAGTTCATGTGAATGTGACAAAAATTACGGACTCTAGTCTGGGTCAACCGACTTCCTATAATAAACGGTTGAACGGTTCAAATACAATATGCTCAGAGGCTCTCTTAGCCACCCACTTAACTCATTCTACCCCAGACACGCCACAACAAGATAAAGATCGACCATGATAGTTCAAGGGTGATGCCAGAATAGCTTGGCGCCTATGGGCGCCAAGCTATTCTGGCATCGCCCTTGAACTATCATGGTCGATCTGTGTCCTGCACTGCACTGTAGTCTTCAGAGAACAACGGCAAAATTTGGGGATTTCGGTTTTGGGGTAGAATGAGTTAAGAAAGTATTTCGCTAAGTTTCAAGCTTGTGTGTACAGAAATATCGGAGATTCTCAGTCTTGTTTAAATACATACGCACACACATATATACGCACATACGGCGCTTCGCACCAAATGTACGTTCAGCAGCGAGGTTAGCGTAACTAGACATGACGTAATTTTTATCTTGTTACTTCAATTGTTAGAGGTTTAGCCTGCCCGCCTTTGACATCATGGATATGCTATTAAATTCGCCCCACCGCGACCCGTCCTAAAAAGTCCCTTCTATAAATATAAGGGACTTAAAAAAGAAAGGAAAGAACCAATAAAGCAACCTATCTGGAGCTCCAATACCACCATGAACTAATGTAGAAGGTTCTAGCCAATGCACAAGCCACTGGAGCTCTACTGTGATGTGAGAGACTTCAGACCTCGAGCGCCATTTAAATCTGCGAGGCTTTTTCAATAAGAGACATTTCAACATCAGAATCAAGGAATCAGGTCAAAGACAACAGGTACAAGCCCTTAACAGCGAGTACAGCTCGCATATAATAGGGACTTTGTGAGCTATGGCTCTTACACAGAAGAGACTTTGCGGGTTATGGTTCATCACATCTTCTTGGGGATGTTTGTCCATGAGTGTACAAATTTGAAGCTTTTAGCCTCAGTATGATATGGGTTAATGAAGGAACACAATCTGCATCCACCAGCAGTGAAGTGGTTAATGTAACTGTATGGAAAACACAGCCTCATGCATTGCACACACACACACACACCATGAGCACATCATCACGCGGCAGGCAATGTAAGTACAATCAGTAAATCACAACTATTTGGGCATGTGGGCAAATGCAATTACAAAACATTACTACACATAATGATGAAAATGAACCACAGAGAAATGTTAATGCAGTGATTTACTTTATCCTTTTTCTTGTACCCAGTAAGCAAAGGTCTTTGGGCCCACAAACGGCCGCAGTGGGTCAGCACAAGGGCATGCGCTGGCCCACTGTGGCCGTCGTGGGCCTGAATACGTTTTGCTACTGGGGTATACCCTTTGATGCCAAAGGCAATTTTTTTCTGCAGAGCTGGATACTTCATCTCCCTCTGGAAAAGGTATGTGTACTGATTTCTGTGGACAAAATGAATGCAGTAATGCGTGAAGTTAATTTCCTGTCTCTCTGAGTCTGAGTTTAGATCAATCATACACTCAGCCTCACAGACTTGAGCATAACCACTTTCTCTTTATGTTGAGACATAATAAAGTTTTGAGCTTTGACACTCAATGACTGCAGCAAAAAGCCTAAATTCATATGAGCCCCTGCAGCAGCAGCAGGTTCTCATGAGATTCTATGCCTCTTGCAGATGGCAGGGGCTAGATGCTGGCCTGGACTGGAAACACAAAGACACAATATCATTGCTGCGTGAAGTTCTTATCGAGGGCTGCTCGGGTACGCTGGATGTTGTACTTGTTTCTCTTCAGACGGTCTTCTACTGTGCTGGAAGAGGCATGATCCACCATCATGGAACTGAAATGAGAATAAGAAAAAGATAAAGACACATACAAAATTGATGAAAAGAACAACACAACACAAAGCATTGTGACTGATGACGTAAATGGGCCGCAAGCACAAACGAGTTTAACCTTTATCATTCTGAGGCTGATTTTTACAAATTTGCTTAGTGTCCTATGAAGGCTACATTATGGATTAGGAGATAGATCAGCCATTTTAGTTCATGGGTGGTGCCAGAATAGCTTGGCACCCAGGCTGAGTGTATCAGAATGAAAAGGGTTAACTGTAGATTAATAGTTCTGCCGTTATTTGGCAAAAGACATTTTTGAGGAAAGCGATATTTTCATTGTCAAACAATTTAGCCCCAAGGTCCCATTTCTCAAATTTTGGAGGTGCTGTCTAATGACGATGTACCGGTTGCAGGAGATAGATTGACCATGATAATTCAAGGGCAGTGCCAGATTAGCTTGGCGCCTGAAGGTGCCAAGCTAAACTGGCACTACCCTTGAATTATCATGGTCCATCCATCTCCTGCTGTAGGACTCGGGCTTAAATGGGTTATACAATGAAAATATCACTTTTCTCAAAAATGGAAATACTGGGCATAAACCAAATAACGGCAGTTGGGTTTCTCTCTTGTGCAGTTCTCTCCCTTCCTAAAGCATGTTCCTACTACCATGTAGTTTTACCTTCCCCTGGACTAACAAGCGCCAACAGTCACTCCTTGTCCAACAATCAGCAATTAACCCCTTCATACTCAGTTAACACACTGAGCTCTAAGCTTGACATTTTCTAAAGTTGGGATTTGTCTAATGAACAGTACATTAGAAACCAAAAAAATTCAGAATGCAGATCAACCATGATTTTTAAAGGGCTTGGCAATTGTAAGCACCAAGCTATTCTGGCACCACCCTTAAACTATCATGGTCGATTCGCATCTTGTTGTATTTAAGGGCTGAATGGGTTAACCCTTTTAGCCCCATGGGTGCTTTTCCCAATTGGAAGTGTTACTCAACAACTTAACTATGTACCAGTTGCAGGAGGTGGATTGACCATGATAATTCAAGGGTATTGCCAAATTCGCTTGGCGCCTGAAGGTGCCAAGCTAATCTGGCATTACCCTTGAATTATCATGGTCAATCAATCTTCTGCTGTAGGGACTCGGGGCTAAATAGGTTAAGCCTGTGAGTCCAGACTTACAGAAAGCCAAATCTTCACTATCACATATGAATCCTTCAGAACTGCAAATCTGCACATGAATCCATCAGTATAGCAAATTACATTACCGGTGGCTGCACACACAAGGGGATAAAAACTAAATCCCTAAACTAACCAACCATCAAATGACTGATGATCGACTCAATCAATATCCTTACCTAATGAAGTCTGGATCGCCCCGATGGGTTTTGAGTCTGTCAGCTTCGCGGACATCCTCCTGCTTGTACCGCTGTACGTTCTTGGTGCGCATCTCCTCTCGCCACTTGGCGTTATCCATCATTTCCCTCAGCTTTTCTTCCCTCTCCTCTGCCGTCAGCTTTCTGCCAAGTAGAGAAACTTGATGGTTGAAAACTGAGTTAATTAAACATGAATACACTTGACTTTATGTGTATTAGGGTTGGTCTAAACTACATTCTTTCTATGTAAATTATTACTCGAAACAGAACATGTTCTGAATACAATCAATCATGATAGTTCAAGGGTAGTGCATATGGCAAGAATAAACTGGTGCCTTCAGGCACCAAGCTGTTCTGGCACAACTCTTGAACTATAATAGTTGATCCCAATTTTGTTGTCGTGTTTTAGGGCTGCATTCAGCTCGAGAAAACCCTATCTTACTACAGTTTCCCGCATATCACAAACTCACTTCCGCGGTGGTGACCTTGATCTTCGCCTGGGGGGTGTCTGTGCTCGCTTCATTATCACAGGCGACCTGGATCGCTGTTGGGGCTGAGTCTGCTGCCGACCAGGTTTGGACTTCCTTGGAGGTGATCGGCTTCTTGACCTTGACACTGAGGATGACCCTGAGCTGGACGACCTTGAACTGGACCTTGCACGCCTGACGTGTTTGGGCTTGTCTGATTTGGTAACAGGAGGCGGCACCGATGGAGCAGTATTATGTCTGACACTCTTCTGGAAAATATATATACGCAGCCTCTTTTTAGTATGTTTGCAATACCAGTGAACCACATTTTCCGCAAGAATTTCTATATGATGAAGTTTTCTTCTTTAAGAAAGTTTTTCACTACACTTATACCGAACTATATTTACCCCTTTAACTCCAGAGCTTCATTTCTGATATTTTAGAGGTGTCACCTAACAACTATGTACCAGTTGCAGGAGATGGATCAACCATGATAATTCAAGGGTAGTGCCAGGTTAGCTTGGTGCCTGATGGCACCAAGCTAATCTGGCACTACCCTTGAATTATCATGGTCGATCCATGCCTGATGGTGCCAAGCTAATCTCTCGATGGCAGCCTGTTCAACCTAAGACGACTGCAGGCCCACACGAAAACCCTAGACCAACTGATTCGCGAGCTGCTTTTTGCTGATGACGCTGCCCTCATTGCACACACAGAGAGAGCCCTGCAGCGCATCACGTCCTGCTTCGCAGACGCTGCCCAGCTCTTTGGACTTGAGGTCAGTCTGAAAAAGACAGAGGTCCTCCATCAGCCGGCACCCAAGACAGTGTATCGGCCCCCTCACATCACCATCGGCGAGTCAGTGCACCAGTTTACTTACCTTGGCTGCATTATCACGTCGGATGCCAAGCTGGACAAGGAGCTTGACAGCAGGCTGGCAAAAGCGAACAGCGTTTTCGGGCGACTTTTCAAGCGGGTGTGGCACAATCAACAGCTGAAAACAGGCACCAAGATCAGCGTGTACAGAGCTGTGGTCCTCACCACCCTGCTGTATGGTTCCGAGTCCTGGGCCCTCTACCGCAGCCAACTACGACTCCTCGAACGCTTCCACTAGCGCTGCCTGCGTTCCATCCTGGGCATTCACTGGAGTGACTATGTCACCAACGTCGAGGTCCTTGAACAGGCTGAAACTGTGAGCATCGAGGCGTTGCTGCTGCGGACACAGCTCCGCTGGGCGGGGCATGTCTCCAGGATGGAGGATCATCGCCTACCAAAGATCACCCTGTTTGGCGAGCTTGCTACTGGACACCGAGACAGAGGGGCACCAAAGAAGAGATACAAAGACTGTCTCAAGAAGTCACTTAGTGCCTGCCAAATCGACCACCACCAGTGGTCTTCGCTTGCTGTGGCCCGTGACACCTGGCGCTCCACCATTTACAAGGCAGCTGTCTCCTTTGAGGACTCTCGCAGAGCTAGCAGGACAAGCGGCTCAGAAGAAAAAACCGAGATGCCGCAACTCAGAACCCTGGCCATACCTCCCCCTGCAGCCACTGCGGTCGAACCTGCCTGTCCCGGATTGGCCTCCGCAGCCACGAACAAGCCTGCAGACGTCGTGGGAAACTCCTATAAAATCTTCGTTCGCGAAGTCAAGCCAAGAGAATCTGGCACTATCCCTGAATTATCATGTTGATCCATCTCCTGCTGAACAGCGTTGGGGCTAAATGGGTTCAGACTAAGAGAGTGAATGTTGTCTATATCCTGCACATATGTGCCCTGCTAAGGTAATAAGAGCAAAATGTGAGGTTTTTGACAGTTTCAGTAGAGGACAGTTCCTCTCTGAAGTGGGTCAGATGCAAAACAATGTTTTCCCCTTAGGATGTGCACATTTGCATGTAGACACCGACACAGTGTGATCTACATCATTTTGTGAGGTAAACATCATTCATGGTAATATTGCAATTTACTACACGGTAATAGGTCACCTTGGGACTGTATGAGTGAATCTGCACACGAAACTGCATTAACCCTTATCATTTGGGATACACCAGGGTGTGAAATAAGTTTGACTAAAATAGTTCAAGGGGGTATTCTGGCAGTACCCTTGAACTAAAGCCATTGGTCTATATCCTTGTTACGATTGTGGTTGTGTTATCCTGTGAGAGCGTACATGTGTTATTCGTAGGTAACGATATGTTGTTTATTTGAGCTATCACGGTTATGATTTTGTGCCTTTTTAGTAAAATTTTCTTTTGTTCGTGAGTAGAGCCGATTTCGTTTTGTTGTGTTTAGTCCGGTACGTTGTAGACAGGTCGCACTGTCTGGTGGCCTCGTTAGTGTCACGTCGGTTAGGTGACATCGCAACATTTTTGCTATTTTTTTTTCTGTGCGCGTGTATTGAGCAGCCCTTTATTTTGTTTGGTGAATGTTCTCGTACCTTTTTGAGCTATCATAGATAGGGATACCATACTTTTATGTGTCTTTATTATACGTTAGAATTTAGAGCTGAAGTGAGCAGCCGTGTTTTTGTAGCCTGATATATTGTTTCTGAAAAGTTTATGTTAATGAGTTCCGTTCTGATTGGTTGAGTTCATGATTTCCGTAGAAGATTCTAGATTTTGATAGTGTATATAAGGAGGGCGCTGGGAAAGCCCGTTAGTACATTGTCTTGCTTTGTCAGTTGTAGAGATACGCAGTTTATTGTGAGAGACGCTGTGTGTGAGAAACTTTGAGTCGTAGTGTGGACATAGCAAAAGAGACTTTGTATTCAGTAGTTTGTGCATTTGAAAGAGCATTACTGTGAGGATATCGCATCGCTGAATTAAATATTGTTGGAACTGTTACTCCAGTTTTGTCAGATACATCCTTAAGCCACGGTTGACGGATTGCAGCTGAATGAGGTCTATTTAAAAGAACTCTATGTGCGTGTGTGTCTGGTGTGTTTATCATACTTCGACTACTACTCCACCACGTAACATTTTGGCGACCCCGACGAGACCTCTTCAGTTGGTTCAGTGGAAAGGGTAGCAGGAGAAAACAGCCAGCAGTGAAAAGCAGAGATGGCGACATCGGAGATGGAGATATTCCTGAAAATTGGAAAGGAATGTGGACTCGAAGGAGCTCAACTCCTCGAGTTTGTAAAGGAGAGAGAGGAGAAAGAAGAAAAGAGACGAGAGAGAGAAGAAAAGGAGAGATTGGAGAGAGAAGAGAAAGAAGAAAAGAGACGAGAGAGAGAAGAAAAGGAGAGATTGGAGAGAGAAGAAAAAGAAGAAAAGAGACGAGAGAAAGAAGAAAAGGAGAGACTGGAGAGAGAAGAGAAAGAAGAAAAGAAATGAGAGAAAGAAGATTGATTGTATTGATTGTACATTGCTTAACGTCCCGACAGCAACAAGGCTTTCTCAGGACGTGCCTGCACTGCTTGTGAAAAAAAAACTAAACAGAACATTGAATGTATGTCGCCAGCCGGTCAAATACATTAAATAAACCTAACACATGGGGCCTAAATAAAGCTAAGACCATTTAGCAACACACATCCAATATCAAGAGCTACAGGCAGTGCAGACAGTAGGGAGAGTTTTAAAAAGGCAAATACAGGTGAATGGACAAAGGGTAGACAGAAACACATGCCCCAGAATAGAGAGAAAAACCCACCCTGTGGGGCTGACCAGGGTGACCCTGGGAACTAAAAAATACCTAACCCCACCCAAGTCCCCCAGGGCAGACCCGGGTGGGGGAGAGAAAGAAGAAAAGGAGAGACTGGAAAGAGAAGAAAGAGCCAAAGAACGTGAAATCAGGAGACTCAAAATCCAAGCAGAAGAAGCAGAGAAACAGCGAAGAGAGGCAGAGAAACAACGAGAAGAGGAGAGAGAAGAGGCGGAGAGGCAGCGTCAACACGAAATTCATCTAAAGCAGATGGAGATTGAGGCACAGAGCCAGAGAACTAATGAAGCAACAGCATTAGCGAGCAGAGAACAAACAGCCCGTGCGCCAAAACTTCCACCTTTCATTGAAAATTCAGATAAGATGGACGCTTATTTGGAGCGATTCGAGCGCTTCGCAAATAACAACAATTGGAAACAAGAGACTTGGCCTATTAAACTGAGCGCACTTCTAACTGGCAAAGCGCTTGAATTTTACACCCGCTTACCAAGAAAAGAAGCCGAAGATTATACACAGTTGAAAGCCGCCCTGTTGAGACAGTACGACTTCACTGAAAAAGGTTACAGGCGACGATTTCGGAACTGCAAGCCTGAAGAAGGAGAAACACCCGGCCTATTCATTGAGAGAATTAGAAGCTACCTGGAGAAATGGATAGAGCTTGCTGGTCTAAACAGAGAGTACCAAGATCTGTGCGACCTCATCATCAAACCAGACCAAAAAGGTGACTGCCAAGCGTGTAATATGCAAAGAAGTACCCAACGGAGAAAGAAACATTTCAATCAGGCCGACCACTCCGTCTCAGACATTCGAGTTAAAGGCCTCTGGCTTATGCAAGCCAGTAATGTCTGGGCCAGGAAAGACCGTGAAAAATTTCTGATTAATAAACTGGGCACTGTGGCGCCACTCGGGATGAATATGAAAGATTAACATTGTTTACCTTGCTTGTGTCTGCTACTTTACCTCACTGATTTACTACTCACTAATCAGTTACGTGCTGTTGGCGCTGGTTGATATGTACATTTCCCTTGGGGACTTTCTCAGCGCTGGCCGAACGTTTAGTTGGATCCCTTGCCCTTCCCTGTCGGGCACCGGGTCTCCGGCTCACGGTTTGATACGCGGTTTTGGGGCGGGGCGATCGTGTGCATCCCTTGGGGATGTATGTGGTCGTCTTGTTGCGTACCTGTGTGTTTTTCTGTGGGCTGGTGGGTGCCCGTTGGATGGGGTTGGTGGCTCTGGCTGATTGTCTTCCGCCCCCCCCCCCTCCCTTTTTTTTTTTTTTTTCCCCTTCCTCCTTACTCCTTCCCCCCTTCCCCCCCCCCCCCCCGCCCCCATCTCCCTCTCTCTCTCTCTCTCTCTCTCTCTCTCTCCCCCTTATTTTTTGAGTTACCCTTGAAGACGGTTTCACAACTACCTACTCTCCCCTTATACCAATATTCTCTTACTGATTTTGATTCTTTGCTTTGTTTTCATGACTTATTACTTGTTGTGTACCGTGCTAAATGCTGGGGTTTTTTTCCCGGGGTCCTCCCGTTTTTCCCCGAGGTAGTCCTCAACTTGAAGGTGATATAAAGTTTGCCTTCGGGTTGGTGTTTAGCAGGCTTTGTGTATTAGACACTCAGCCTACTTCGTGCCCAAGGGTACTCCCCATTCGTTCTCTCTCTCTTTCTCTCTCTCCGTCTCGCTCTCTCTCTCTCTCTCTCTCTCTCTCTCTCTCTCTCTCTCTCTCTTTCTCTGGCCTCATCTACACGCCTTTTCTTTCGCTCGCTCCTGCACGTGCTTGCACACACTCTTGTCTCTCGTGTTCAGGTTCTTTCCGAGTCTCTCTCTTACGCGATTTTTCGTTGACGTCATTTTTACTTTTTTCGCACTTTTGTTCTTCCTTTTCTTTTCTTTTATTTTACGTCACCTCCTTCAGTTGCCACATTCCTTCTGCCATTGAAGATAAGTAGCGGCTAATCTCTATGTTTGTTTGTTTGTCTATTTTGACAAAGGGTATTTACCCGAAATATTAATAAATTGTGTTGTACCCGTCTTTTCTAAGCGTGTTTCTTTCTCCGTTGGGTACTTCTTCTCATCATCAAAGAACAAGTTTTCAGTGCATGTTCTAAAGACCTGGCCGCCCACCTCAGAGAGCAAAAGGACCAGTCACTAAAGGCCCTGGCCGACTTCGCTCAAAGATACCTTGATGCTCACAACATGAAGTTCGGGTCCAGTAAGCCACAGCGTGGGTCTACACCAGCAGAGGAAATCCATAATGTCATAGACACCCCGAGATACAAGCCGGTGGAGAACCTGACATGTTTTCTCTGTGGAAAGAAAGGTCACAAAGCGATATGGTGTCCTTCTAAAGATGTTTCCCGAGGCGACAACATCAGAAGATCCAACCAAGATCGTGGGATAGCAGGCAGAAGCAGTACCACGTCTCAACACAGAGCTGCCGCTGTATTAGCAAATGATGTGACGTCATCCAATGACTTTGAATCCAGAGAAAAGCGAGCGACACCAGAACTGATTGAATCTTTCAGAAAGAATGGACGCATCCCAGTAGGAGATGGGACTACATTTTTACCAGTCTCAAACATCGCGCTGCCTGAGAATGAAGTGCCGAACATGCCGGTGGTGTCAGGATTCGTTGGCGACACACCAGTGAGAGTGTTGAGAGACACTGGTTGTAGCTGCATCATCGTGAGAGAGGACCTAGTAGCTGAAGACCAGAAGCTACAGGAGTGGACCACCCTCATTTTGGCTGACGGAACTGTAAGAATTATCCCCCTTGCCAAAGTCAGTGTCGACACCCCACACTTGACAGGAGAGGTGAAGGCGTTGTGCGTGAAGACACCAGTCTACGAACTCATCATCGGAAACATTGATGGTGCCAGAAACGCAGACGATCCAGATCCAGAGTGGAGACCTGAAATATGTTCTGTTACCACGAGAAGTCAAACAAAGAAAAGTCATCAGACCATCCCTCTAAAAGTGGCGGACAATACGGAAGCAGCAGTGGTGAATAAAGAAAAGCTGGTGGAGCTACAGAGAGGTCAAGACAAACCAAAATTGGTGGAATCGGTGCGTCTTGCTGATGACGAAAGACTAGACGACGAGAACCTATTTGACCTTAATGAACTCCGACATAAAGAGAATGTAGAAGATATCCAGTTCGGTCAGAATCTGACCCAGACTCAACGTGAAGAACTGCGCGTCCTGACTTGAGAGTTCGAGCATCGGTTTACACCTGACCCAGGGACAACAGACACCATCCAGCCCGAGGTTATTCTTACATCCGACAATCCGGTTTGCGACGAGTCGTGTCGTCTGTTTCGCTACACGAGTAAAAGACCGAGAAGGAATGTTCGAGAGACGCCGGACCTGAGAGACGACAGGGATGCCAGATCGCCAGTTGTTATCGCGAAGGAACAAGAGAGATCCAATTTGGTGTGTATGAACTGTGACACTTTTCCTAAGCTGACAGTGTTCGACCCCGGACCAGTGACTTTTGAACTGCGAACTGTAACTTATGGTTTGGTGATGTTCCTGAAACATACTTTGACATTATTTTTAGTTTAACCCAAGGACTCACAGAACTTTGGAGCGGACTAAATGAGCCGAGCAGTTTAAATGAACATTTTTGTGTCCAGAACATTTGTATGAAACATTTCTATGCTCAGGACTGTTTACAGGAACTGTGAGACGTTTATTTTAATTTGATTTTTGATGTGTAGTTATATTTATTTAGGGTTTTGTGTAGGTTTACACAGCCGCAACCATATTTTTGAATTTGAGAAGAAATTTTTGTGAAATTTCATTCTTAAGAGGGGGGGTAATGTTACGATTGTGGTTGTGTTATCCTGTGAGAGCGTACATGTGTTATTCGTAGGTAACGATATGTTGTTTATTTGAGCTATCACGGTTATGATTTTGTGCCTTTTTAGTAAGATTTTCTTTTGTTCGTGAGTAGAGCCGATTTCGTTTTGTTGTGTTTAGTCCGGTACGTTGTAGACAGGTCGCACTGTCTGGTGGCCTCGTTAGTGTCACGTCGGTTAGGCGACATCGCAACATTTTCGCTATTTTTTTTTCCTGTGCGCATGTATTGAGCAGCCCTTTATTTGGTTTGGTGAATGTTCTCGTACCTTTTTGAGCTATCATAGATAGGGATACCATACTTTTATGTATCTTTATTATACGTTAGAATTTAGAGCTGAAGTGAGCAGCCGTGTTTTTGTAGCCTGATATATTGTTTCTGAAAAGTTTATGTTAATGAGTTTCGGCTGTGTGTTCCGTTCTGATTGGTTGAGTTCATGATTTCCGTAGAAGATTCTAGATTTTGATAGTGTATATAAGGAGGGCGCTGGGAAAGCCCGTTAGTACATTGTCTTGCTTTGTCAGTTGTAGAGATACGCAGTTTATTGTGAGAGACGCTGTGTGTGAGAAACTTTGAGTCGTAGTGTGGACATAGCAAAAGAGACTTTGTATTCAGTAGTTTGTGCATTTGAAAGAGCATTACTGTGAGGATATCGCATCGCTGAATTAAATATTGTTGGAACTGTTACTCCAGTTTTGTCTACATCCTTAAGCCACGGTTGACAGATTGCAGCTGAATGAGGTCTATTTAAAAGAACTCTACGTGCGTGTGTGTCTGGTGTGTTTATCATACTTCGACTACTACTCCACCACGTAACAATCCTTATCCATAAGTACAATAATGTAGCTTGCATATGGCAGTGTACAAATTTGAAGCTTTTAGCCTCAGTATGATATGGGTTAAGTACAAGGCACAGAACATCTGTATACAGCAGAACCTGTTTCAAGCGACCACCCTTATGAGAGATTACTTCATTAAAGATTATCATTTAGATGGTTTTGCCATCCAAATGATTGTCTTAAATGGCAGGGAAACTTGTTTCCCTTAACCCATTACATCCTTAGCTTGGCTTTTTTTTAAAAAAAACCTGACTATTGTCATATTATGAGCTACAGTACAGATTACAAGATAAATCAACCATTTTAGCTCAAGGGTGGTTCCAGAATAGCTATTCTGGCATTACCCTTGAACTAGCATGCTTATAGTCAAATTTATTTCAATCAATAGTTTATCAGGATGAAAAGGGTTAAAATAATTGAGACAGCACAGGTCTGTCTTCTAAGGCCACTTTTTCTGATAACAGGTTACAATACATGAAAATATCAATCATATTCTCCTGACTCTTAAAGAAACACACACACACACACACACACACACACACACACACACACACACACACACACACACACACACACACACCTCCTGGAAAAAGAAAGTTTGTTGAAGTTACTCACAATCAGTCCATACACCTTCTCAGAAATGTCTTCATCACTGACCCCTCCTCGTGATCTCTGCCTTTCTTCACTCCCCGAGCGATCAGACTCCGAGTCATCCCAATGCTTCAGTTTGGTCTTCTTGAGATGTGAGGAATCATGTCTTCTGCCTGTGGAATCTCTTCTTCTGTCCCTTTGATCAGTATCAGAATAACTGTCTTGTCTCTCATGTTTTGATTCTTTAACTCGAGAAACACCAAAGTCTCTGTCTCTACCGTATGAAAGTTCTCTTTCACTACTGTTTTTTTTTTTGCCCCTGTCCCTATCAAATCTGTCACGGCCTTGACCACGTGATCCGCCTCTACCTCGACCATACGGTCTGTCATCTCTACTTCGATCATATGATCTGCTGTCCTTGCTTCTGTCACCTGACCAGTTGTCTCTATTTCTATCAGCTGCTTGCCTGCCTCTGCCTCTATCATGTGATCGATTGTCTCTGAATTTTTCACCTGAACGAGTGTCTCTGTTTTTATCATATGATTGATCTCTACCATATGATGGTTCCCCACTCTGTGGTCTGTCTCTTTCATTTTTCACTTTGTGTTTGTCTCTGTGTTGTTTCTGTCCATCCCCAGGGTCTCCAGATTTCTGCTTTTGTGTGAGAATGGAAAGATACTTGTTCACCAAGTCGCTTTCACTATCTGAGGAGTCGCTGTCGCTGCCTTTCTTCTTTTTCTTCTTCTTCTGCTTCTTGTCTTTCTTGGTCTGGCTTCTAGACTTCTGTTGTTCAACCTGAAAGGATAAACTCATCAGCATGACTCTCCATTCGGCTGCATCAACATGCAACAAATGAAGTTAGCGTTCAAGGCATGTCACATAATATGTGGCATGTCTTGAACGCTAACTTCTTTAGCAGCGTATCTCCTTAACCCATTCAGCCCTGACTCCCTGAAGCAGGAGATGGGTTGATCATGATAATTCAAGGGTAGTGCCAGATTAGCTTGACACCTGTCAGCTCCAAGCAAATCTGGCACTACCCTTGAATTATTATGGTCAATCCATCTCCTGCAACTGGTGCATAGTCGGTAGATGATGCCTCCAAAATTTGAGAAATACTGCTGTGGGGCTGAAGGAGTTAAACTGCATACAGTACACACCTCAAATGAGTTAATCATTAGTAAACTGCGATCAACCACTAAACCACACAAAAGGGTAGCTCCAGATCAGCTTTCAAACAGGATGAGGCACAAAAGTAGTAATGATGATGACAATGTCCTCTTCTTACGCACACCAACTCCATGCTGGCAACATGCTTAGGCACAAGAAAACCAAAAAAACAACCTAACATTAACCCTTATCATTTGGAATACACCAGTGTGTGAAATAAATTTGACTAAAATAGTTCAAGGGTAGTGCAGGAATAGCTTGGTGCCTCTAGGCGCCAAGCTATTCTGGCACTACCCTTGAACTAAAGCCATTGGTCTATATCCTTATCTGTAAGTACTATAATGTAGCGTGCATACGGCAGTGTACAAATTTGAAGCTTTTAGCCTCAGTATGATATGGGTTACCCCATATAATCCCATGGCCACGTTTTTGCAAGGAATGGATTGACTCTGATAATTCAAGGGTAGTGGCAGATAAGCTTGGCGCCTGATGATGCCAATTTAATCTGGCACTACCCTTGAATTATCAGAGTCAATGCATCTCCTGCTAAAGTGTGTTGGGGGTAAATAGGTTAAAACAGGCAGTAAACTTTAAATTTGTCTGAGAAAAAGCGGAAGACTCATTCTAGTTTCTCCAAAGCCTAAAATGGTTACTACCATGGTACATAAACTACAGGCATACCCAGATTGCCCAGAACACAACACAACTGCAGTTAGAAGTGAAAACAAAGATCTCACCAGTCTTTGAAGCTGTTTCATTTTCACAGGATTCTCCAGAAGGCGTTTTCTGGCATCTTCTTCTTTTCGTCTGGAAAACAAAATACGCTGCAGATTAACCCATATCATACTGAGGCTAAAAGCTTCAAACTTGTACACTGCCATATGCAAGCTACATTATAGTACTTACAGATAAGGATATAGACCAGTGGCTTTAGTTCAATGGTGGTGCCAGAATAGCTTGGCGCCTAGAAGCAGCTATTCTGGCACTACCCTTGAACTATTTTAGTAAAACTTATTTTACACACTGGTGTATTCCGAATGATAAGGGATAGATAAGGTGAGTTTACAGAAGAAAATGCAAGTAATACACCCTAGCCTACTACAATTTTCAGCACCAGATCAATCAGTTTTCAAGGCTAGTATATATCAAGACACCACAACCGAAACTGTTATTCTGACGTTTTTGAAGGCTTCTAAATGGTCTTACGTATGGCACTGAAATACAAGCGTTACAACTCAATTTTAAACACACTTATTTATAGTTTGATGCGAGCTGAGGTGGGGTGCTGTAGTACCAAAGCACCCACCCCTGGATCTGGCCCTGAGTTTTGCCCCAGAAAAATATAAACATTGCATATTTCTGACTTGTGTACAAACTGTTAACCCTTTGCGTGTCAGTAGCAGTTCTAGTCGCGATGATTGCTGCACACATTCATTTGCTCAACAGTATTTAGTGATAACACAACAGAAGTAGCAGAATATAGTTCATGTGTGTGGCGTGATTTTGGATGATCCATATGGCCAAAAACATGTACCAGCACACAATAGACTTTGGAGGCAGAGCTGCAGTCATGAAGCACGCCTGATTTCTGAACCACAATGCTAAAGACAGGCAGACACAAAGGGTCTTTGTGTGAGATGGATTGACCATGATAATTGAAGGGTAGTGCCAGATTAGCTTGGCACCATTAATTATCAAGGTTGACATAGTTGCTAGATGGCACTTCCAAAATATGGGAAAAGTGGCCATTTGGTCAAATGGGTTAAATTAAAGATTAATTTCATGAGATGTTAAAATGAGATGAATCTCATGTGAACAGAAGTTTACTTGTGGTGTTCTCCCCAAGTGGGTCCATCTTGACAACATCCCTGCAAAATGGTACTGCAGACTATCGGAAAAGCTTACCTGATAGCAAAGAGAGGATCTTCTCTCATCTTGGCTTGCATGTCCAAGGCCACATTGGCCTTGATTCTCTCACTGATCAGGGACCCAACCCCAACTGATGGAAAAATTAAAAAAAAAAAAATGCAGGTGAATGAACTGGAAATACAATAATAGCTGTAATGAAATCTGCTGAGCTGATTGTGAGTTTACAGTAACATAGAAGAAACAAGAAAGGCCAGGCCATTAGGGCTCATGTGTATTGCCAATCCACATAATAAGGCCAAACTATTATGGCTCATGTGTATTGCCAATCCATATAATAAGTGTGACCTTTCTGACTCTGACATTTCCAACAGGTCACTGAAATGAGCAAGCATTCAAGTGTCCAAACATAAGTAAAGGGCTGTACTAGCAAAATCCGAGTTGTCTTAAAATGTATGCATTTTTCTCACATTTGTCAACCCTCCGGGACACTTGACCTTTGTGAGGGGTCGACTAAATTAACATGCATAGAAAGGTGTTATCATCAGCTACCTATACGTCAAATTTGATTGAAAAGTTTGCAAAAGGTTTGATGAAAACTACAATTCTATCAAAAACTGGCATTTTTCACACACTTGCTAACCTCATGTGACCCTTGACCTTTCCAATGAATCATTCAAATTAGTATGCATAGAAAGGCCTTATCATCAGGTACATGTATCTCTATACCAAGTTTGGGTTTGAAGTAGAAAATAGTATTTGAAAAAAAAAAAAAGTTTTTGTCAAAATATGGCTATTTTTACCTATTTCTATGACCCTTGACCTTTGCGACCTTGGACCGCTAAATTAGCATACATAGAAAGGTCTTATCATCAGCTACTTTTGTGACAAATCTTTACTTAAAAGTTGGCAAAATCTTTGATAAAAACTAAAATTCTATCAAAATCTGGCATTTTTCACACATTTGCAGACCTCTTATGACCCTGAAACTTTTGAGGGGTCATCCTAGTATGCATAGAAAGGTCTTACCATCAGGTATCTCTGTACTAAGTTTGGGTTTGAAGTTGAAAATAGTATTTGAGGAGAAACAATGTCAAAATATGGCTATTTTTTACCCATTTCATGACCCCCTGTGATGACCTTGAGAGAGGTCACTGAAATTGGTAAATTAGAAAGGTTTTGCTACAAAGTACCCTTGGGCCAAGTTTGAAGTTGGAGGCTTGAATAGTCTCTGAGAAAATGCCAATGTTAAAGTTTACCACGGATGACAGACGTCGGACAGATGACGGATGGCCCATTACACAGACTCACTCTTGCTATAGTAGGTGGTCAAAAAGTAGGGTCAGTAGGTAGGATTTTTGGTTGTTGCTGTTTTTGTTTTTTGTACTAAGGAATGGAACCTGAACAATTATACAGGTGCACATCAGAAAAAAACGTCATTGAGATAAAAAATGAACAGAATACTTATTAATTATCATTTTTTTCCACATGGTCACATCTGCCGAATACATAACAGTGAAAAATGTCAAATTTGGTGCACAGGAGGCCATTGTTGTAAAGCTAAAGGAAGCTACTCACCACAGAGTACAGTAACTACGCCAATTCCCTCTAATTCTAGATCATTTGCACTTTGGATTTATTTGCCTGTTGTTGTTTTTTTGGGTTTAGGGTTTGTTTGTATTTTCACTATAAAAAAAATGTTTAAGGTCAGCATGAAAAAAACAGGAATGATCAGGCAACCATAAACACAATAATTTCAGTTTACACAATATTTTTTTTTTTTTAAGGCAATACATTGAGGTAATCATCAATCTAAACATGTCAAAGTTTACTACTTCATTAACTGCACAATGCCATCCATTAACATCTAGAGATTTAACTTGACTGACTTTCCTCACAGCTAAACATTTATGATAATATTTTAGTGATTTCCACAAGCAAACACGAAACTCCTTAACTTCTCTGACTGCTTAACATGAATTAGATTCATTCTGACAGGGACTGCATGCGATGTTATTTAACCTTACAACTTGTACAGAAAGATAGCAATTCCACAAGTGAACAAAAATGGCAAATTCCTTAAGGCTCACATGCATGACCAATCAACATAATTAATATAACCTTTGCGACCTTGACCTTTCTGACAGGTCACTGAAATAAGCAAGTGTTCAAGGAAAGGTTTGGCTTTTATGCCTGCAAAATCCATGTTTTCTCAATATTTACGCATAAATTTATCACTTTTGTCCCTTGACCTTTGTGAGTAGTGAACCAAATTAGAATGCATAGAAAGGTCTTATCGTCAGCTTGAATAGTCTCCGAGAAAATGCCAATGTTAAAGTTTACCATGGATGATGGCGGACGGAAGACCACTGACCCAGAACATAGACTCACTTTTGCTTCGCACGTGAGCCAAATATTGAACCTAAAATGTATCTATCCACTATCAATATCAAACTATCAGAGTTATGCATTTTCACTTTCCATTTAAGACCCTTGAGAACTCGAGATTCTACATGCCTCTAGAAATCATACCTGTGTTTTCACCACCAGACTGTTCTCCAGTGATCATCTTATCCACACTTTTTCCCAGCAGATAATCTTCAGTATCATTCTTTTCACCACGATACATCCAGTCCATGTTACCACCCAGCCTGTAATTACAGCAAAGTGTAAACAATCATATCATTTACCCTTTGTGTCGGCAGTAGTTTTTTGTCCTGATTATTCTTGTAGGAATAATTGGGGCAAAAACTTCAACCGACATGCAAAAGATTAAACCTTGTGGTGCCAGTAATCACAAATTGCATGTCTGAAACAACTGCACTCAGACCAACATTCACATAAAGAGGACAATGTAAATAGGACCAAACATAGGAAAAAAGAACATAACTCTAAACAAAGACATCAATACTCATGAGCCCCTGCAACTGCATATCTCTTGCAGTTTGTTACCATTTGCAGTTAAAGATGGGGTTCTCTGGATCAAGAATCTCAACAGTCGGAAAACTGTTAGTTGGAAAACTGTTGGCAACAGATATTGCTTACGCCTGTATGGGTCACTGGCATTCTATCTTAGAGATCTACAGAGTCAGCACACTACCAAATGTCACCAATAGTCATATGAAACCATGTGTAGTTGTGTAAGCTGCATCTGTGCTAATCATGGTCAGTACATGCCTAGCCATGTCAATTGCCATGCCGATCAGATAGTGTGTTGACTGTGTCTCGTCATAAATATTTATCTTCTTTCAGTCCCTTTACACTTTTTCTCATTGGCCTGGCTCTATTTGATTTTTTCCCACCAGGTCATCCGGTCTCAAGGCAATGGGAGTCCACTTGTCACATATATTAATGGTCAAAACTTAAGGGCCACCCCACTTTTTTGCGTCATTGTTTATCGTCGCAAGTATGCTAATAAAATACAATGTTCTTTCGATCCAAATGGGTTACAAGTTTACCTTAGACAGTCCACTGTACAGGGAACAATAGACAACAATTAATCAATTTCCATGAATGTGTCAAATGCACATGAAACATTGTCAGTTTTTTGTGAAAAGCTGTGCGATATTGGCCAGCGTACCAAAGGCATGCAGGTGGAAAAACTCGGTAAAGTCGTGATGCACGTGCTAAAGGGGCCAGTCGTGACCACTGAGCACTTCTGTTTTGCTACAAATACCGGTACAGTAGGGGCATAATTGTCACTTTCCTAACCATGCCACCACGACGAAGCCTAACGCCAGTAGATCAAGTCGGGCGCTAAGTTGGACGACATCTTGGGGTGTCCCATTCATTGATCCAGAGGTTGCTGGCACGATTCCAAGAAACTGGAAGGACAGAACGATGACCCTGCTCAGGACGCCTGTGCTGCACCAGCAGAAGGGAGGATAGATACCTCTATGTGGCGGCTCTGCGCGACCGAACTGTCACTTCAACCACTCTGCGATGCAAGCTGCAAACGTTAACGTCAGCAGAAGCACAGTCTGCCGACGTCTGCGTGAAATTGGTCTGGTTTCATGCGGAGCAGCGGTGAGAATACCCCTTATTCCAGCTCATCGCAGAGCCCGGGTTGCCTGGTGTTGTCAACATGTTAGGTGGAACAGTCTCCAGTGGACTCGGGTTCTATTTACTGATGAGTCACAGTTCACTGTGCCCTTCAACGATGGCAGGGTGAGGGTCGGAGACGCCAAGGCGATGCGTCCAAGAGGTGGATCGCTATGGAAGAGGCTCAGTCATGGTCTGGGCAGGCTTCAGCAGGGAAGGCAGAACCCCCCGCACCCCCCCCCCCCCCCCCACTTCACCTCTCCACCTCATCCGAGGCACCCTGACGGGACTGCGCTATCAGAACGAGATTGTGCAGCCCCTCGTCCAGCCAGTTCTGCAGGACGACAACGCTCAACCTCATCACACCCGTGTGGTAGATGAGTACCTTGAGCAACTGGGCATCATGAGTATGGAGTGGCCAGCTCGTTCACCTAATCTGGCTCCCGTCGAGCACCTAGGGAACGTGCTGGGGCAACTTGTAGTCAGCAACCACCCCCCACCTCAAGATGTCCCCCAGCTGACTCAGTTCCTGCATCAAGAGTGGGAAGCAATCCCACATGTTCACCGAACCCTGGTGAACTCCATGCGTCAACGCTGCATTGAATGCTTGGCTGCAAATGGTGGGTACACTCGCTACTGACTGGACAAGTCTTGTGTGATTTTTCAAATGAGGGGTGGATGAACATTCTAACGTACTGCTGTTGTTACAATTGCTTGATTTACTCAAAACTTAAATGCAATTGTTACTGAATAAATTAGCAAAGTACTGACTCCAAGTATTGTTACATTATTTGTGTGGTGTTGTTGGTGCGTCTGCGATAATAAGTGGCCCTTAAGTTTTGACCATTAGTATATTATTAAGGTAACGTGATAAGTGATAAGTAGACCCCCTTATTAAATGTTACAATGACAATGTTGCTCGCTGAGCAAAGCGTTCTCCCCCAAATAAATCTTTGGCCAATTAGATTTCTCGGTACAGACACACCCTAATCTTCATTCAGTCAAACCTCTAAACAAAAATATGCCAATAAATAAATAATTTAGGGGGTTGCACAACAAAAAGAACTATATGTAGGTGTTCTGTGATACCGCTGGTTAGCTGGTACCAGTTTCATACAAAACATAACTGAATAAATTTAACTGGATAAGTTAGATAATATCAATGACAGGAAAATTTAACTGAAGCTAAGGCCCTATAGATCACATACTGACCATATTTGAAATGCCAAAGAAACAAAAAGCTGGTTAAATACAAATTGAGGGGGTCATGCAACACAATAACTATATGCACGCATTGTGTTCGGCCTATATTACCAATTTCATAAAAAATAATGACTGAAAATGCGTTAAATTAAAACATACCAGGCGAATGCACTTCACACAAGGTTGTTGACCGTTAGTTGAAAGTATATGGAGATTTACGTTCCCTGAATCTTTACATCACACATAAAGTTTTGGGTCCTTTCACACTCAGGGGTATGCTTAAGGCTGTTACTTTTTACAGTTGAAGACAAAATTGTTGTATTATGAGCTAGGCTTTGCCAGTGGTTTTTGTCGCCTCTCAGGTCCAGTCAGGGGTGTCAATGTTGGAGGTAAGAGTCTCAGGCTAAAGCCCTTGAATCTCACCTCCGACATTGACCCCCCTGACAGGACCCTCAAGGTGACAAGAACCACTGGCAAAGCCTGATGTGTAATAATAATAAAGAGCATTTATATTGCGCTGAATCCCCAGGAGCAGTGGGCTCTAAGCGCGTTACAAAAAAAAAAAAATGCATGTCTGCAGAATCTCACTACCATTAAAAAATTTAATCTACGCACACAATTACACAGAAAACACACATAACAAAACCATTCCCAAGTTAAACGCATTTTGATGATGCTGATGCGACACCACAATGGTGATGTATGGTCAACAATGGGAAGACCTAAGATCAAGCCACCACGATGGTGCTAAACGCAGTAAACGGTCAGCAAAAGGAGGACCTAAGATCAAAGCCACCATGATGGTGCTACAAAGTCAAGAGAAGGAAGACCAAAGATCAGCACCACCACGATGGCGCTACACAGTCAACAAATGGATGACCTGTGATCGTCCAAGCCACCATGATGGTGCTAAATGGTCAATAATCTAAAGATGTAAGATCAAAGCCACCAAGATGGTGCTACACGGACAACAAAAGGAAGACCGTGGTAATCAATGCCACCATGATGGTGCTAAGTAAAGCATCATAAGTCACAGAAATAATGCAGATGCAGACCAGACCATTATCACACACACAATATAATACAACTAATAATATCTATACAGCTATCCATGCAACAAGAAGTAAATAAATATCACCTGTTCTATGTCAATAGTACGTATAGCAGCCAATCAGAGTTTACACATTGATTCATGTGACCAAGTGAGTACAGCTACTAATTCAGTTAGGTGTTTCCGCACCTACTCAGTCAGCCAATCAGAGCAGTGTTTACAAAGTGATTCTGTCTGCTTTGCTTCACACAAAGTGATTATGCAATCAGGATATTGAACCAGAGGATGCAGACAGGCACCTAGAGCATAGTACTGCTACATAGCCAAATTTCCCCATCGCATACTAGCTATTTTTTTCTTCTTTAAATACTAAGTTATAGCTATGGCCAACAATATCTTTGTTTCTGACTGGACTTCCTGCAATGAGACAAACTCTTGCCACTGACTTACCAGACAGCACTCTACTGTGTACTGTATATGGAGGATAGTGTGTTGCAGATCAATGTGATCCCCCAGTCTGTGTCAGATTAGACATCAGCTTGCTCGCATCAAAAGGATTACGTTAAAAAAACAAACTGTCAAGTTTTCTTCAAGTCATACAAACAAAAGAAAAGTTTGGTTAGACAGTGAGGCAGTGATTATCTAAGTGTGTATGTAATCCTAAAACCCGATAAAAGCTTTTGACGACCTGTGACCTTGAGAATCTTAAAGCTTTGCCCTTTAAGTGGTGAACCAAGAGCTTTAATGTCATAATTTCCAATTTTGGTCATTGTTCTCTGAATGTATTCAGGGGACAGAACGACCATGACAGTTTAAATGGTAATGCCAGAATAGAGTGATGCCTAAAAGTGCAAACAAGCTACATCATACATGTATTCTGGTCCCTCGTCCTCATCCCAGGACCCTGACATGGGACGTGACAAAGTCGTGTCACACTCTCAGTCATCAACCGTTCATGGTGATATGACTACCAGGGGACCACCACCCTACGAACAACTCTACCAGAAACAAGTGAATCCACAATCCAATGCTCTTCTACTAGGAGACTCAGTCATCAGGTACATCGACGAAAGGAATATGTCATCAAAAGACTTCACCGTTCAGAACATGGCGATGCCAGGCCTGTCAGTAAGCGACCTCATCCAGTGGCCTGACACCCGCCAGCCTGCCAGACATGTTCGCCATGTCACTTTCCATGTTGGCATCAACAGCTGCCACAACATGAGCGCGCCAGTCTCCAGCAAGACAGCTTCAGCTAATCGACCTGCTGGCTACCAAGTTCCCGCAGGCCACCCTACAAGCATCCACCATCATGCCACACTTCAGTCAACGCCATCCCCTGTGTGTTTGCAGCCGCCGCCAAGTCCGACGACAACCTCCATGAGGCCTGCAGGCAGGCGGACATTGCCATCATGGACCACACCGCCACCTTCTTGACCAGGAACCTCGCCCCCCCCCCCCTCCCCCCCGCCAGGCCCTCTACCAGGATGGAGACCATAAGTACCCCAGTGCTGAGGGCACCAAGTGTCTTACCCTCAACATTCGATATGTGGAATACCGGCCTCCTCCACCACCACGTGGCCAGGATTTTGCGGCACTGAGGGCACCAAGTGTCTTGCCCTCAACATTCGATACGGGGAATACCGGCCTCCTCCACCACCACGTGGCCAGGATTTTGTGGCAACCTTCAGGGAAGTGAACGGCCATCAAAACCAGCAGCCGCGCCAGTCTGGCAGGTCAAATAGGTGTCGCCGCAACATCAGTCACGACCTTGGCAGATCGAAGATGTCAGCCCACCACAGCTATGCCACAACTCGCCAAGTGGTGCAGTCCACCATAAACCAGCCCCAGGGCAACGTAGTGTCCACCCCCACGTGTCCCAAGCATGGTCTCGCAGGACCTCAGGCAGCAAGGTTTCAGCAGGCTGACTTCCCGCCCCTGGCTCCTCCAGGACCGGGGTCTGCTGCTCCAACAGCCCAGCCATCGCCTGCTAATGCCTGGAACCGTGCAGGCACAGCGAGTCATGACAACTTCCAACTTCCAGATCATGTGGTGCGACAAATTGCACAGATCATTTACTCCATGAGGCCCTGCGCGTAACAGGAATATCAGATTGTGTGCACAAACTCATCCAAGGTGTGCCACATGTCCGTATGCGGCGCGTTTCAGGTGACTTAACATGACGGCGCCGGAATAACTGTATGTAACTTCGCCGGAATAACTGTACATAACATTGACCTACTTGTGCATGCAACCACTGGTACTGTATACAGTAACGGTGACTGCATGTGCGAGAAGGTTAACTTAATATTTGACTTGTGGGTGATGTTATCGAGTGCTGTATGTCATTTGCCTTATTCTGAGCAGTAAGTGTTGACTTTCGGGGCCGTTTTCGTTCTTTTGCTTGGTTCACACAGTATCTGTGTTTGTATTAACTCTTTTGTAACTCATAGTCTGTGGCATTCGCACGAAAGCTTCTCTTTCAGGTGAGGAATATAGACGTGGCACCGTGGTCTTTTTTGACGATCGGCCACTAATGAACTGTCGACGACTTCACTCTGTTGTGCTTTACACTTGGACATTGACATAATCCCTAGTGAACTGCTCCGCGTGATTACTGCTGACATTTTGCGGTGTTTACGCGCGTACTAATCTCAACCCTACAGTGGAGATGCCAATTAATGCTCGCTAGAGGGACTGTTGAGATTGGATTAACGGTTGATTTTTGCGTCTTGTGTCTATGTGCTTAGCTCGAGCGTGTGAGCGTGACTCAATCAGGGATAAGTGTTATCCTATCTACAGGGTGATTTGTCTATGATATTGTCCAACAATATACACAGGCCGCCTCGTAACCCGCATTAGATCAGTGCACCATACAGACGAACTATTTCTGCGTACGTGCTCAATCGGGAATATACTGATAATCGTATCAAAGGACTATGAGGAGCTGTGGTAACTGCAAACCTGTCTATTATTGTATTAATTGAAGCCGATCAACGACTGAACGCTTTGTATTAGAAGTCACCTGTGTCTCTTCGTTAAACTTAGTGACACTTTGGCATCATAGCCTAAGAGCGGTAAATCTTTTGAAACCGATAAAGTACAAGTGTTTTGTTATTGAACGCGTGTGCTTTTTCCTCTTTTTTTTTTTATATGTACGCAATACGTGTGTGCTTTTTTTTTTTTTTTTTTTTTTTATTATACGCCAAGCTTGGAATATACGAGTTTTCTATTTTGCAACGTACGCTTTTATCTACTTTAGCTTTTTTTTCTTTTAAATTTGTTTATTTTTGTATACTTTTTATTACATTGTATTATTATTTTGTTGTTCCTCCACTTAAAGGCTTTGACTATGCCAAAACGTAGCAAAAATATTGATGTATTAAATATTGGCCATCTTAATGTATATCACCTTTGTCACAAAATACCAGATATAAATGTTCTCCTAAACCAGTCTTCACCATTTCACATTTACAGAATCTCACAAACCAGATAGGTGAGGCTAGCGCTGGCAGAATTGTACACAAACCAAGGGGAATCACTCAGCCCTGGACAGACAAACAGTTAGATCCCCTGCCCCCGCCTATCAGGCACCCCACAGAAAAATACGCAGATATAGAATAAGAGTAGGTACTGGCAGCCAAAATTTGAGAATAAATGTAGTGTTTAAAAAGTATTACAGTATTGTAAAGCTCATCATTCTGAGCATAACAAAAAAAAAAATTAATGTCCTAGCTTGTCTAGTTTTTGAAATATTCACGTTTAAAGTCTAACGTTTTTTACGATGTGTGCAATTGTTAAAACAAACACGTTTTTGGAAGACTGTAACACAAAACCAAATCAGCATATTCTTTTCATTTTCACACATGACTGACACAACTATCACAGAAATAAATTAGACAAGGTATAATGCCATAATCTCTTTTAATTAAGTTTCAGTAAGCTGTCAAAATGAGCAAAAAAGCCAATATGAAAGTGCGCAAATTGGCTATTTTGTCAATTTTGATAGTCTCCAGACTTAAACATAATTATCCAACATCAACTCTCTTATGACAAAAGTATTCTATAGTATGCACAGAGTAGCTCTATTTTTGTACAAGTAAAAATAATCACAAAACTAGATGTTATGAGCCCTCAAAGTTGTCAAAATGTTCAAAATGTCTTGCGACGGACCAAGTTGGCGTCTGCTAAATATGAAATAGACATAACTTTTGAACCGTTGGAGATATCGCCTTGCAATTTGGACACAATATTCATTGTTATATACAGAATCAAATACACTATTGATACTTAAACAAAAATTAAGATTAAGTGTTTTTCTATATGCTATGTATTCCTAAACAAAGATGAAGACCTCAGGGCGACGCCCAATAAAGATAAAATGAGTGTAACTTTAAAACCACTTTAAATATCACTGCAAAAATGTATCATAATGCTTAAATAGTAACAGGAAACAATTCCTATTACTTAGAATATGTATCACACTTCACGCATTTCTTGGGTTGTCTACAGTATTTTTTGTCAAGTTGATTACTGCAGCTAACGCCTCAACAGAAAATGCTACCGGCAGCCTAAGTTTCCCACAAAATAAGGGCAGGGTGGATGTCACTGAAATGACTCAACAATACAGTAAATTGTACTGATTATGCCTTTTTTAACATCTTTCACATCATTAATGAAGATTTTTGAAAACCTGTTCTTCCAGTTTAGTCTGAAGCCTATTTGTTTTCTTCGGATGCTCTTGTTTCTTGTAGTAATCAAGTCGACGTCTGAGGTTCTCTTCTTGCTGCTTCGCTTCTGCTAGCCGCTTTGCCTTTTGGCTATCTTGGGTAACAAGGGACTGCTGTAATGCGTTTTCTCTAAGGTCTGCTGCTGAAGTTTACTTACTTACTTACTTACGCCTGTCACCCCTACCCGGGTATAGGCCATCGACGAGAGACCTCCAGCAACTCCTGTCCTGTGCTTCTCCTTCGATTCTACTCCAGGTGGTTCCCAGTCTCTTGATGTCTGCTTGGAGGTCTCGACGCCAGGAGTTTCTCGGCCTACCTCTTTTCCTCTTTCCCTGGGGGTTCCATCTGGTACATGGTCTTGACGTTCCATGTGCCCATGGTTGTATCCCTGGATAGAGAGAGGCGGCTCGGTCCTGTGGCTTCCGAAGACTTCCGGCTTTCACCACAGGACGTCATAAGTCTTCTAGTAGAAGAACCTTCCTCCTCCAGGAAAGGAATTACTGTTAGTCTTTTCGTCGGCGTTTTTGTAGCTATTTCCTTTTTTGCAGGGTGGGGAAGCTACCCCCACGCCCAACCCCCTTACTAGGAGGACCAGGGGTTTTCTGTCGGGGTCACCTTCCCTTAGACCATGTTGGTTCACGGCACCTTATTTCATTCGGTGCACCCCTCTCACGAGGGACCCCCTATCCACCACCCAGGGGACGCGCCTCAACGCCGTATGGTCCCAGCGCGAGGGCTGCTGAAGTTTGAGTTGAGATAAACCAGCTGTCAGCTGGCCTTCTATAGTGTCAATCTTTGTCTTCAGTGCTTCATTCACAGCATGCAGTTCTTCCACTGTTCTTCTGGCAGAGGCCAGCTCCCTTCCCTTCGTCATTAACTGGACATTTAGCATTTATTTTTTCTCTTTTACAGCTTTATTTTCCCATGAGGAGAAATTTGTGCTGCCTACCCCAGGGAAGATGTGTGGCCATGATGCAGCACCACCCAAACTTTCTAGTTTAACCCATATCATACTGAGGCTAAGAGCTTCAAATTTGTACACTACCATATGCAAGCTATATTATAGTACTTACGGATAAGGATATTATAGACCAACGGCTTTAGTTCAAGGGTGGTGCCAGAATAGCTTGGCACCTAGAGGTGCCAAGCTATTCTGGCACTACCTTGAACTATTTTAGTCAAACTTAAAAAGTCTCAAAAAGTCAACTATTATCCCTGTGACAAAAAAGGCTACCATGAGTACCCTTAACGACTACAGGCCTGAGGCATTGACCTCCGTCATAATGAAAACCCTCGCGCTGGGACCATATGGCGTTGAGGCGCGTCCCCTGGGTGGTGGATAGGGGGTCCCTCGCGAGAGGGGTGCACCGAATGAAATAAGGTGCCGTGAACCAACATGGTCTAAGGCAAGGTGACCCCGACATAAAACCCCTGGTTCTCCTAGTAAGGGGGTTGGGTGTGGGGGTAGCTTCCCCACCCTACAAAAAAGGAAATAGCTACAAAAACGCCGACGAAAAGACAAACAGTAATTCCTTTCCTGGAGGAGGAAGGTTCTTCTACCAGAAGATTTATGACGTCCTGTGGTGAAAGCCGGAAGTCTTCGGAAGCCACAGGACCGAGCCGCCTCTCTCTATCCTTGGACACAACCATGGGCACATGGAACGTCAAGACCATGTACCAGAGCGGCAAAGCCGCCCAGATAGCAGCAGAAATGCAAAAGTACAACCTTTCCCTGCTAGGTATCAGTGAAGCCAAAGGCTGTTAAGTGGGGAGATGATTCTGTATTCAGGTCATGAAGAGGAGAACGCCCCCCATACAGGAGTAGCATTCATGCTGTCACCAGTGGCACAGAGAGCGCTGATGGGCTGGGAACCTTTTGGGCCAAAAATTATCACAGCAGCCTTTAGAACCAAGAAAAGGCTCAAGCTGAATGTCATCCAGTGTTATGCGCCCACTAATGACAGTGACGAGGAAGAGAAACAAGAGTTCTACGACCGACTCCAGAGTGCCGTGGACAAATGTGTGGAGCGAGACATCACCATCATCATGGGCGATTTTAATGCCAAAATAGGGGAGGACAACACCGGATATGAAGAGGTGATGGGGAGACAGGGACTAGGGGAGATGAGTGAGAACGGGGAAAGGTTTGTAGACTTTTGTGCTCTAAACAGACTTGTCATTGGAGGCAGCATCTTCCCACAGAGAAGAATACACAAAGCAACGTGGGTCTCACCTGACCATACTACAGAGAACCAAATAGACCATATCTGCATTAGCAAGAAATTTAGAAGATCCCTTCAAGATGTTCGAGTGAGGAGGGGAGCAGATATCGCCTCAGACCACCATCTGCTCACCTTAAGAATAAAGCTCAAGTTAAAGAAAAGCCGCACAGAGACAACAAGAAGACAGCGCTATAATGTAGGCCTCCTGAGAGAGACTGGAGTGAGAGAAGAGTTCAAACTGGTGCTGTCCAACCGGTTTTAAGCGCTACAGGAGCTAGTAAATGAAGAGGAGGCAGTCACCACAGAGCAGCAGTGGAAGGCAGTTAGAGAGGCGCTGAACTCAACCTGCAAAGACACTGTAGGGTTCAGGAAACACCATCACAAGGACTGGCTGTCGGCACAGACCTTGAAGAAGATAGAAGTGAGGAAGCAGAAGAAAGCAGTTGTCAACAACAGTCGCACGAGAGCAGCCAAAGCAAGGGCACAGGAGGAATACTCGGAAGCCAACCGCGAAGTGAAGAGGAGTATCAGGGCAGACAAGAGGGCCTACACAGACAGCCTGGCAGCAGAGGCAGAAAAGGCAGCAGGCAGCGGCAACATGAAACAGCTCTACGACATTACCAGAAGATTGTTGGGCAAGTATGTCCATACAGAAAGACCAGTAAAAGACAAGGAAGGAAAGCCTATTGCAGACAGAGCAGACCAACTCGACAGATGGGCCGAGTATTTTGAAGAGTTACTGAACAGACCCAGCCCACCCGACCCCCCAGACATCCAGCCAGCAGAGATCGACCTACCCATCAGTTGTGACAGACCCAGCCGGGAAGAGATCAGAAGAGCAGTGGCATTTTTGAAGAACGGCAAAGCAGCAGGGCCAGATGGCATCCCAGCGGAGTCTCTGAAAGCAGACCTAGAGACAACAGTACAGATGCTGTACCCACTGTTTGGAAAGATCTGGGAAGAAGAGGTGATGCCGGCTGACTGGAAGGAGGGGTACCTAATCAAGCTTCCCAAGAAAGGTGACCTCAGCAAGTGTTCCAACTATAGAGGAATCACCTTGCTATCAGTACCAGGAAAGGTCTTCAACAGGATCATCCTGGAGAGAATGAAGAGCTCCGTTGACCCCCAGCTGAGAGACCAGCAAGCAGGATTCAGGAAAAACCGATCTTGTACAGACCAGATCGCCACTCTCCGCATCATCGTGGAACAGTCTCTGGAGTGGAGCTCCCCGCTGTACATCAACTTTGTGGATTATGAGAAAGCATTTGACAGCGTGGACCGAGAGACTCTGTGGAAACTCCTACGACACTACGGTGTACCCACAAAGCTCGTCCGCCTGATCAAGAGCAGCTACGATGGCATGACATGTCGCGTGATCCACGAAGGGCAGTTCACCAGGGAGCTCCAGGTCAGAACCGGTGTCAGGCAGGGGTGTCTGCTGTCTCCGTTCCTCTTCCTACTGGCCATAGACTGGGTCATGAAGAGGACCACAGAGCAGAGAAGAAGCGGAATACAGTGGACACTGTGGACACAGCTTGACGACCTCGATTTTGCAGATGACTTGGCATTACTGTCCCACACTGACTCATCAACAAATGCAGGACAAGACCACGAGGCTTGCTGACATCTCGTCCCAAGTGGGCCTCACCATCCACAAACAGAAAACAAAGACAATGAGGCTGAACGCAACCAGGGAAGAACCAGTCTTGCTTGCTGGCACCTCGTTGGAGGAGGTGGAGTCCTTCACCTATCTCGGGAGCATCATAGACAAAAAAGGCGGCACTGATGCAGATGTCAGAGCACGAATCGGTAAAGCCAGAGCAGCCTTTCTCCAGTTAAAAAAAGTGTGGAGTTCCAGTGAGCTGTCACAAAACACCAAAGTCCGGATTTTCAACTCCAACGTAAAAGCAGTTCTCCTATATGGAGCAGAGACTTGGAGATTGACAAAAACCACTGTCAACAGAGTACAGGTCTTCATAAACAGTTGCCTTAGAATTTATTGATTATACATTGCTTAACATCCTGACAGCAACAAGACTTTCTCAGGACGTGCCTGCACTGCTTGTGAAAAAAAAAAAACTAAACATAACATTGAATGTATGTCGCCAGCCGGTCCTTAGAAGAATTTTGAAAATCCACTGGCCAGAGAAGATCAGCAACATCAGACTCTGGGAGAGAACAGAGCGGATAACAGCAGACAATGAAATTGGGCGAAGAAGATGGGGATGGATTGGTCACAGTCTGAGAAAGCCAGCTTCCAGTATCACTAGGCAGGCATTGTCATGGAATCCCCAGGGAAAGAGGAAAAGAGGTAGGCCGAGAAACTCCTGGCGTCGAGACCTCCAAGCAGACATCAAGAGAATGGGAACCACCTGGAGTAAAATCGAAGGAGAAGCACAGGACAGGAGTCGCTGGAGGTCTCTCGTCGACGGCCTATACCCGGGTAGGGGTGACAGACGTAAGTAAGTATAATGAAAACGCTCGAGCGGCTGATTCTGCAGCACATCAAGTCTGTCATGCCCCCCTCCCTCGATCCCTATCAGTTTGCTTACCGCGCGAACCGATCAGTAGAGGACGCTGTGTCGCTAGGACTGCACTATATTCTGCAGCATCTTACTTACTTACTTACTTACGCCTGTCACCCCTACCCGGGTATAGGCCGTCGACGAGAGACCTCCAGCAACTCCCGTCCTGTGCTTCTCCTTCAATTCTATCCCAGGTGGTTCCCAGTCTCTTGATGTCTGCTTGGAGGTCTCGACGCCAGGAGTTTCTCGGCCTACCTCTTTTCCTCTTTCCCTGGGGGTTCCATGACAATGCCTGCCTAGTGATACTGGAAGCTGGCTTTCTCAGGCTGTGACCGATCCATCCCCATCTTTTTCGCCCAATTTCATTGTCTGCTGTTATCTGCTCTGTTCTCTCCCAGAGTCTGACGTTGCTGATCTTCTCTGGCCAGTGGATTTTCAAAATTCTTCTAAGGCAACTGTTCATGAAGGTCTGTACTCTGTTGACTGTGGTTTTTGTCAATCTCCAAGTCTCTGCTCCATATAGGAGAACTGCTTTTACATTGGAGTTGAAAATCCGGACTTTGGTGTGTTGTGCCAGCTCTCTGGAACTCCACTTTTTTTAACTGGAGAAAGGCTGCTCTGGCTTTACCGATTCGTGCTCTGACATCTGCATCAGTGCCGCCTTTTTTGTCTATGATGCTCCCGAGATAGGTGAAGGACTCCACCTCCTCCAACGGGGTGCCAGCAAGCAAGACTGGTTCTTCCCTGGTTGTGTTCAGCCTCATTGTCTTTGTTTTCTGTTTGTGAATGGTGAGGCCCACTTGGGACGAGATGTCAGCAAGCCTCGTGGTCTTGTCATGCATCTGTTGATGAGTGTGGGACAGTAATGCCAAGTCGTCTGCAAAATCGAGGTCGTCAAGCTGTGTCCACAGTGTCCACTGTATTCCACTTCGTCTGTGCTCCGTGGTCATCTTCATGACCCAGTCTATGGCCAGTAGGAAGAGGAACGGAGACAGCAGACACCCCTGCCTGACACCAGTTCTGACCTGGAGCTCCCTGGTGAACTGCCCTTCGTGGATCACGCGACATGTCATGCCATCATAGCTGCTCTTGATCAGGCGGACGAGCTCTGTGGGTACACCGTAGTGTCGTAGGAGTTTCCACAGAGTCTCTCGGTCCACGCTGTCAAATGCTTTCTCATAATCCACAAAGTTGACGTACAGCGGGGAGCTCCACTCCAGAGACTGTTCCACGATGATGCGGAGAGTGGCGATCTGGTCTGTACATGATCGGTTCTTCCTGAATCCTGCTTGCTGGTCTCTCAGCTGGGGGTCAACGGAGCTCTTCATTCTCTCTAGGATGATCCTGTTGAAGACCTTTCCTGGTACTGACAGCAAGGTGATTCCTCTGTAGTTGGAACACTTGCCTAGGTCGCCCCTCCTGGGAAGCTTGATTAGGTACCCCTCCTTCCAGTCAGCCGGCCTCACCTCCTCTTCTCAGATCTTTCCAAACAGTGGGTACAGCATCTCCACTGTTGTCTCTAGGTCTGCTTTCAGAGACTCCACTGGGATGCCATCTGGCCCTGCTGCTTTGCCATTTTTCAAAAATGCCACTGCTCTTCTGATCTCTTCCCGGCTGGGTCTGTCACAGCTGATGGGTAGGTCAGTCTCTGCCGGCTGGATGTCAGGGGGGTCGGGTGGGCTAGGTCTGTTCAGCAACTCTTCAAAACACTCGGCCCATCTGTCGAGTTGGTTTGCTCTGTCTGCAATAGGCCTGCCTTCTTGGTCTTTCACTGGTCTTTCTGTATGGCCACACCCACCCGACAATCTTCTGGTAATGTCGTAGAGCTGTTTCATGTTGCCGCTGCCTGCTGCCTTTTCTGCCTCTGCTGCCAGGCTGTCTGTGTAGGTCCTCCCGTCTGCCCTGACACTCCTCCCCACCCCGCGGTTGGCCTCCGAGCATTCCTCCCGTGCCCTCACCTTGGCTGCTCTCGTGTGACTGTCGTTGACCGCCGCCTTCTTCTGCTTCCTCACTTCCATCTTCTTCAAGGTCTGTGCCGACAACCAGTCCCTGTGATGGTGTTTCCTGAACCCTACAGTGTCTTTGCAGGTTGAGTTCAGCGCCTCTCTTAGTCTCTAACCGCCTTCCACTGCTGCTCTGTGGTGACCGCCTCCTCTTCATTTACTAGCTCCTGTAGTGCTTGAAACCGGTTGGACAGCACCAGTTTGAACTCCTCTCCAACTCCAGTTTCTCTCAGGAAGCCTACATTATAGCGCTGTCTTCCTGTTGTCTCTGTGCGGCTTTTCTTTAGCTTGAGCTTCATTCTTAAGGTAAGCAGATGGTGGTCCGAGGCGACATCCGCCCCCCTCCCCACCCGAACATCCCGAAGGGATCTTCTAAATTTCTTGCTAATGCAGATATGGTCCATTTGGTTCTCTGCTGCATGGTCAGGCGAGACCCAAGTTGCCTTGTGTATTCTTCTGTGTGGGAAGATGCTGCCTCCAATGACAAGTCGGTTTAGAGCACAAAAGTCTACAGACCTCTCCCCGTTCTCACTCATCTCCGAGCCTAGTCCCTGTCTCCCCATCACCTCTTCGTATCCGGTGTTGTCCTCCCCTATTTTGGCATTAAAATCGCCCATGACGATGGTGATGTCCCGCTCCGCACATTTGTCCACGGCACTCTGGAGTCGGTCGCAGAACTCCCGTTTCCCTTCCTCGTCACTGTCATTGGTGGGCGCATAACACTGGATGACGTTCAGCTTGAGCTTTTTCTTGGTTCTAAAGGCTGCTGTGATAATTCTTGGCCCAAGAGGCTCCCAGCCCACCAGTGCTCTCCGCGCCACTGGTGACAGCATGAACGCTACTCCCTCTGCATGGGGGGCATTCTCCTCCTCATGACCTGAATACAGAATCATCTCCCCACTTAACAGCCTTTTCTGGCCAGACTGCGTCCATCTGGCTTCACTGATACCTAGCAGGGAAAGGTTGTACTTTTGCATTTCCGCTGCTATCTGGGCGGCCTTGCCGCTCTGGCACATGGTCTTGACGTTCCATGTGCCCATGGCTGTGTCCCCGGACAGAGAGAGGCGGCTCGGTCCTGTGGCCCCCGAAGACCTCCGGCCCTCACCACAGGACGTCATAAGTCCTCCGGCAGAAGAACCCTCCTCCTCCAGGAAAGGAATTACTGTTAGTCTTTTCGTCGGCGTTTTTGTAGCTATTTCCTTTTTTGCAGGGTGGGGAAGCTACCCCCACGCCCAACCCCCTTACTAGGAGGACCAGGGGTTTTCTGTCGGGGTCACCTTCCCTTAGACCATGTTGGTTCACGGCACCTTATTTCATTCGGTGCACCCCTCTCACGAGGGACCCCCTATCCACCACCCAGGGGACACGCCTCAACGCCATATGGTCCCAGCGCGAGGATTCTGCAGCATCTGGAGAAGCCAAATGCTTATGTTAGGCTGCTTTTTGTTGATTACAGCAGCGCATTCAACACTATCATACGTCTAAACTGCATGAAAAGCTGCTGCACCTTGGCTTCGCACAGTCCATCTGTAACTGGGTTCTGGATTTCTTGTTAAACAGACCCCAGATTGTCAAGATCGGTTTGTGCGGTCAGAACTGTGTTCAGCCGTGTCAGTTCCCTACTCCTGGTCAATGTGGACATGTATCCCAGTCTTTGACTTTGAGTACGGGAGCTCCCCAAGGATGTGTTTTATCCCCATTGTTGTATTCTCTTTTTACACACGACTGTGTATCCCACTATGATAGCACACACATAGTGAAATTTGCTGATGATACGACAGTCAAGGGTTTTGTACATAACAATGACGAGAGTGCATATCGGGATGAGGTAGGCTGGTGTTCTGACAACAACCTGGATTTGCATGTTGGTAAGACCAAGGAAATGATAATTGATTTCAGGAAAAAGAAAACTGACCCCCTCCCCTTAACCATCCAAGGAAACGATATTGAAATTGTTGAAACGTTCAAGTTCCTGGGTACTCTTATCTCGCACGATCTGAAGTGGGAGAAGAATATTGAACAGCTAGTAAAGAAAGCCTAGCAGCACCTGTTTTTTCTTCGGCGGTTGAAGTCTTTTGGCGTCAGTCAGCAGATCATGGTGCAGTTTTACCACGCCGCCATTGAGAGCATTCTTACCTTCTCAATGACGGTGTGGTATGGCAGCGCAACCGACGAAGCCCGCAAGAAACTAAATAGGGTGATCAAAACAGCATCTCATATTGTTGGAAGCGACCTCCTCTCGCTGGAATTTCTGTACCACGCACGCACTATCAAGAGAGCGAGCTCCATCATTCATGACGAGCACCATCCTGCACATAGCCTGTTCGAGCCCTTGCCATCTGGCTTACGCTTTAGATCCATCAAGGCCAAAACCACTCGTTTTCAGAAGAGCTTTTATCCCTTGGCTGTTCAGGCCCGGTCTAATGTGGCTGTGATACGATTTAATTCAGCAGATTGACTCAAAATCCCTTTAGAATTACCTACAACCTATCATAGTTGTTTATAATAGTTTATAATAGATATGTTCTATCAAACCTCTTCTTAAACAGGATATACAGTTTTACAAATGAATATGAATGTAGCTAATTTGTTTTCGCTGCGGCTCACTTGGCGGTCTTTGTTGTCATGTTTATTATGCTATAGGTTTATTTTACTTCACTTACTTAGATGTGTGTGCACACTTAGCAGAATGACTGCTATACATATATGTGTTTTGTTATTTTAGAGTCTGCTTGATTGTGATGTATGTATGTTTTATGTGTTGATGGTCATATGGACGCTCGTCAGCTATGCCGCAAAAAATTCCTAATGTTAATGCATATGGCAATTGGCAATAAAGTTTATCTTATCTTATCTCTCTTATTTCACACACTGGTGTATTCCGAATGATAAGGGTTAAACATTGACCAATTTTGGGCTAGAGAAGCCGAAATACCCAGAGATGAGAAAATTTTTCACAATAAAGACATAACAACAATGTAAAAAAGCCTGTTCAAAGCCTGTTCAGTGTCACATAATATTAATATATATTCATAACAACAAAATCAACAATTATGTACTTACTCCCTGTCCTTCATGAGATCAAACATTTTTTTCTTTTCATCTGCATCGATCTTGTCCATCGTGACTTATTAGTCAGCAGACACTCAGCAACAGGTGGAAGCACTCCTTTTCTTCTGAAAACAAAGACAGAACTGTACTAGAAATTTGTTCATCATGGCATTTGATGACTGGCTGTCAGCATGTATTGTTAGCATTGTGTTGCCAGTACTGCATGTTTATCCGTCAGTCAACTGCCAGATCTGTTTCAAAGAAACACTTCTGCAACAAGCAAGTTACAAAACCCTACATTTAGGCACCGGAGAATTCAGTTCAGTACGTCTGAACAAGTTAACATCAAGCAAGTGGAGAATGATCCCGATCAACGGTCTCTGCACCAGTAACACTGAACAAATGCTGAAGTGGTCACTATAGTAATAAATTAGTATACTTTTTAGGACACCTTACCCCGTGTACACTGTCTGATGTTAAACTGTATCCGAGGTACACTGTTTTGTGTTAAACTGTACATGGTGTACACTGTACTGTGCCAATTTACATCAAGCTTTTCAAATCTCGCTTCCTACGACAGAGGCGGCTCAACGTGCTGTGGACCCGCTGGTTGTGTGGAGAGTTGAGTTGGCATAGATCCACATTATCCCACACAGGGCCTAATGACTCATGACAATTTTTTAGATGAGGGTGTATTCTTACATTCGTATGGTGCTTCACCAATGACCATGTTAAATTTTAGAGGGCTCTTGAGGATCTTATGTGATAGCAACGTGCATATATGTCAGCTAGAGGAGCGGGCATAGACCCTCCTTGGACTATTTAAGCTTTACGAGACTCATGAGGGTCTCAAGTTTGTACAGGCCCATTATAAGCTATGCCATGGGAAATGTATGGTGTAAGCACAGTTATTCTGAGCACAAAACTACTCTCAGCCCAACACAGATCCTCATGTCCCAACTTATAATTCATGACATGGGCGACAGCTACTGAGTATCGCTGAATCGCACAGTGTATATAAAGATAGATGTCTCCACAGGCCAATAGAGATAATCAGATAATTTGTATTACTATTAGCCAGTCTAAGTTCTAAGTAAAACAAAACCAGTCAGACTGAGATCAAACGGAGTCTGAGCAAACAAAGCGAAACATGAGGGGCATCCAGCCAAAACAGTTGAGGCATGATTTCTCTTTGTGCTCTGATTTGTCTGTGTTGAATCCCACACTCCACAGAGCACAGATCCTCATGTATTCTTACAGCCTTAGCGAATCTCATGAGCTCCTGCCGCCTAAGTCAGATCACAAGGACTTGTGCGTCTCGTTAAGACTGAGAAGTTTTGTTTCACAAAGAGCATAGATCTACGTGTACATGGACATCTGTAAAAGATACTCCAGATCTCCACACCAAAGCTAGCCCATGAGCATAGATCTATTCTTCTCATGATAGCTTGACTTTTGTTCTTATATACAGCCAACGTCATTCACCAATCTAGTAGGCAACAGATTATCATAAGCATATTTGCAGCCTAAAAGCTCTGCATGAACCATGCTGATAAACACTAATGGGTAGCCGTGTTTGTCTGTCTGCAATCATTAATAATCAAATTCAGCAAGCACCATCTAAATTTAGATAAGAATACATCCTCAAGCACTTTTGAAGTCTCAAAGAGTGTCATAAGCCTTTAAGCCCTATGTGGATCTATGCCAACTCTCCACACAACTGGTGGGTTCTTGTAGTTGTAGAAAGCGAGATTTGAAAAGCTTGATATAACACCGGAAAGTTTACACCGTATACAGTTTAAAACAAGACAGTTTACCTCGGGTACAGTTTGACATGTACCTGGTGTACTGTGTCCTAAAAAGTACACTATTAGTATTATAGTGAGGACTTCATCATCTGAACTAACAATAGTTTGACCCACTCAAGCAGGCTGTGCAGAATAAACAAGTGCGATTAGGCGTATGCGTTTGCTGCGTAAAGAAACTGCCGTAGAAGTTCATTAAATATGTCGACACGGCATAACAAATAAAATGGTGCTGGCATTTCTCTTCAGATTTATGCGTAATTGTACTTTAATCGTGAATCTCCACATAGAAACCTTCTAGAGATCCGCTACTTCGGAAAAAAGAAGGAAAACGCACGTAAGACGATTGCACAATAAACTTCAGTTTGGACACGATGTATTTGAAGCGATGACCATCGACACTATAAACATATAACAAGCATGCATTCTTTGAGCAAACTCACTTGACGTGACAAAATTTTAATGTAGTAGTACCCCCTAGAAAAGTTGAAGCGGTATCGTAGTACGTCACTTCCGCGTTGTCGCCTCCACTGCTTTTGATGACGATTACACTTTCGCGGTTGAGTTGGCAAGTGCTGCTGCGTAGACTATTTTGAGAGTAGTTAAACACGAAACGTATTGTTTCCCTGAAAAAATGTCAGCCAATGACGATGCAGGTGCAGCTGGGGATCTCAAGGCTGGCCATCCTCCTGCAGGTATCACTATTTATAATGCTTTAGTCTTTGGTAGCACACAGCTCGAGAAACGCTGACAATGTGCTCGTGCCCCTACATGCTGACAAAAACAACATCTGGCATAATCATGACACCACGCATCCCTTGTGTAACTGTCTTTTGTGCATGCAACCGCTTTTTCTGATATGTGCATGAACGCCTAGAGATGAATTCTTAAATAAAAATGTGCGCTTTATAAATTCCATCAGTTTTTTTTGTATATAAATTTTTTATTTGATAAAAAATTCTCTTCAGTGATGGAGTGATGAAAGATATCATTTCCACAGTATATTTCATTTGCATTTGTGATCTCACAAATGTTCATATTCTAGTTTGACTTTTTTGGCAGTTAAGGCAGGTGGCATGAGAATTGTGCAGCACAAGAAAGAAGCAGAAAAACCTGAACAGCCTACTATGACGCACGAAGAAGAGGAGGAGTTTGGAAGCAGGTAAACCCATGCAGCAGCAAAAATGCATACTGAAAACTACTGCAGTTAGCCCCTTCAATGCTAATAAAACTGATGACAGTTCAACTTCAAAATGCATTCAGATCCTCATGAGTACTCACAGTTGTGGGGGTTCATGAGGAGCTGTGCCCCTTGATGACACTACTTTGTAATTGTATGCATATTTTTTTTTGTGTTGCAGGGGCTCTTAAACATTGCATTAATACTGAGGTCGCAAGTTCCCCCAAACTAGCGTTCTCTTCCTGGTGCGTGTAGTTTTGCTCTCAGTACTGGTGGCTGAATGCACAAGGGGGTTAATTGGAAGGCTTTTGACATGTCCTCCACAAATTTTAACACTTGGTCAAAACTAAAACCAATCAAGTGAAGTCGGGAATAAGGAATGCATCTGAAATGCATGGGGAGGAATTGAAGGATGCTGTGGTATGGAACAGATACATATGCATCTTAACCCATTCAGCCCCGACAACCTACAGCAGGAGATGGGTCGACCATGATAATTCAAGGGTAGTGTCGGCGCCAAGCTAATCTGGCACAACTCTCGTATTATCATTGTCGATCTATCTCCTGCAACTGGTGCATAGTCATTAGATAAAGCCTCCAAAATTTGGGAAATACTGCCAATGGGGCTGAATGAGTTAATAGAATCAAAATCATGATTTAAGAAACTGATGGCCTGTTTGTTGCATTCCAGCTGAGATGTTTTAAAAATGAAAACAAGTGAAAAAAACGTGTGCATGCTGTAAAAAGTTTATTGAATTATTCTGATTTTTCCAGCCCACCCAAGAGTGACAAGCATCATTCATCTGCAGTTGTTTCAGGCGCTCTGACAAAGGTATACTGATTTAGCCACTTTGTATCACAACATATTTATTCAGCAGTGTAATAATGAAAATATTTGTTTGGTATTTCTTGTGCTGCATCTCTTGGTTAACCCATTCAGTCCTGATGCACTACAGCAGGAGATGGATTTACCGTGATAATGTAAGGGTAGTGCCAGATTAGTTTGGCACCTGTCGGCGCCAAGCTAATCTGGCACTACCCTTGAATTATCATGGTCGATCCATCTCCTGCAACAGGTGCATAGTTAGATGACGCCTCCAAAATTTGGGAAATACATGCGCCAGGCTGAATGAGTTGATGATTTTGTTTCCCATTTTACGCTGCATGTGTTCATTTGCTGTGTGTTATATTGTTGGATTGAAACTGTACGGGCCTGTGGAGGTGCTACAGAAGACCACAGATTTCATTTTGAGAGCCAAACTCCAAGTGTGACGGCGTTCGAGAAGAAGAAAAATACTTGAAGATATTGTTGGATACAAACATAAATTTTGGATGCATATTAATTATTTGTAGTTTAAACTGCATGTTTGGGTGCTGGACTGACATGTATGGTTTATGAAGCTCTAGGTGATATTTCTTGGCACGCTAGGTTGAGTTTATGCTCCAGATTATCTGATGTTACTTGTTCACATGGACATGTATACAAAGTTTAAACATATTTGCAAACATATATAGCACGTGCTGTTTCATCTGATAACCCATTACATTCAGACTCTTACATGTTTTAGATTTGTGTATTGCCCTATGACGGCTACATTACATACTCTGAGATGGATCAACCATTGTAATTCAAGGGTGGTGCCAGAACATCTTGGCGCCTCTAGGCACAAAGCTGTTCTGTTACCACCCTTGAACTATTATAGGTAAATTTATTTCATGCAATGGTATATAAGGATGTAAAATGATAAGAACATGTACAATGAAGATGATTTGTCACTTTTGCCTCGCACAAAGCTGTTCTGTTGCCACCCTTGAACTATTATAGGTAAATTTATTTTATGCAATGGTATATCAGGATGTAAAGGGATAAGAACATGTACAATGAAGATTTGTCATTTTTGCCTCGCACAAAGCTGTTCTGTTGCCACCCTTGAACTATTATAGGTAAATTTATTTCATGCAATGGTATATCAGGATGTAAAGGGATAAGAACATGTACAATGAAGATGATTTGTCATTTTTGCCTCCTTTGTCTAGGGTGATAAAGATTTCCCAGCACAAGCTGTGAAGGCCTATCACGACAAGCCCCAGCCGACGCATGAAAAGCACAGGGCAGCTCCAGTACAGCAGAACATTCACCAGCCCAGATAGATGTTTAGTCTCCCAAGTCAAGCCTCTTTCATTGCCAGAGCCAGTCACTGGTGGTGGATTGACCATTATTGCTCAAGGATGGTGCCTTTTTACCCCTTTGGCTGTAGGTAGTTCTTTTCATCATGATAATTCTGGCAAGAATCATCGCAACAGTAAGTGCTGCCGACAGCCAAAAGATTAGTTTGGTGCCAGTAGAGGCACCAAACTAAAAAGGCACCACCTTAAGCTATTGTGTGGAGGTATCAAAACTGCAATCAGGCACAACCCTTGAGCTTTGAGGCTTGATCCTGATTAGTTTGGTGCTTCATCAGGTGATCGACCTCCAGAGACTTACAATTTACATGAAGCGCTTGGCAGACAGTTCTGAAATTTGAGTCCTTTTGCTGTGAAAGTAAAAGGTGTACTTGCAGTCACACTACAGCAATGTGTTGGAATATTTGAATATGTTGAACATCATCATTACTGTATATGTTTGACGTTCTGCGTGTTTGGCTTTGCAATGTAAAATATGTCAAGTGTATCATATTTGTCTTGCTTGAAACCTTGATGTAGTTTTTCTGAAGGAAATACGACTTTGTAAACATCAAAATGGAAAAGCTATGTAGACAGTGAATTATCTACAACCATACAGAATTTAGATTTCAATGCTGAGTGACAGTTTATTTGAACAATATGTCTCCGATATATTTTCCTTACAAATAAGGCACATGCTTAAAAATAAATCCTTTGCCTAAATAGAAATTAGTTCCTCAGGAATTTGCTTGGGAAAGGTACGTGTATAATTTGCTGTTTAGAATTTACATGTATCTTGACTTGCTTAGTTACTGCCTGTTACGGTATGCCGGTTAGCTCGTTGGGTAGAATGGAAGTTGATCCACAGATTTCTGTCCTTACATTTATCTAAGAAACCCTAGCTTTTTTCTTTTACTGAAGGAAGAATCTTCTTTCAGTAAAAGAAAAATGCTCGGGTTTCTAGAGATGTGGCTTTGTAATGCATGTATGTAAAGAAGTGCTTTTTCGACACCAAGTCATGAGGTGTCACCATTCTTCAGTTGAATATGAAAAGGATCATGAGTTGCTTTGATTTTAATGTGATACATTATTTCTTGATTTTATAAATGTTGATAATGATTCAGCAGAAGCTTTTACAGTTTTGTTTCTTTCTCTTGCTTTTAGCTTACATGCGATAACAGAAGTGAGTATGGCCATCCATCGAGGATACTTTGTGGCAAGATCTTAATTTTGAAACGTACCAATTTTAGTGACCTCTTTCAAAGGTCAAGATCACAGGGGCCCAAGAAGTAGGTAAACATTGCAATATTTTAATCTTTTTTTCTCTTGAATATCATTTTCAACTTCAGTCTTGAACTTGATACAAAGATATATACCTGATCGTAAGACCTTCCTATGCATATTAATTTGGATGACTGCTCGGAAAGGGCCTAGGTCACAAGAGGTTGGCAAATGTGTAAAAAATGCCTATTTTGATCCAGTTTCAGAATTACCAGTGCTTTTGCAATCTGTTTAATTAAATTTGGCACAACGATAGCTGATGATGAGGCTTTTTTTATGCATACAAATTCTGATTGTCCCCTTGCAATGGTCAAGGGGTCATGAGACATTGACAAAGGTGCAAAAATTTTAATGTCACAGGTACAAAAGCCAGCCCGTTCCTTGTGAACACTTGCTCATTTAGGTGACCTGTTGAAATGGTCATGGTCGCACATTACAGATTATTTAAACACCGGCGTGTGAATTGGTCATGCACATGAGCTATAAGGGCATTGCCATTCTTTTTTTTGTTGTTTGTTTTGTCTTTAGTTTTATCACATGTTAATCTTTTGGTTAAGGTGCAATTTCACTTGGTTGTTTTTTTGTTGTTGTGTTTTTTGGTACCAGGGGTAGTGGATATTTAGTTAGGATTTATGGTACAAAAGAGACTTACTTGCACCTTTCTTTTCATACAAATGGTATGTTTGTTTTATTTTTTAATGTTTTGTCTATATTGATGATGATTTTGCTCAAGTTATGCAGAGGCATTGCAGAGTACCAGGACTCAAATACCACTCCTTTTACCTTGAGCGATTGCAAAAATGAAACCGCATATTGCAACAAAAGTAAAAGACATAAAATTATGCAACTGTAATGGTGTTTATCACAATTTATATGTAGAACAACGGCAGTGTTGCTGAAAAAGGCAAGATATGTGTATACATGATTGCCAATTATTTTCTTCATATCAAAACCGTAAGTCATGATGAAAAACTGAGCATACAACGCTTTCTGTTAGTGTTAAACATGACATGTGTAACTTGAGCCAGCAGGAGACATAGCTCATGAAGAGCCCTGCATCCTGTTGGGGCTTCTTGCCTCTTGCATATGGTGAGCCTGCCTGTGCTATCACTGCAGAAGATTCAAACCAAGAAGGTGACCGTCGGGTGTGTAAAATGCAGAGAACAACCCAGCAACCCTTTTTTGTTGGGTTGTTTTCTACAGAGGTTCCACCATGTGCGGGGCAAATGTCTTGAGTTAATTTAATATTTGATTGTGCTTACGGTTTTAACAATCGGCATGCATGAACTAGCTTGCTTTAAATGGATTTCATTCAGGCGAATAATTATGTGGGTCTGTCCTCTTGGATTCAGCAACATAATATAAAACTTGAAATCTTTTATTTTCACCATGTTGGCACTTAATAGAATGCCTGCACTGCATTTATTTCACTGCCTCTATTCTTTGGAAAATGAACTTACCTCTTGTTGCATAGAATAACAGGCTTATAGATAACACACTGTTTCCAGCTTTGTTATAAATCGGTGTCATAATTACCGCAGCAAGGGAATTAATTCACGGTTAACATTTGTATTTGTAGGTGCGGTCAAACATGTTTAACCCATTACATCCTGAGGTTGATTTCTTAAAAATTTGCTTATTTTCCTATGAAGGCTACATTACAGGTTAGGAGACAGATCGACCGTTTTAGTTGAAGGGTGGTGCCAAAATAGCTTGGCGCCTCAGGTGCCAAGCTATTCTGGCACCACCCTTGAACTATCATAGTCAAATTTGTTTAAAGCAATGGGTGTATCGGCATGAAAAGGGTTAAGGCAACACCTTTTGCCTCAGGTGGTCACCTAACACAGGCTTGCCTGCAATAACAAAGTGACCAGAGGACATAAAATAGGTAGTCCTTTTAGATAGATGGTCTCATTGGCAGGTTTGACTACATTAATCATTTCAATATTGAGTTTCATTTCCATGTGCCATTAACGCTTTGCGTGTCGGTAGCTTTTTTGTCATGATTCCTACAGGAATCGTTACGACAAAAACCACTACTGACATGACATGCAAAGGGTTAATATTAGTAGTATCTTCAGTTGATGCAGATGCACGGAGGAAAACACAGTTGTGCTACTTTTTTTTTAAAAAATGAATTGTTTTGGTAGTATGTGTAGCATAATTTGTACAGATGTTTGAGATTTTGTCACTTGTCAAAATTAATTTTCCCTCCTATTTCCGATCATGTCAGACATGATGAGTGTTGATATAAGGGCATGGTCACTGTTCCTTAGAACTTTCTGACAGTAAAATGTGTTATGATTTTGGACCTTGCTCCTGGAAGCCATAAGGTCAAAATCAATGATGCAACACAAGTATTATTTGCAGAACCTGTTGATTCTGTCTCCCAGTCTCTCGTAGCAAGCACCAACTAATTCTGCAAGGTATTACTCTTCTATAAATCGTGCTGACATATTTTTACTCACAAACCAGAATAGGTGAGGCTAGTGCTGGTGACATATTTTTGTATGAAAATTTTTACAACACAAAAATAGAAGGCTTTTTTGATGATGTAGTTTGAGTATTGCATCATATTTTCTCCTTTCTAGTCACGTGTTTATCTGTGCTTCCTTCATAAGAATTAAAAATGAATAGGTCAGTGTTTTGGTGGCTGTTCTTATCTATTGTTTTATGAGAGGTAAAGAGTGTATGTCAGCTTTTTTTGCGGCTGTCTCCTTATTCTTATTTTTGTTGTCTTAGGGAAAAGATGGAAACTGTGCATGTTTTGAAGGCATCACATATCTTGCCAATGTGCATGTTGTTAGGTGAAACTTTTGGTGTTCCTATTCAGTGCTATGTTTAGTCGGTGAGGATTAAAGAAATCATATCTACTAATAGTAATACTATACCTGTTGGCGATTGCTTACAATTTCTTTTTGTTACATCAGCAGCAAAAAGCAGAAAAATTGTTTGGTTTCATATTTTTTATATTGCAAATTGTTTAGGCTTGTACAACTCTTTTCTTTGTTCAGAATGTTCTGAAGCGTAATAAAGCAGGTGACTGAATCAGGAAAGTTTTTGCATTTTTGGTTCACGTGCTATAGAAAATGTAATGGGCCATCCCGTGTCTGTCGTCTGTGGTAAACTTTAACGTTGGCATTTTCTTGGAGACTATTCAAGCCAATCTTCAATCTTGGCCCAAGGATACTTTGTGGCAAGACTTTTGTAAAATTACCAATTTGAGTGACCTCCCTCAAAGGTCAAGGTCACAGAGGATCAGCCAGTAGGTAAAAAATATAGCCATATTTTGACAGAAATTGTCGGGTTAAAGATCCCAAACAAAAAGTTGGACGTTCCACCCCCCCCCCCCCCCCCCCCCCCCTCTTCCACCCTGTTTGAGATTTTGGCGAATGGTGAGAGTCCAACACACGTGCTCGGATGCTCACACTCAAACCGGCCACACACACTTCGACATGGGCGTGCAGCCATGGTATAACGTGACTGATTACACTTAAAGCAGATCACTCTAATTTATATTTAACAAACAACCGTACGCACGCACACACACGGACATGGTGACATTGGCATGAAATGCCGGGGGACTCGACATAGCTCCGGCAATGGACAAGACACCATGACTGAACTGGCAATTGTAACAGATCCCGGGTTCAGTCGAACCCCCTGGCGGGCAGGAATGGCATGTGGACTTTTTCTCATTTCCATCGAGTCAAATTTACATAGTACAGACTCGCCTTCGTGTGTACAGCACCATTTTCAAGTGCGCACGTTGAAAATCCAATTACCGTCCACTGTCCAGTGGCGAAAAGACGGAACGGATACTAAGGGCCCGCCGAATAAACAACCTGAAATAGTACCGCATGCAACGCAGAAGTTAATAGCAGGGTGGAAGTTTGCACATAAAGTGAGTAGCGCTTAAGTTAGTAGCAGCAGCTTCCATCCCTGTGGCGGCGCCATGAGTGTTTTATTAGATGAGCCACCGCGGAGGACAACAAAGAAGATAGGCCTTGACCTCGATTACTTCCGTCTGGATGATGTCATCCTCCGTTCAAGCGCTCTCGCGGGGTTTTCCTCATTTTTTAGTTCCCCATCGGGCGACTGGTCTTCATTCTCGCAATGTTCGCGGCAACCACATATCAGGTTATAAAAAGTCTAGGTAAAGATACTCTGACTCCAGTAACAAGTGTTGATGTAGCCGATAACATAAGACCATTTTCCTTCGTACTGAAAGAACGACGCAGACGACTTATTTTTTGGAAGCGCTGTCGTTACTTGACCACAGAGTTCGTCCTCGACGATGTTATCGTTGAACCATTTTCAGACGACGACAAAGCCCGGTTGGTGCACACGAGAGAGCTAGCGACATACAATAGCGAAACAGAGTTTTCTCTTAATGGGAAGTTTGGAGCGGACCTGAACAAAGAGTTTTTGGACGTGGAATTAGAAGGCTCAGAATCTGTGACTGTGAATAGCGACTTGGGGGAACTGTCAAAAGAGGAAGTGGATTTGCAAGACTTTCTGAGCCTGTCACGAGAAAGGTAATATGTCTATTATTGTTTGATGAATTCAGAACCAGTCACGAAGAACGTAATATTCTATAATTATTAGTAGTAGTAGTAAGTATTGTGAGGACAAAATAGGCCGTGAGGCCTTTACAATATGTCCTTTCTTTCTTTAGTTACTTTATGGGTCTGCTATGCATGCAATTTTCCTATAAAATCATTCATCATAGGAATAAAAAATATCTTTAAATTTGGGTAATTCGTCCAGCTGGTTTTTAAAAGAATTTATATTGGGTGCTTTTTTTAATGAAAGAAACTGGTAAGTCATTCCAAACAATGGCCACTGTAGTAAAACAAAACTTCCGCAGGTTAGTGTTACAGTGCTGTACAAAGATTTTCCCTTAAGAATTTCGGGTTCTGTCACGGAATGGTGCTGCAAAAAAGTCATTGCACTTTAGGTCGTCGATGCCATTATAAATTTTTAAAACTTGGATTAAGTCTCCACGTATTCTACGTCCAAGTAAGGAGTGTAATCCAAGGTATCTGAGTCTGTCTAAATAAGTCATATTTCTACATTCTTTGACCAGCTTTGTTGCTCGAATCTGTACCCTTTCGAGTGCAAGTGATTGTCTCTTTAAACATGGGTACCATACAGTGTTTGCATTCTAAATGTGGTCTGACTAGTGATTTATACAGTTTACTAAAAATGTCCTTGTCCAAGTAATTAAAAGCTCTCTTAACTACTCCAACCATTTTGTTGGCCTTATTTGATACAGTTCTGAATATGGGGGTCAAAAGATAGAACTTTGTCAAAAACCACACCTAAATCTCTTTCCTCCTCACAAGATACCACCTTTTTAATGTTGCTGTTAACTTTCATCATCGTCTTCAGGATTGTTCCTTCCAGCATGCAAGACCTTGCATTTCTCTACATTAAAATGCAAGTCCCATGTGTCGGACCACTCTTGCAAGTGATCCAAATCATGCTGCAACACATCCTTATTGCTCGATTCATTATAGATTTTAGTATCATCTGTGAAAATTTTGCACATGCTATTAACAGTCTGGCAAGTCATTTAATATTGTAAATAATATAGGTCCTAAGATGCTACCTTGGGGTATACCGCTCAGTACCTTTATTTTGTCTGATTTTGCTTCTCCAACCTTTACCACTTGTTCTCGTGCATGTAAAAACCTTTTTTATCCAGTTGGAAATGTTTCCACATACACCATAGGCCTCTAGTTTCTGAAGAAGCCGTTCGTGAGGAACAGTGTTGAATGCTTTTCTAAAGTCTAAGTATATGATGTCAACCGTTTTTTTGTTGTCAAGTAAGGAAGTTATATCAATCCATAACCTGTAGTAACTGAGTAACACATGATCATTTACTTCTAAAACCATGTTGGCATTCAGTGTTTATTAAATAATTCAGGGACGTAGCGGCCACTCCGGCAACTGCCAGAGTACTTTTGGGACAAAAAAAAAAGAAGAGAAAAAAAAAAGAAAGAAAAAAAGAGAGAGAACAAACCTGTCGTGGTGTCAAAACTTCGAAAGTGTATTCATGTTTACCAAAAATGTCAACATTTGTTTGCGCCACTAGCTCAGTGCACCACTTAGTGGCTGGTAAGCAGAAAAGTGTCAATCACCGGCCCAAGTACGAAAGCTACTGGCCGAAGTGCATCAACACAACAGACTTCAGCACCACTAGCTCCACCAATTTAGCAGTGGTAAAAAGCAGAAAGAAGGACATGAGGCACCACTAGCTCAATCAAATTAATATAGCTGACTCCAAACGGAAACTGCCTCATGACACATTAAACAAAGCAGAACGACCTAATAAGAAACCAACTTTTCATTGGAAATATCTTATTCCTACGCACCACTGGCACACCGCAACCATTACAAACTCCCCCCCCCCCACCCCCCACCCCCCCAAACAATGGGGGAAAGAAAACGGAATGAACCAGAAACAGAAATACCGCCAGACTTTTGAACTATGGAGTGACATCCAAGAAATCATAGGACAAGCACACAAATGGACGAAAAATATAAAAAGATACATGTGGACGAAAAACCTCCCACACTTTAAAAGACTGAATCCTACTAGCCGCATTCATCTTCTCCTGACTGAACCTACAATATTCTTTGAATGGGTCGACTTCATGGGTCTTTGCAGAGATAAGGGAGCAAGGAAACAACTAGAATACCCCTTCATATACTTTAAAGAGGGTAATAAAAATAATAATTACGGTATTTATGATGCGCTTATCTTATAATAATTATAACTCTAAGCGCGCACTCACAACTCGCACACACATGCGCACGCTTTAGACAATGATAGATAAGGGTAGATACAGCAAAGCTTTGTACGCCTACGACATGATCAGTGGGCGCTACGCCACTTAGACGGAACCCTGAAACACCACAGACAACCACAGAATTGCCCCACCAACAATCAAAACTAAGGACACGACGTGAAAAGAACACACCACCACTCTCCACTAGCCTTTCCAAGTGATAGTGTGAGCGAGAATACATCCTCTTGAACAAAACAAAATGAACCACAAAACAAACTACCATAAAAACCGAACAACAAAGGTTTACTTAACAAAAACAAAAGGGTCAGCATGCTGATGAAGGCAGCCGGTAACGCTTAAAGTTAAACGTGCCTGAAATACACCTGACAGCCAACACAAAACGTGACTGATTTGTGAATTGTCATAAGGATATAATATGGCTGGTCACATCAAGCCATAATCTATTTCTAGTTTAAAAAACAAATCATCTTGCGGTCCAGACGGCATCAGTACTCAGTTTTTAAAATTATCTCTGCCATTCATTCATCGTTAAGTCACTGACATTCATCTACAATCTAGCCATTAAGCATAATGTATTTCCTAATGAATTAAAAAGAGCTAAGGTAATTCCTCTTCCCAAAAGCAAAGACTTAATAAATTTAAATAATCCATTTTATCATCAATTTCGAAACCACTTGAAAGGCATTATAATACGCGTCTCCTAAATTTCCTTGAACAAAATCATCTGATTAGTAAAGAAGTACCCAACGGAGAAAGAAACACGCTTAGAAAAGATGGGTACAACACAATTTATTAATATTTCGGGTAAATACCCTTTGTCAAAATAGACAAACAAACAGAGAGATTAGCCGCTACTTATCTTCATTGGCAGAAGGAATGTGGCAACTCTGATTAGTGTTGCACAATCCGGGTTTCAACCTTTACATTCCTGCCAGACTACTCTAAATCACATTATTGATAAATGGCTCTCTGCCATTAATGACAATAAAGTATCAGACGCAATCTTTCTTGACCTTTAAAGTATCAGACGCAATCTTTCTTGACCTTAAAAAGCATTCAAATCTTGTCAATCATTCCATCCTCCTGAAAAAAACTACCACTTTATCACATTAACTTGAATACTGTTTCCCTCTTGTCTTCATATCTCAAAATTAGAACACAGAAAGTACTCCTAAATGGCAAATTTTCATAAAACGGTGTAGTGACTTGTGGTGTTCAAGTTCAACAGGGATCTATTCTAGGGCCTTTATAATTGTTTCTATTATTTATTAATGATTTGCCCCTGTGCATATCTCACCCAGAGGTTAACTGTGATTTGTTCACGTGACCCGACACAACACCTTGTCCAAGACTATCCTCCAAGGCACTCTCGAAGGAAGTCGTCGGCGAGGTCGTCAGAGAAAGAGTTGGGTCGCAAACATAAAAGAATGGACCGAACTCGAGATGCCAGACTTGCTTGCCACCGCCCAAAATAGAACTCAGTGGAGAGCACTGTCTGTTGCTGCTGCCTTTCAGTCCCCCCAACGCCCAGTTCGGGCAAGGGACTGATGATGATGATGATGATGATGACACAACCATACACACATCTAACAAGGAGCTAGCGAACATCAGTGAGGTACTCCAGCAGAGTCTGGATGAAGTAGCTGACTGGTGTATTACTTATTACATGATAATTAGCATTCCAAAGACAAAGAGCCTGTTAGTTACAACACGCCAGAAACACCAGCGTGGACTACCAACTTTAACACTTACCTTAGGTGGCCACCCTGTAGAACAAGTTTAATTTCAACTAAGCATCGCTTGCTGGGCGTAACAGTAGACAACCAGTTAAACTGGAAACCTCATGTTGATAACGTATGCAAAACTCTGTCCAAAAACTTGTTTCTTTTGTCTAAGATCAGCCATATAAGTTAATCCTGACATTTGCAAACTTTTCTTCCATGCGCATATAAAACGCTGTCTGGGACCTTTGCAGTGAAGTTCATATTATTAAAAAAGTAAATTCTTCCTGGACCCGCCCCCACAGACAAAAAAATCATATCTCTTAAATTGCTGGCATTAAACAATTCAGATTTAATCGGTATGTATTAATGTACAAGATTCTACACGAGAGAGCCCCACTCCATTTGTGAACTTTGTTTTTAGATAATTATAAGAATATAAGACGAGACAAAACACGAGAAACAGGTCGCTCCACCTACCAAGAACAAGATTATAAAACTAGCCTGGCCTTTTCAGGTGCAAAGGCATGGAATAATTTACCCCAGTATCTTAAGTCTATTTCTAAATTTAGTATTTAAGGATCGCCTTTATCACTTTTTACTTCTAAACTAATAGAATACCACAATTTAATTTTCCTCTTTTAATGCTGTACTCTCAGAGACATTTTCTAAAGATGACCTCAGCTTTTGTCGAAGTTATTATGTTTGTTTGGTGTGTTTTTTTTCTTCTCGTCTTTTATGCTTTTTGTGCATGTTTTTGATACTATATTTGTTTGAGTTTTTTCCTTTAGTATTTTATTGTGTAACAGCAGTGTTGCTCGATGTATTTATGTGTGTAGTGTAGCAGGACAGTTTGTAAGAGAGGCATTCGCATGCCTAAAATTTTATCCTGAATAAAAACGTTTCATCATCACATAGTGGTGTGCGATGTACAGACACCCTTTTTACAACAACAAAATAAGGATCATGCATGCGCGAGGTTCGATTGAACCATTTAAATAATGGTACTTCACGTCCACAAGTCTAAACTGACTCGCTCAACTTGATTCATGTTGCCAACAACTTTGTGGCTTCTGCAGCACGCAGGCAAACAGTTTTTGGGACATTTTCTGAGCTGGATGTGTCAAATACCAATGTGCTTAAAAACTCTCGTGCAACACAAACGTCTGCTGTCAAAGTTGACTCGAGAGATGCAAAGCTTTTGTGAAGAACATTTTTCATGGATTTTATCTCTTCTTTAATTTTGTTTCGCAAGTCTCATCTACAACAAACGATCTTCAACTCTGACATGTGATTTTTTAACTGACTAAGTGCCAAAAGGTGCTCTCACAAAGAGGACAACTGGGTTGAAAATCAAAGTGTGACATAAAATACCAGAAAATGTATTAAGTGATGTACACTGTATTGGCAATGTGTTTGTAAAAGAAAAAGATAATATCTGAAATGGTTTTTGAGAAAATGGCTGTTAAGATTTGTAAGTCTGGATATGTCGGACATCAGGTATTGCGACATAGTGCCTTTAAATTAGTGGGATAAAAAAACACAAATCAGTTTCTAAACAGTTAAAATAATAAGTAGTGGTCACAATTGACCTATCCAAACAATTACTGCTTTTTGGCTTAGAATGTTCTAATCCCAGAACATGATTTGTGTTGCAATACCTGACATCCGACCATATTCAATTTTTAAAACATTTTTAAAACATCCTACAACCAAGAAAAACACACTTTCCCCATGTTATATACCACTCACAGGAATACATGCACACATTAGAGCACAATGGGAGTCTATCTTTGCTGCCCAAATATATTTATTGGCAGTCAGGGCCAGAATTTGTAACTTATGTCGAACATCAGGATTGCAGCAGATATCCCCAGAATAGTTATCAGAAACCACAAACACAAAGCCTTTCCCCCAGTTTCAAGCTACAATATTTAACAAACAAAACAGATATGAAGAACAAACTGCATACAGCTTTCTGATGTAATATACATGATGAAACATGACGTGCTAAACACGTCTGTGCCCGAAATTTTTTGAAAAGATGGTTAAAATCTATATGCATTCTGGTGCATTCTGAGCCTTATTTTATGGGGTCAGATCAGTTGTTTTTGTGACCCTGGGACCTTCCGAAAGAGCGGATTTCTGCTAAAAGGCGGAAGATTCTCATCCCTGATTCAAGTTTTGTATGTCCAGCGTGACAAACAACAGTTGCTGATCTCAGCATAAAAAAAATGTTCTTGGACACAAAGCTGCTGCATGAACTCTTCTTAAGCAGTATTTCAGGTGCTACAAACATAGGTCTTTCAGCATACAAAACTTGAACATGAATGACACACTTTGAAAAATATACTTTTGAACACACATTAAATATATACTGTAAATTACATTTTGTCTTTAAAAAAGTGAAAATATAACAATGTGCTGAACATTTTTACATCATGAATTTTTTAAAAATAGTAATTTGGGAAAATTGATCTTATTTCGACAAGTTATTTACATAGAGGACGAATCTACATCAATGAAACAGCCTGATCGGTGTACACGTACTCAACGGTATGACCAACTATGTAACCTATGTTATGCGGGACATGATTGGGAGTGGTAAATCAACATAGGTACTTATCAGATTTTAGTACTGTGTATTATCAGAGCTAAGATAAGTTATTTTAGCTCTGATAATACTTACTAAAATGGATACTAAGAAACACAAAATCAACAACCGCACAACCTGATGTAATTTTTTGGGCCTCCTGCAAAACTGTAACACATTTAAAGAAAATTTGAGCTATTCTAACACCTTCAGTTTACCACACATTACCACCCTACTATAGTATAACAAAGGTGGCGGGAACTTCCGTTCCATAATTATTATTGGCGAGCGCAACCGCATATGAAATCCCGCTTTAGTCAGAACACTGTGATGTCATTAATTTAATGAATTTTTGTGACTTAATTAAGATGCTGTGAATTTCGGTCCCACACCTTAAAAACATGCATTATAAAATTATGTTTACAGCACTATGTGGTGATTAGTTTGTCTCTAACATTCAGTGCAGGGTTCATGAGTTCGGGGCCCCCCGACTATGACAAGTTCAGAAAGACATCAACCAATGAACATCACCTTCCTTGTGCCCGTTTCAGAATGTCATCAAACAATCGGGGACATAGCGGGCATGAGAAAAGTAGTCCGGTGGTTACCTGAGAAAGTCGGAAAGTTTTAAAACTATTTGAGAGATGATGGCGACCAGAAGCTTATTTATTCAATACTAAAATGTTAACTCTATTTTAAAGAAACAACATTCACATCCAAAGACAGACTTACCTATGATATACTGGCTTGGAATCAAGAATTGGGAAATGTCACAATTGTTTAAATCCTTCAAGTGGTCATGGGTAAACCAATCAATTAGTAAACAAACTCGCCTTTATGTAGTTTGCTTATGGTTTCATTGTTAAAAAACTAGTAATATTCCAGCACCCAGAAAATTATTAGAATTTGCAGTTACCTACTTTTGGAGCAGACCACACCCACTTCCGGTTGAGTGACACAGTGGGTCCCATGCTCAAATGAATCCCTAATGTCCAAAGTGCAATATATAACATGGAGTTTGTTTCTAACAAGATGTGCAAGATATCCTCAAATACCCGTCCGAAGGCTCGCCACTATCACAGTATCAGTGTCACAAGGAAGATAATATTTTAATGTTTTATGGCTTTGTACAAAGATACGATATGATTCTGGATACTCTTCACTGGTGAGGTTGTAGAGCAACTTCTTTTGAGACATTGCACTCTTGCCCACCTGCTCAAACCTTGTAGCCAATGCTTAACCCATTATATCCTGAGGCTGAATTTTAACAAATCTGCTCATTGCACTATGAAGGCTACAATACAGATTAGGAGATAGATCAAGCATTTTAGTTGAAAGGTGGTGACAGAATAGCTTGGAGCCTTAGGTGCCAAACTATTCTGGCACCACCCTTGAACTATCACGGTCAAATTTATTTCAAGGAATTGGTGTATCAGGATGAAAAGGGTTTTAAAGACAACATTGAAACAGCCCCTGTTAATGCTAGGGGGACAACTTTATTGGTCCATAAGTTGTGCACCTCTGACATTTCTCCAGAAACAAAAAAGTAAGCAGCTATCAGACATGGGTAGATGAGATTGGCAAGGGTGGACTATATCTTCAATCCTAGATGTTGTCTACCTGCCAGGAATCATGTTATCTCATCATAGAGGTGCACCCTAAATGTCTCATGGAAACAGATCTATAGGTGTCTTTGTTCCATGCAGCTTTCTCCTAAAGGCTTCCTCACACGGAGAAATGAAACGAAACATTTTGTCGAAATGTCCACATTTCAGACATTTCTCCAACATTTCACCGTTTCACAAAATGCGAAACGACACATTTCACAAAATAGAACCTGTTCCTATTCGCGAAACATTTCGCCGAAACATTTCACCCGTCGCCCAATCAGCATCGTCCGCTCGGTCACATGCCAATCTGACGTCATTCAAGCCCAAACACTGAAGATAGCAACGGTAAAGCGATGCCGTGGAGTCAGGTCTATTATGGCTAGAATTGCGTGATGTGACGCACGTTTCTGTAAGATTTAAGCAGAGAAATCATTTTCGAAATGAAATCTATCAAGTATCATCACTCAAGTACTACCAAAATATGATTTTAGGTCAGTTTTCTGAACCCCACTTTCATCGGCTGCTCTGCGAAGCTATCGCTTCGAGACGGTAGCATCCTCGATTCACTTGAATCAGCCATGTTTACGCATTCAAAAGCGCTTACGTTTATTCAATATGGTCAGCAATTCACTTTAATAACACAAGTGTAAGTGAAGGCACACATGTGTTATATGTTTAGTTTTTAAGCGTCAATAGTCAGAAATATGACCCGATATCCACCAATACAAACCAGGGCATGTGTCAGTGAAGGGTTACTTCCCCTGTACCAATCGAAATGAATTTTCACCACCGCGTTTCTACGTGTGCGGAGGAGGCATTTCGATGCAATGAAAATGTTTCGTTTCTTGTGCATTTCGTTTCTCCGTGTAGGGAAGCCTTAAGGTAGAGCCGGCCTCTATGCAAACAGGGTTGCATGTGCCAGTCGGCAGTTCCTTAATTACCATCCAGTTCTTGAGATTACAAATAGTCTCGCTTTGACAGGTTGGAACGTTTTTGCTCATGTGCGAAGCCAGTAGTGGTCCGTCCGCCTTCATCAGCGGTAAACTTTAACATCGGCATTTTCTCAGAGACTATTCAAGCCACATTCTTCAAACTTGGCCCAAGGATACTTTGTGGTAAGACCTTTATAAACATACTAATTTGAGTGACCTCTCACAAAGGTCAAGGTCAAGGTGATCAAGAAATAGGTCAAAAATAGCTATATTATATTTTGACATAATTTATTTTTTCTCAAATACTATTCACAACTTCAAACCCAAACTTAGTACAGAGATACTTGATGGTAAGACCTATATGCATACTAATTTGGATGACCCCTCAAAGGTCAAGGGTCACAAGGGCTCAGGAAATGGGTCCGAAATAGCCATATTTTGACAAAAGATGTTTTTGCTCAGAAAATGGGTCTATAAGTATAAAATAGCCATATTTTGGCAAATGATGTTTTTTCTCAAATACTATTCACAACTTAAAACCCAAATTTGGTACAGAGATTCCTGATGGTAAGACCTATCTTTGCAAACTAATTTGGATGACCCTTGGAAAGGTCAAGGGTCACAAGAGGCTGGCACGTGTGCGTAAAATGTTGATTTTTTATAAAATTTGTAGGTATTCCCAAAATTTTCAATCAAATTTGGTACAAAGATAGCTGATGATAAGACCTTCCTATGCATACTAATTTAGTCGACTCATCACAAAGGTCAAGGATCACGGGGGTTGACAGATGTGTGAAAAATGCTTACATTTTCAGAAAACATGGATTTTGCTGCTGCAGAAGCCAGCCCTTGTCACAAAGGTCACACAAAATGTAAATCGGTCATAGTCTCATACATGTGAGCCATAATGGCTTTGCCTTTCTTGTTTTTTTTCCTCCCAGTATTGTAATTTTCTTTGAAACAAAGAAATCACCACAAATTTATAATCATGCCAGTTGTTTCCTTCAAAATAGGGGTAGCAACTAGCATTCATAATGTTAAAAATGTTTTTATTGGAATTGCTGGTTAACAGTTTTGGACTGTGTATATATAATGGTGCTGCATGTTTCAGTGTTTGACTGTGAAGTCGCGGGCTGATTGGCTGTGCGTGACTGGACAAACAGCTAGGTCACCTACCCCATCCTGTCACAGTATCTTTCAGCCAATGGCCCTGCCCGCAGAAAAATACACAGATAAAATTATGTACACAACTCACAATACAAAGTTTGCCTTGTGACCTCATGGTGTCTTGCATTTGTGCAGAAAACTGAATCTGAGGCATGAGCTGCTGGCACCTCTGCAAGCGGACAGTGGGAAGACCCTGTGCCTGGTTACAGGTGTTGTACGTCTGAAAAATGCTGCCAAGCTTGCAACTGTAATCAAGAGGAGGGCTTCTGAAGAGGCAAAGTTTTTGGTGAGTTTGACCTGAATGCTCGGACGGTCACAATTAATTTATGGTTTAAATTTATAGGTACAATGTCATTAAAGTTGTTTATAGTACAGACCAGGTGCAGTTACTACCTACTTTGTATTAGGCATCTAGTGCACTGTTTTAGACAGTACCCTTTTACTTTTTTCGTGTGTGGCACCGACTGTTGTGCATAGACTAAAAGATGGATCATAATACGTACCAGCGTAGATTTTTATCAGGCTGACCAGGTTCGACATTTCAAAGTGTGCTGCCAGAAGATTATAATTTAACCTCCTCGTGCATGCAGCCACTGGTACTGTTCACAGGACCAGTGGCTGCATCAGCAAGGGGGTTAAGAGCTGTTGGTTCAGAAAGTAAATGGTCTGTGTGATTGCCTGATACAGGACAAGGTGAATGAAGATGGTAGTGTGTCGGATTCCAAGTCAAAGACGTTGGAACTGCCTGCGGGCCTGGCACTTGCCTACACAGTGTACGAGCTTCAAGTGCGCACCACAGACGGCCAGTTCACTCCTGTGCTGGATCCGAGTAAACGTGGCGGCTTTGTCTCCAGTCTTAGTGTGGACCTGGATGATGTGGATGGTCCGCCACCCTCAGGTGAGATTTTTTTAAACCTTGTGTATGTGGCCATCAGTACCGTTAAAACTACATTTGGCAGCATGCACAAGGGGTCTAATAATTCAACCCCAGGACCAAAATCCCCAAATTTTCAAGTTGCCCTCTGAAGGAATGTATTCTATTACAATTCTAGAGACAGATTGAGTATGATAGTTCAAGGGTTGTGTCAGAATAGCTTGGCGCCTATGGGCGCCAAGCTATTCTGGCACCACCCTTGAACTATCATGCTCAATCCATGTCTTGCTGTGGTGTGTCGGGGCTGAATGAGTTAATTCAGTCATATGATTTGGCTTCGAGCCATGACAATTATGTAAATACAAGTAATTCCCATTTCTCTTCCATGTAACTTGTGCTTTTTAAAAATCGTACATCAATGACCTCTTTCTTGTTGAGAAAAAATGGTGTTCATGTAAGACATGCACCTAGGGATTGAGAGACCCTATACAGAGGTGCATATTTTGTTTTCAAGTACACGTTGTATGCAATCTATAAAACGTTGGTTTAGGTACTTTGTACAGAAATAGATCTCATCAACCCACTTTTAGGACTTGTTGGGTTCAAATATTCTTGTACAGCATTCTTTTGTAGTATTGTTTTAAAACCCTTTCAGCTCTGATAAACTATAACATAAGATAAATTTGACCATGACACTATATCATGGGTGGTGCCAGAGCAGTTTGGCACCCATAGGTACCAAACTGTCCTGGCATTACCCCTTGAACTGTCATGGTCATTCTATCTCCTGAACTGTAATATAGCCTGCATATAAACACTTATAAATGTTGACATTTGGACATCAGGATATAAGAAGTAAACTTCTTGGTGTATACTTTGCATGGTCTATAGATCTGTTGTATTGATTTTTCCTTAACCCATTACATCCTGAGGCTGATTTTGTAAAATTTGCTTATTGTCCTATCAAGGCTACAGTACAGATTAGGAGATAGATCAACTGATTTAGTTCAAAGCCGGTGACAGAATAGCTTGGCACCTGCTATTCTGGCACCACCCTTGAACTATCATTCAAATTTATTTCAAGCAGTAGGTGTATCAGGATGAAAAGGGTTAACCCATTGTGCCCTGAGGCTGAAGTCTCCAATATTTTAGAATTGTCCTCAGAAATTACAATTCAGGAGACACGGTAACTGTGATAGTTCAAGGATGGGCGCCAAGGTATTCTGGCAATACCCTTGAACTAACATGGTCGATCCATATCTTGCTGAGGTGTGCCAGGGCTGAATCAGTTAACAATTGAAGATGTTGGTTAAGATTTCCACTCATATTCTTTCTGTAATTCTGTACATTTTAACAGATGCAATGGAAGCAACAACCCTTTTCCAGGGCATTCTCACCATGTCAAATGAGGAGAGGGAAAGTTTCCGAGCCACTGTGCTCAAAATCTTGAAAATTCCAAAGTGCTTAAATCCACTCAATGACCTGGTACTTTATCATTCAAGCTAGTTGTTTGTTGTCTTCCGAGTTTTATTTTTTAATTGCATGAGACATGTTAATGTTCTGACTGTATCGATGTTTCTGTAAGTTATGATTTCCTCATAATACGGTTGTATCATTTGATACTGGTATAGAACAGTTACTGTCCCACTGCCATCAAGATTACTCCAGTACATCTATGTGGAGAAAATCAGTATGTGAAGAAAATCCCAAGAACGAAAGGGAAAGAAACATGCTGAGAAAGGACAATTACAGCATAATTGTGTTGTGCTTTCTAAGCATGTTTATTTCTTTGCTGTGATTATCTTTTCATTTGCATGTCAGTCACCTTTTTAATCTGTATTTCCTGTGTGTAAGACCTGCTTGACTATGAATGTTGTTGCATGATTCGATAACAGGTACCACACTACCTCTCTTTGGGCACGTCTTCATGTGTTGTAAGGTAGACTTTGTGAAGTGGACAAAATGGATATTGGAAGCTGCAGCCAAAGCATTTGGTGACTTATGTGATGCTTTCAGTGTGCCTCCATTTTTTTTAAAGGTGCTTTCGCAGCGCAGCGCATGCACTGACAATTCGGAATTTGAGCTTCGCCTGCATCTGATTGGTCATTCCGAATCTAGTCTATTGAATGAGGGAAAATGGAAGAGGCCACTTGGCTGCTTAGTGTAGTTCAGTGTTGTTCACAGACACCTTTATTGGAGAGCCAGTAATGTAATGCTTAATTGGAATTGAATTGAATTAAATTTATTGTCCATTAAATGACAAGCATAAGAAGGAAAATTTTCTTTATCTCACAGAAACATAAAACACACAAGTAAGACTAAAACTAAAACATTCTGTATTTGGCAGCTGCAATCACACACGCACGGAGACGTGCACAGAATACAGCAGAGACAAATTTATAAGTAAAACGGCCAGGGCCAAGGCCATCTTCAGCCAGTTTGCAGACGCTTTCGGATGTGCAGGCTTTATGTGATACATACAGTATCCACACCAAAACCTAACACAAAATGTGACTACACAGAATATTTAAAGCAAGGGCATGCTGTGCAAAGGCTTCTGTACCTGGCATTGCAAAATGGCAGCCCCCTGTTAGACTGCTGGTGACAACTACTGTGTGATGTTCACATCGTTAACCCATATCATACTGAGGCTAAAAGCTTCAAATTTGTACACTGCCATATGCAAGCTACATTAGACTTTAGAATACTTGCAGATAAGGATATAGACCAATGGCTTTAGTTCAAGGGTGGTGCCAGAATAGCTTGGCGCCTAGAGGCACCAAGCTATTCTGGCACTACCCTTGAACTATTTTAGTCAAACTTATTTCACACACTGGTGTATTCCGAATGATAAAGGTTAAGTAAGCTTCATCAGGGAAGTGAACATCTAGCAGTCACTGGATGTTGACTCATTGGAGACGTGTCGTATAATGGATACGTGGCGATTCGCAGCATATCTGTATATTGTGTGTCGCCAATGAGTTAACAGGCCTTTGCTTTAGTGGACTTTTTTGTGTGCTGATTGTTTTAATTTAATGTTTATTTCATTCATGTTATGACTTCTTTGCTTAATTGATACACATGATTAGGTTTAGTGTGCTTTCACCCTTTCCTTTAGTTAAATAGTTTTGTTACAAATATAATGAACATTGCTTCATTTTGTGTCCTGTGTGGTAAAGGGCTGGATACAGCACTGACATTTTTAAAAATAAAACATAACACTATTTTTATTTTAACACTTTTAGCCCTCACACCTGACAGGAGATTGAGTGACCTCGATAATTCAAGGGTATTGCCAGATTAGCTTGGCACCTGAAGGTGCCAAGCTAATCTGGCACTACCCTTGAATTATCATGGTCAACCCACCTCCTGCAACTGGTACATAGTCATTAATTAACACTTTAGGAAATGCCCCCATAGGGCTAAAACTAGTAAAAGGGTTAACTGTAACTTAGTGGTTTTGTTTATTTTGCAGGTTGCAGTTCATTATCTTTCATATCAATTCGTAATAAAGTGAATATTCAATGAATAATGAATAGACTTAAACAAGGGCGGATCTTGGGGGGGGGGGGGGTGTTCCAGGTGTCGGCCCCCCCCCCCCCTCCCCGACCCAAAATTCTTTAAAATGCTATAACAAAGCTTCTTTCCAGGTTCCAGTGTGTGTTTGGACCCCCGCGCCCGCCTTCCCCCCACCCCCTGCCCTCCCCACTGCTCCCCCCCCCCCCACCCCCTGATATTTAGGCAAATGGTGAGAGTCTTAACACTCACCTGCCTACCCCCCCCCCCCCCCCCCCCCCACCTTTTTTTTTTTTTTTTTTTGATTTTGTGGCCCTGGAAGGAAGGTTTAGCGCCGGGGAGGCCATGTGTATGAGATCGAAGGTCCCAAACAAAAAGTTGGAAACCTCCCCTCCCCCCCCCCCCCCTCCCTTTGAGGTAACTTATCTGCCCCTGTTAGCCATGTTCCTATTTGTGTATGCCATATAGATGCATTGATTGATTATTTGATTTGATTATTTCATTTGATTGATTGAAGTTGCACAAGGCCGCGGACTTCTTGGAAATGAACATTGAGAAGACATCAACAATGCAGAGTTTGAGGAGCAAGATTCCTTGTTTGGATGAAGCCATGCTGCATATCCTGCACCTTGCAGGCTTTCAAGTGCAGGTACAGTTTGCTTGTACAGATTTTACTGTCAGAGCCTGACGCCCATTCTTTATAGGACAAACTTTTGATTTGTCATGTTCATTGCTATTTGTTGGCTGATTAATATTCGGTAAGTTTGGGGGACCTAGATTTAAATTTCCATGCACCAAGGGGCTGGAACAGTGGAAAATGTGATACCCCTCCCCCCCCTATGCATTGCTTCTAGTCACTTTCTTAACACACCTCCTCTTTCCTAATTTGTGTGTGTGTGCTTTGACCAAAGTAGATCTATGATCACTGGTTGATCATGCACACTTCTCTCCCCTGACAGTGCTTTTACCTACTTTACTTTGTAATCTGCCTAAAATATTAGCACTGGCAGTCTCCCCTTTTCTTTTCATTTATTACTACAATATCGACTGCAACCCCTTCCCTCCTTTTAGTATGTTCCCTCTTAGGGTGCATGGAAATTTAGCTCGAGGTTGAGGCATGGAATGTATACTCCTGCAGACACCACAGTAAAATGTGGCTGTCTTTGCAGGTAGGCAAAAGTTCCTGCCTTCCATCAGTATGCCGAAGGGTGTGCCGACGAGGTCGCAAAGACCGAAACAGCTGATAGAGCTGTCCACACTGGCTAAACATCTGGACCCCCTTGGGGGACCTAGATTTAAATTTTTATGCACAAGGGGTTGGATCAGTGGGATATGTGCTCGATCCATGTCTTGCTGTGGTGTGTCGGGACTGAGTGATTTAACGCTTTGTAGAACTTGAGGTGATTCCTGCAAGAATCACTTCTACAGAAAAATCTTTTGAAAGCCAGCTGGTTATTTAATCAAACACAACTTATGTATAGACATGCACCATATTTATAGACGCATAATGCTGATGACCTCGGCCATACAATGCACAGTCCAGCTCATTTTGCCTTTTTTTATGTCAGGATGACGACACTGTGAATTTTCCTACAGAGACCACTGAGATATTTGAGTCGTGCGAGCTACTTATAAACCTACTGAATGAACTGGATGATGATCAGCTAGCTGCCCTGGCTGTTTGTATGGAGGATCTTGTCATCTCCTTTGTTGTCATTGACATGGTGAGGAAAGTGTCATTTTCATTAGTATGGAGCTTGAATGGGACGATGAAATAATGCAAGGTAAATTTCAAGGAGTATAATACTATTCATCACTGAATTTAGTACAAAGTGCCTGTTAGCACATGCTAACTAAGGCATTGGAATTGTCCTCATTTTGGTGATTTTCATGATGTTTCCTAGGGAAACAACTTTTTTTGAGGAGAAAAGAAAGTTCAGACTGGATTTTCTTACTCTTAGTGCATTTCCATCATGCTCGTTTTGCTCGCCAAATAAATACACAGTTCCAGTGTTGTAAGCTGGAGTTGTTAATGATTAACGCAGTGAAATTTTGAATTGTGGCCCCTGGACCACCGTAAAATTCCCAAAGTTTATCTTATGGACTGTTCTAATGCCTGACATGTTCATTAACCATTTTAGCCCCAAGGTCCCATTTCTCCAATTTTGGAGGTGTTGCCTAATGACTATCAGTTGCAGGAGATGGATTGACCATGATAATTCAAGGGTAGTGCCAGTTTAGCTTGGCGCTTTCAGGCAACATAATCTAGCACTACCCTTGAATTATCATGGTCAGTCCATCTCCTGCCGTAGGGACTCGGGACTAAATGGGTTAAGCTCATCAGCAGCGTTTCTCTCCATTCATCTTGGAAAGTGTGTTTTTCGTTTTTTTCTGCAGCTGCTGCCAGTGTGGGAGAACAACAGAACTGAGATCACCATAGTGGAGGACCAAGACTGGCTGTATATGGAGCCTGGAAAAAGACTTTTGGGCAGCTTTGGTATCGCTGAAGATAATGGCGTGCTTCAGATTCCCAGTGACAGCTTATTAGATGTACAAGCGCTGTACCTTATCCTAGCAGCTGTCTTTGTAGGTTGAAGGATATATCATGTGAAGAAAGAAACAGGCTTAAACACATTCTACCCCAGGACCGAAATCTCCAAATTTTGAATTTGCCTTCAGAAGGACTGTATTACAATTCTAGAGACAGACCAAGCATGATAGTTCAAGGGTGGTGCCAGAATAGGCGCCAAGCTATTCTGGCACCACCCTTGAACTATCATGCTCAATCCATGTGTCAGGGCTGAATGAGTTAATGAACTTGGACAAAACATTTTAAATGTTGTATCCTAGTTTTTCTTAAGCATGTTTCTTTCTTTGATTGTTATTTCCTTGGATTTTCACATGCTTAATGGTCACTCTTGCGGTCTGGAGTTTTGTCAGTTGAAGGTTTTTATGTAATCATCATCAGATTGCTTGCTGGAATTACTTGACAGCCAGTACATACAAGTATGGGGAAGTGAATCCTCATTAAATTTGCTCAACAGCAATGAAAAGGTGCCAAGCTTTTCAGGCACTACTGTTGAGGTAGAAATGACTGCCAGGCACTGCCAGTGCATACACAATCTTTGAAAGCAGATAATCCCAGAAGTGCCAAGATGTTCAGTTGAACTACCTCTGAGATGCCACCGTCATTCGTATGTCTCTGAGCACAGAGCCTGTTATCACTTGTTCACCATTCAGGCTTGGGAAATTCAATTGGCAATTTTCTGTCAGTGTGCGTTATGTTTTCACAGAAAAATCCAGTTTCCGCAACAACAAAAATTCAGTTGACAGGCAAATTTTGTGCCAGTCCGCAAACAGCTGCGTCATGTTGGCTTGAGCGCGTTTCTATGGCAGCCATGTACTATGATCCAGATGCTTGTGATTGTCTTCGGTTCAGGCACTATTTGAAATATCCTTGCTCAATTGCAAACACAGACCATGATGGGAAAGCTTTCACGGGTGAGGGAAAAAAAACAGTCATAGGTGGCAATGGACATGGAAAGTTGTGCAGCTTAGGGACAATGATGAATAGTGTGTTTGTGACCCTGGACCCTGGCCTAATTGCAGACATTTTTTCAGTCAGTAATTCCCAGGCCTGACCAAGTTTTGTTTTGCAGGAAAGATGTTTTTCCAGCAAGTTTTATTTGACGACAGTATTTGTTCTCTTTGTCACTTTTGACTTCTCATGATAAATCGTCATATTTGTTCCAGCTTTCTTACAACTATTACTACTAGTGAACTATGCCTGCAATAACATTATTGTGTGTGCAGATTTGTTCACTGGCCACATGTCTTTTTTTTTTTTTTTTTATACAGTGTTGCGTGTAGATATACTTAAGAACATACCTGAATGATATGTGCCGAGTCATTGCATGAAGAGGAAAGTGTAATCTCCCATCATCTGAATTGATGAAAATCTTACAGTTTCTCAATCTTTTACACATATTCCTTGAGGTGGAAAATGATAATTTTTGTCTTCTGTGTTCTGTTAAAGCAGTCATAATTATTATGCAAATAATTCCCCAACAAGAAAGAAACATGCTAGAAAGGACGTGGAAATTCATTCCCAAGCAGTGTGCGAGTTGTTTTTTAATGGCAGTGGTGCGCACCTATGAATACATGCACATGTTTTGGTTCAAAACCATCACAACGAACCTGTGTACATTAACCCTTTTCATATGATAATTCTCATATTAGATAAATATGACCCTGATAGTTCAAGGGTGGTGCCATGACGGCTTGGCGCTCAGGGGCGCCAAGCTGTCTTGGCATCTCCCTTGAACTATCATGGTCAGTCTATCGGCGGAACTGAAGTGTCACCTTTATAGGGCAACTCACTGATACTCGGAGGTCTGGACATTTTGCCGGGAAAGCATCATGTTATCTGTAATTGACTGTTTCCACCACATGAAAGAGATAGCAATGATACTGGGGAGATGCCAGTGCATTTATATTTTCAGGTTTCTAATGGAAACTACTGGCACTGTATCAGTAGTTATTCATCTTGATTTCTTAAAAAATGACTGAAATTCAGGTGCAGAAACCTTTGCTTTGAACTTGATGGTATGGGGCTGTCTTTTATTTTAGTGTGGCATATATCTGGCTCTTGTCAAAAGAAATACGGACTCTCCAAGGTAAATTGGCACTTTGCATCAGCATAATTGGCACTTTGCATCAGCATCTCTTATCTACTGTGCAAAACACGCATGTAGTACTTTACAGACAGACTCTGCAAAAAGACAGCGGTATTCACAAGTTGCTGCAGAACAGTAGAAGGAGGAAAACAAAATTTCTGTTTTTTCCTGACCATCATAGTCTAAGGACCTCTGTCGCACGCATAATGTTTGATCAGAGTTGAAAAACAAGATGAAAACTTGCTTATTGTGCATCCGTTGTGTTGCAGTCCTGCACTCAAACCTGTCGCTACTTGTAGTCAAGCGCCTGTGGTATTCATTATGACATGTTATGATAAAATTTCCTGACCGTGCCTGAAAGTTCTGCTAATAACTACCACCACATGCAAAATTCAAGGCAGGACTAGTAGAGAATTGCAAACATTGCTTACTGAGAAACTTCACAGTCACTGCCATGGAAATATTTGATTCACTTACTGTTAGGGGCTGTACAACACAATTATGTTGTACTTGTCCTTTAAAAGTGAATGTTTGTCTGTCTTTAGAATTTCTTTGTATTTTGTACTTGGCGGTCACCTGTTTGGTCTGAGTTTCATAATGAAGTCTTTATCTGTGCTTTTCAACTCTTTGAATTACATGTAATCCCCTTGTGCATGCAGCCACCAGTACTGTAAGCAACACCAATGGCTGCATGCACAAGCGTGTAAATCATATTTCTGCACAATGGGCCAGTTGCATGAGTGAGCTTAGTCCTGCACCAGTCACTAAGCAAGGTGCTCGGCTTGACTGTACATGAAGAACCATGAAGCCTGCACAATCACTGTGAACTTGGCAATTAAACATCTTGTCTTTCTTATACTTACAAACTTATTTACACAATGTGCTTACAGTGGATCTTTTTGCCATTTTTTTTCTTCTTTTATAATACAAAATTATCATTCTTCAAAAACATTTTGTGGATGCATAAGTTGTTATTTAGTTTTGTATTGCATGCTTTTTTAACCTCCTTGCACATGAAGCCATTGGTACTGTAAAGTAGTGGTGACCACAAGCACAAGGGGTTAATCTGCATAATGACCAGCAATAACAATCTGGAAAATATATGTGTTAATGATGATTTAATTTCAATATCAGTATTATATACTCTTTGTTATGAAGGTGCTTTTTTCTGTTGAACTCTCATCAACTATTTGTTTTGTCACCATTTGAAATCATTGGCCTATTTTAGAGATATTAATTCTTTAGCTCTGCATGCATTCAAACCTGTCAAGGCGACCACCTGGATAAGGTGACCACTTGTCTTAGAAGATCACATTATTGGTCCCTTTGTCTTCTGTTACTATAATAATAATAATAATAATAATGCATAGCATTTATATGGCGCATTTCTCGTATTTATAATATAACTCAATGCGCAGAATGTAGCCGCGAACTGAACCCAACAAGCACGCTCACGTGAATCACACGCATTCACTCACACACTGTACGTAAACACAGAAGATTCACGTGGTGCTAAGAGCAAGCTCAAGCGAGCTACTGACGGTATTTGGAAATCGTTTTGTATTTGAAATTTTATTAAGTTGGCTGAAACTGATACCAAAGTGGAGGGGGAGGAAGAGCCAGAGTACCCGGAGAAAGAACCCCCGACGGTCCGCCCGAATTAACGGTGACACTAGAGGAGAAAAATCCGACGCCGGAACCCGGAATCGAACCTCGCACCTTTAGCATTGGTGGCAGGCGCCTTAACCACTGCGCCACGGACCGCCCCAAAAAGATGAACCTGTGCAAGGGGACCCCTTGTCTAGTGTGACTACTTATTAATAGTCCTTTGGGTGACACCTTACTTAGGTTTGCCTATATCTTCAGCTGAATAATAGGCTCATTCTATAGTGAAGGAACATTTCAGAATTTTCTATTTTGTTCTCATTCCAGATTTCCAAAATGTAAATGTAACAATTCGCTGGGGACACCCCTGAGGCTTGAGATGGAGATAACTTGGTTATGTTAGTACAAGGGTAGAACAGTTAGCCCCGACACTACAGTGGGAGATTGATCGACCATGATAATTCAAGGGTAGTGCCAGATTAGCTTGGCACCTGATGGTACCAAGCTGATCTGGCACTACCCTTGAATTACCATGGTCGATCCATATCCTGAAACTGTCATTCGGTGACACCTCCGAAATTTTTTTAATGCAGCCACGGGGTTAAACGGGTTGTGATAAATTTGAAGCCTGGTAAGATACCAAGGTAGTACATAGCACAACCCAGAACATTCATAGATGATCCATCACCTGCACTGGTTTTCAGACTTCATAGAAGCCTGCCAAAGTTGTGAAGTATTACCACATTTACTGCCAGTGGACGAAGATTAATTGTGTTTTTGAAGACATTGACAATTTAACGTCAAAGGTCCCAAGCTGTCAAAAGAACATGGATACGAGATGGTTTCAGCAAGAGGTATAGATCCTCATGAGCCCCCGTGACTGCGGGGGCTCATCAGGATATATACACTTGCAGTTTTGTGGCATTCAGTTTTGCTTAGCAATGGAGGAGTTAATTGTGAATGTGTTCAGTCAGTGAGTCATTTTGTACAGTGTACACATACATTTAACTACTATTATATTTCTTATTATATTCGTTATGGTACTACAAGTATTATTATATCATTATACTCTGTACGTTACTATTATGTTGCCATTCTCTTCTGGTCGGCGTGTAATCGAACACCAACCATTCCCATCTTTTAACCCCTGGATGCTTGCAACCAGTACTGTTAGCAGTATAGGTGCTTGCTTTTACGTGGGGGTTGTTTTGTTTGTACTTTTACTTTTTTTAAAATTAAGTCTAAACTTCTGATCTTTTACCACTATTTGTCGAAAATTCCTGATGATTGATTTGTATGTATTTTTGTTAATAAGTATACATTTGTTATCTTTTAACACAATGTGTTGAACAATTCCTGTTAGTGAATAAGTAAATGATTAATGTTTTTGTTGTTCCTGTGTATAACCTTATTTAACTGGTGCTATAAACCCCCACATGCATATAGCCTCTGGTACTGTGAACATTACCAGTGGGTACATGCACCAGGGGGTTATACAGTTAACTCATTTAAGGAGGCCATCTTCAGTAGCTGCGAAAGTGTCATATAGCGTTACAGTACACTTCCGCATCTGTTGGTGTGGAGCGCCTTGAATGAGCTAAGTTGCACCCGTTTTGATCTGTTGTGAATCCAACATTCCCACCTATGACTAGGATTTTCCTTTTTCTCCCTTGCTTTCTTTAAAATCCATCTTAAGATTTTTCTCTTGTGTATTTGATAAAATTTTGAGTATTTTGTGCTTTTTGTTGTGCTTTTTCTTATCCTTTTTGTTTACAAGAATCTTTCTGCCCTGCGAAGGCAAAAGTCGGTAAGTTTGTTTTTGTAAAAAAGCAATTCATTATCTCACTCGGCCCCGACACACCACAGAAAGACGTGGATCGAGCATGATAGTTAAGGTTGGTGCCAGAATAGCTTGGCGCCCATAGGCGCCAAGCTATTCTGGCACCACCTTTGAACTATCATGCTCGATCTGTCTCTGGAATTGTAATACAGTCCTTCAGAGGGTAACTTCAAAATTTTAGGTTTTCGGTCCTGGGGGAAAATGTGTTAAAATACAATGAAAATATCTCTTTTTCACAGAAATGGACTTTCTGTCTTATGCCATGTCAGGGTGGTTTGCCCCTCATACTGGTCATTTTGCCAGGTTGTCACCTCAGACACAGCACACAAGATTTTTTTGTGCCTTTTTCAGAATTCTGCTTTTTTTTTCTTTTCTTTTTTTTAATGAACTTTTAATATGATATTTTCATTTTTAGTAATAATACAAACTTTTTAGCTAACGTTTTACTCACTCAGCTGATTGACCTCTGTTGGTTGTCAGAGTCGTGAACAAGATATGCTACTTTGTGTAACAGAATTGTTTTTGATTTATGATGATAAAAACATGTCACAATGAAAGCCCATTTTTATTTTTACTTATGATGGTACAAACAACATATTCTGTTACAAGATACAATGAAAGTACTAGCTCTTAACCCCTTCACTGCTAATGGACGCAGATCTTGTTTCTGAAATCTTTGTTAATTCAGCGGTTGCCAAAGAACCCTACTCGTCCAAGGAACATGGCTTCAAAGATGTCAACCAGAGGCATATGAACCCCTTGCAACTGCTGGGGCTCATGAGGATCTGTGTCACTTCCAGTTTGATTGTGTTCACATTTTCTCAGCTGTGAAGGGGTTAACTGTACAGCGTAATTTACTACTGAAATTGTAAGTAGCCGGTAGTGGGCATTAATTGCCATTGCAAATCCTCTCCCTTCACTCCTTGCTTGTTTGTTGTGTGTTTTGCTGTTTAAGTCCCTTTTTTTTTTATAGAAGGGACGGGTCCATGTGGGGCGAATTTAATAGCATGTCCATGACGTCAAAGGCGGGCAGGCTAAACCTCTAGCAATTGAAGTAACAAGATAAAAATTACGTCATGTCTAGTTACGCTAACCTCGCTGCTGAACTTACATTTGGCGCGAAGCGCCGTATGTATGTATGTGTGTGCGTATGTATATAAACAAGAGAATCTCCGATATTTCTGTACACACAAGCTTGAAACTTGGCGAAATACTTTCTTAAGTGGGTGGCTAAGGGAGCCTCCGAGCATATTGTAATTAAATGTCTCATTGAAGACATAAACAACCGTTTATAAGACGTCAGTTGACGTAGATTAGAGTCTGTAATTTTTGGTCATATTTACTTGAACTTTTTGCATATAGCTAGTTTGGAGAAAGACATTGGATGAGTTCGTTAGCCAGCTTTGTATCCTTTCAACTTCTTTAGTAAAAATTAATTCTTTTCAGAAAATAATTAAAACAGTAAAAAAAAAACCTTGACTTCTAGAGAAAGTCAGACAGTGCCGGTGACGTAAAAGAAGCAACTCCGTCATCACGCAGACATATTACATAATTCTCTCTCTCTCTCTCTCTCTCTCTCTCTCTCTCTCGCTCGCTCGCTCTTTCTCACAGATATGGCTCATCTCCAAGAGGCATTGATCCTCATGTGCCCAGACGGCGCATGAACATCTATGCCTCTTGAGGATGTTTGAAGCGCGTGCATGCACTCGCGCAAACGCATACACACACATCGACGCACTTTCAGAAGAGCATGCAGGTGTACTTGGTATAGCATGTAGCTAGGTAAAGTCAACATGATTTCACACAAATTATAGCAAGACTGAAATTGTACCGTGAAATTCTAAGAAGTACCCAACGGAGAAAGAAACGCGCTTAGAAAAGACGGTTACAACACAATTTATTACTATTTCGGGTAAATACCCTTTTTCAAATTTTTTAGTTCCCAGGGTCACCCTGGTCAGCCCCACAGGGTGGGTTTTTCTCTCTATTCTGGGGCATGCGTTTCTGTCTACCCTTTGTCCATTCACCTGTATTTGCCTTTTTAAAACTCTCCCTACTGTCTGCACTGCTTGTAGCTCTTGATATTGGATGTGTGTTGCTAAATGGTCTTAGCTTTATTTAGGCCCCATGTTGTAGGTTTATTTAACGTATTTGACCGGCTGGCGACATACATTCAATTTTCTGTTTAGTTTTTTTTTCACAAGCAGTGCAGGCACGTCCTGAGAAAGCCTTGTTGCTGTCGGGACGTTAAGCAATGTACAATCAATCAACCTTTTTCAAATTAGAGATCAGTCGCTACTTATCGTCATTCGCAGGTGGCAACTGAAGAAGGTGACGTAAAATAAAATAAAAGGAAGAACAAAAGTTCATAAAAAGTAAAATAAAAATGACGTCAACGACAATCTCATAAGAGAGACTCTGAGAGAAACTGAACACCAGAGACAAAAGTGTGTAAGCGCGCGCAGGAGCGAGCAAAAGTGAATGCGTGTGTGTGATGCCAGAAAGAGAGAGAGAGAACGAACGGGGATTACACACTTGTCTCTGGTGTTCCGTTTCTCTCCGAGTCTCTCTCTTATGATTTGTCACATCCCTTCTGCGAATGAAGTAACGGCTGATTTCTCTGTTGACAAAGGGTATTTACCCGAAATATTAATAAATTGTGTTGTACCCGTCTTTTAGTTCCCAGGGTCACCCTGGTAAGCCCCACAGGGTGAGTTTTTCTCTCTATTCTGGGGCATGTGTTTCTGTCTACCCTTTGTCCATTCACCTGTATTTGCCTTTTTAAAACTCTCCCTACTGTCTGCACTGCCTGTAGCTCTTGATATTGGATGTGTGTTGCTAAATGGTCTTAGCTTTATTTAGGCCCCATGTGTTAGGTTTATTTAACGTATTTGACCAGATGGCGACATACATTCAATGTTCTCCCCCACCCGGGTCTGCCCTGGGGGACTTGGGTGGGGTTAGGTATTTTTTAGTTCCCAGGGTCACCCTGGTCAGCCCCACAGGGTGGGTTTTTCTCTCTATTCTGGGGCATGTGTTTCTGTCTACCCTTTGCCCATTCACCTGTATTTGCCTTTTAAAAACTCTCCCTACTGTCTGCACTGCCTGTAGCTCTTGATATTGGATGTGTGTTGCTAAATGGTCTTAGCTTTATTTAGTCCCATGTGTTAGGTTTATTTAACGTATTTGACCGGTTGGCGACATACATTCAATGTTCTGTTTATTTTTTTTTTTTTCACAAGCAGTGCAGGCACGTCCTGAGAAAGCCTTGTTGCTGTCGGGACGTTAAGCAATGTACAATCAATCAATCAATCCTTTGGGTACTTCTTCTCTATTTATGAGTTTTTCGTTGACGTCATATTTATTTTACTTTTAACGCACTTTTGTTCTTCCTTTTATTATTTTATGTCACCTCTTTCAGTTGCCACATTACTTCTGCGAATGAAGATAAGTGGCGACTGATCTCTCTGTCTATTTTGACGAAGGGTATTTACCCGAAATATTAATTGTGTTGTAACTGTCTTTTCTAAGCGTGTTTCTTTCTCCGTCGGGTACTTCTTTGCATTTTACACGCTTGGCAGTCACCTTTTTGGTCTGGATTTCGTGAAATTCTAGTTTTGTCACCATTTGCGCAAGTCTTGAAGTGAAAGCGAAACTCATATCACGTTAAATATTAAATTACGTAAAAAAAAAAAAAAAAAAAAACAAACGTGTGACAAATGACGTTTGACAAACCATTGACATGTTTTCTGTTCTACGTTTGTTTCCATGTCACAGGGAAGAAGGATCTTTGATCCGAAACGTCGTGTTCCTTGTATCTAATTTAAAGGGTTTTTAGCCTCTTTTTTCTGTTTTCCTTTCAATGACACATATGACAAACCCATGACGCATATGCACTATAGAGTTCACTGTGACGCATTGGCACATCTGCAAGGCTTTTTCAAAAGGAGATATTTCAACATCAGAATCAAATCAAAGACAAAAGGTAGAGACCCTTGACAGGGAAGACAGCTCTCGTATAGAAGGGGCTTTGTGGGTTATGATTCATACTTGTTTACCGTATTGAAAATACGGTAGACTTTGAAGTGGGGCTGGTCGGGGCGCATTCCGGAGCATGCACATGACGTTTTTGGCGTGCGGGGCAGAAAATTCTGGCAAAGAATTAACAAGATAAAAATGACGTCACGTCTAGCTACGCAAACCTTGCTAGAGAAGGTCTTTTGGGCGCCAAAGCGCCGTATGCGTGTGTGTATGTGACGGCACTAGAGCCCGCGTTTGATGACGGACAAGCTTGAAATTGTAGGATATTGTCCCTAAAAGAACTATCGAGAGCCCTTTTTTTCCGATGTTTTGATTAAGATGCTCATTGCCGAGAAAATGGCCGTTTCACAAAAACCGGTTGATCCACACTGGAGTCCGTGATTTTTCCTATTTTTACTAGATATTTTGCATATAGCTATATAAAAGGGAGATATTGAATGAGTTTGTTAACCAGCATTGTACCTCGCGAATCTTTGAGTGATAATTAAATATTTTTTGAAAAAAATATATTTTCACTTTTGGGGGATTACTTTCACGAATTATATGGGTTAATTTTAAAATAATTGAACTTTTTTTTACGAGAAAAACCCCAACCTTCTCATTAATAATCGCATGATTTTTCGTATACGGTATTTACATAAGAGTTTGTCTCGGCCGTCGCCGTACGATTAGGTCAGTTGTGACCTGTATGCCCTACGTGTGAAAATCAGACAATTTTCTGCACCACTTTTTCGGAGTCATTAATTTGTAAAACAGCTAACATAACTTTTTTTTACGGAAAAAGCTATCTTCTCATTAATACCCGCATGTTTTTTTCATAAACAGTGTTTGCAAAAGCCTGCTGTTTGTCCCGGCCCTGGGGTAGGATTAGGTCAAACTGTGACATGTAAGCTCTAGGCATAACAATCAATAAGTTGCAAATTTGATTCTCAGATACGTCAAATGTTAGTACTGCGATCACGTATAACATTGAGTCGTCACTATGAACACGGTGTCGTGGGGCTAATGATGCCATGACGTAACTTGAAACTTGAAGTGACGTCATTTCGCTGCTCGTGCTATTCTTCTTCTTCAGAATAGCTATGCGGCAGACCACAGAGCTTAGGAATGTCGGGAATCGCCGTGTGTCCGTCTTTATTTTTGCCAGTCTGTGTGGATCAGAGGGTGGGTGAGAGTAGAAGGAGATGGATTCCTGCATGTTCCTAAAATTAAACGTATCTGAGCTTTAAACAAAACGGTAGAATTTCGGATGCAATCCTCATCTTTGTTTTTTTTTTAATTATTTTTTTTATATATTATATTGTTGATGAATTATTCAATGAAGATTTGAATTTCTTTTGATGTTTTTTGTGTGTAACCATTTTTAGGTCTGGAACACAGTTTGTTTCTTGCCAGCAAATGCAATCTGAAGAATTTTTGTTGAGTGCGTGATGCATGAAGCGTGGCCGGCGTCGGCCCGATGGCCTTTGCGCACTGGGGATGGATAGAGGAATGGACGGATGGACCTGAGGAGCGTGAGGCGAGGATCAACAGACTATACGCTTGGACCACACTGGTTGTCTCGTTCGAGTCGCTGCCCGCCTCTGATCATCGCAAGTAAATCGAGGGAGACGGCCAGTGTGCGCTTGGACCTTCTTCAACTGGAACAAAATGTACCAACGGAAACCGACGTTTAAACCCTTCACTGCCGAGAAAAAAATGAACACCTGCCAACGGGGCCCGACGACCGAGCGTTTACTGAATGCGCATATCGCTGCGTCACCTCGTGTGCAACACTGAGGCCACCGTGCGGTGGCCGGTTGCGCACACGGTGGCGCAGCGATTTTGCATTCAGTAAAATCTCCATTGTCAGCCCCTGCAATGAAGGGTTTTACAATACCCTAACAAGTTCCCTTGCTATGATTTGCCAGAAGCCGCATTCTTTATACCAGTCTTGAAACAGACCAGACTGTGTGTGTGTGTGTGTGTATGTATATATGTATATATATCTCTCTCTTGGCTTGACTTCGCGAACGAAGATTCTATAGGGCTTGCCCACGTCGTCTGCAGGCATTTTCGTGGCTGCGGAGGCCAATCCGGGACAGGCAGGTTCGACCGCAGTGGCTGCAGGGGAAGGTCTGGTCAGGGTTCTGAGTTACGACAACTCTGTTTTTTCTTCTAAGCCGCTTGTCCTTAAGGTTAGCTCTGCGAGAGTCCTCAAAGGAGACGGCTGCCTTGTGAATGGTGGAGCGCCAGGTGTCACGGTCCGCAGCAAGCGAAGACCACTGGCGGTGGTCGATTTGGCAGGCACTAAGCGACTTCTTGAGACCGTCTTTGTATCTCTTCTTTGGTGCCCCTCTGTCTCGGTGTCCAGTGGATCTTGGGTAGGCGATGATCCTCCATCCTGGAGACGTGCCCCGCCCAGCGAAGCTGTGTCCGCAGCAGCAAAGCCTCGATGCTCACAGTTTCCGCCTGTTCAAGGACCTCGACGTTGGTGACATAGTCACTCCAGTGAATGCTGAGGATGGTACGCAGGCAGCGCTGGTGAAAGGTTCGAGGAGTCGTAGTTGGCTGCGGCAGAGGGCCCAGGACTCGGAACCGTACAGCAGGGTGGTGAGGACGACAGCTCTGTACACGCTGATCTTGGTGCCTTTTTTCAGCTGTTGATTGTGCCACACCCGCTTGAATAGTCGCCCGAAAGCACTGTTCGCTTTTGCCAGCCTGTTGTCCAGCTCCTTGTCCAGCTTGGCGTCTGACGTGATGATGCAGCCAAGGTAGGTAAACTGGTGTACAGACTTCAGTTCGGACTCGCCGATGGTGATGTGGGGAGGGCGATGCTCTTCCTTGGGTGCCGGCTGATGAAGAACCTCTGTCTTTTTCAGACTGACCTCAAGTCCAAAGAGCTGGGCAGCATCTGCGAAGCAGGACGTAATGAGCTGCAAGGCTCTCTCTGTGTGTGCAACGAGGGCAGCGTCATCAGCGAAGAGCAGCTCACGAATCAGTTGGTCTAGTGTTTTCGTGTGGGCCTGCAGTCGTCTGAGGTTGAACAGGCTGCCATCGAGACGATACCTGATGTACACTGCGTCGTCATGGTCGAGGTCCACTGTGGCCTGCTTCAACATCATGCTGAAGAAGATGGTGAAGAGGGTCGGTGCCAGCACGCAGCCTTGCTTCACGCCGTTGCGAATGGGGAATGGTTCTGAGAGGTCACTGTTTAGTCTGACCTGGCCTTGCTGGTCCTCGTGGAGCTGGACGATCATGCTGAGGAACTTTGGGGGACAACCTAGTCGCTCCAGGATCTGCCACATACCTTGCCTGCTCACAGTGTCAAACGCTTTTGTTAGGTCGACAAACGTTACGTACAGCCTTTGTTCTGCTCGCGGCACTTCTCCTGAAGCTGTCTCAGCACAAAGACCATGTCGGTGGTACTCCTGTTGGCTCTGAAGCCACACTGGCCCTCTGGGAGGTGGTCTTCAGCGATGTCAGGTACCAGCCGATTCAGGAGCAACCTTGCGAGAATTTTCCCGGCAATGGACAGCAGGGTAATTCCACGATAATTAGAGCAGGCAGACTTCTCTCCTTTGTTCTTGTACAGGGTGATGATGACTGCATCACGGAGATCCTTTGGTAGTGTTCCTTTTTCCCAGCAGCAGAGAAAGAGGTCGTGGAGCTTGTTGTGCAGTGCTGGGCCTCCATGTGTCCAGATCTCTGGCGGGATTCCGTCAATGCCTGCTGCTTTGCCACTCTTGAGCTGGTGGATGGCTGTGAGGGTCTCTTCGGCGGTGGGCGGTTCGTCCAATTCAACCTTTAGTGGAAGGTGTGGGATTTGGAGGATGACTGTTTCTTGAACAGTGCGTTCAGCGCCGAAGAGGTCCTGAAAGTATTCCGACCAGCGGTTCAAGATGGAGGTATTATCTGTGAGGAGTGCCTGTCCATCAGCGCTTCGCAGGGGACTTTGTACCAGGTGCCTAGGGCCATACACTGCTTTCAGTGCTTCGTAGAAGCCCCTGTAGTCACCGTTGTCAGCGCAGAGCTGGGTCCTCTGTGCGAGTTTGGACCACCACTCGTTCTGGAGCTCTCTAAGCTTGAGCTGGAGACTGCTGCAGATGAGGCGGAAGGCAGACTTCTTCACAGGGCAGGAAGGCTGGGCTAGGTGGGCCTGGTGGGCGGCTCTTTTTTTTTGCTAGAAGTTCCTGGATCTCTACGTCGTTTTCGTCAAACCAGTCTTTGTTCCTCTTTCTAGCAAAGCCCAAGACTTCCACAGAGGATTTTACAATAGCAGTTTTCAGTTGTTCCCAGAGTGTTTCAGGAGAGGAGTCTGCTGGATCAACTGTGTCTTTGAGCATGCGCTGTAAATCGGCCTGAAGGGCAGCTTTCTTGTCGTCACGCTGAAGGCTGGCAACATCAAGCTTTTTCTTGGGAGGGCCCCCTTTCTTGGGTTTCAGCTTGAGGCGGAGCCTGAGTTTGCAGCGAACAAGGCGGTGGTCAGTGTGGCACTCTGCGCTGGGCATCACTCTGGTGAGGAGGACGTCACTGCGGTCCCTCTGACGCACTAGGACATAGTCGATAAGGTGCCAGTGCTTGGAGCGAGGATGCATCCAGGTGGTCTTTCGACTGTCCTTTTGCTGGAAAGTAGTGTTGGTGATGACAAGTTGCTGCTCTGCACAGAGCTCCAACAGTAGGCGACCATTGTCATTGCAGTTCCCAACGCCATGCTTGCCGAGGACTCCTTTCCAGGCTTCAGAGTCTTGGCCCACTCTGGCGTTGAAGTCGCCAAGGATGATGATTTTGTCGTCTGCAGGGGTGCTCTGCACGAGGCTGCGCAGGTCAGAGTAGAACTTGTCTTTTTCTGCAGGCTCTGCCAGGAGGGTTGGGGAGTACACACTGAAAACGGTGACGTGTTGCTGGTGTCTCAGTGGGAGGCGCATGGACATGATGCGGTCGGAGTGACCCGTTGGTAGGTTTTCCAACTTAGTCGCAATGGGGGTCTTCACCATGAAGCCCACGCCTGAGAGCCGTCTTTCTGATGCAGGCCTGCCTGACCAGTAGAGGGTGTAGCCAGCGCCAAGTTTTTGGAGGCTGCCTTCCTCCGGAAGGCGTACTTCGCTGAGCGCGGCGATGTCGATGTTTAACCTCCGCAATTCATGGGCAATGAGGGCGGAGCGACGTTCAGGGCGTCCGCTGTCTGCTGTGTCGAGCATGGTTCGGATGTTCCAGCATGCTACGTTGAGTCCGGTCGTGGTCGTCATGAGAGTGGATCCATTGTTTTTTCTTGTTTTCTGACCGCATGACAAGATGCCCGTTGACCGCGGTTAGCCAACTGGGGTTACGAGGGGATGAGCTTTGGTTAGGCCACCTTTTCTAGGCCCCCTTTTCTAGTGTGTATATATATATATATATATATATATATATATATATATATATATATATATATATATATATATATATATATATATATATATATATATATATATACACACACACACACACACACACACACACACACACGCACTTTGAATATGAAGAAAAATCCATATACACTAGGTAGTATAAGAGTTACGCTTGTATTTTCACAAATATTTGCTCTGTCAGCAAGGGCTTCATCAAGGGAATGCTAAGGGGGCGAAAATTTGTAAAAAATAAAAGCGTAACTCCTATTCTACGTTATGTATATGGATTTATTCTTCACATTTAATGTCTTTCACTGTCGCTTGGATCCATATTTGGAGTGTGTGGTGCCAACATAGATTAACGCGCCTTTTAGAACAAATGGATTCGTTTTTCTAGTTGCGTTAACTCACTCATTCGAGATGTGCCGCATCTGGATACGCGGCGTCACGCCGCATATCCGGATGCAGCCCGTCTCGAATAAGTGAAAGGGGATGCTGTATGCGAATTAGTTTGTTGTCCGTTTTTCAGTGTGCTGAATGACGGTTGACACATTACAGGCGGAGACACCACACTGAAAGATTGATCGGCACTACCCTTGAACTGGGTAGCTCAGTTGGACAACGGACGTTAAGCCCTATATGTTCAGTGAATGTTGTAACTACCCATTTAACTGCCAGTGCCGGCCGATCCGTCTCCCATAGCTGGTTGGTCAGCCCCACAGGGTGGGGTTTCCTCTCTATTCTGGGGCATGTGTTTCTGTCTACCCTTTGTCCATTCACCTGTATTTGCCTTTTTAAAACTCTCCCTACTGTCTGCGCTGCCTGTAGCTCTTGATATTGGATGTGTGTTGCTAAATGGTCTTAGCTTTATTTAGGCCCCATGTGTTAGGTTTATTTAACGTATTGGACCGGCTGGCGACATACATTCAATGTTCTGTTTAGTTTTTTTTTCCCCAACCAGTGCAGGCACGTCGTGAGAAAGTGTTGTTGCTGTCGGGACGTTAAGCAATGTACAATCAATCAATCTCATAGCTGGTACACAGCCTTTATAAAACTGTCATTATTAGCTGTGCGTGAATTAGTAAAGCAGCTATATGACAGGGAAACCACCGTGATAATAAGATAGCTCGCTAGGTTATGTAACTGGTTTTGCTCATTACTGAGTTCGTGTGCAAAATCGATCCCTTTTAATGAGGCCTGAATACAGATTGGAGTCAGCTGCGAAGCGCGTTATGAAGCAAGATCAAAGATTCGGGACTGCCGCCATCGTTTTGGGGTTTCTATTAGTTAAAACGTTAAAAAGAAAGACGTACAGAGAAACAAATAAGTGCCGTTTGCGGCTAACAATGAGTTAACCCATAAAGCTCTTACACGACACGACTGGATGTAATTCGATCATATCGTTTTCAAACTNTCCTCAGTTTACCTCGTTACGCATCAGGAGGAACCCTGAACACAGTCGACTCCTCCCCCCAGCCTTACACGGCGGACGGCGACCAGTTGTCCCGGTGCGTCGCTGCAAATTTATTTGATTTGCCTCAGTCATCCCCTCGCCTGGGGTTGTATCTCGTATTTCCACATAACGTCCCGTATAAAACATTTACGTATCCTCAGTTTACCTCGTTACGCATCAGGAGGAACCCTGAACACAGTCGACTCCTCCCCCAAGCCTTACACGGCGGACGGCGACCCGTACGGTCCCAGTGCGTCTTTGTCAGGTGCCCCGCTCGGAGGCGACTCCCGACCCGCAATACGGCATCTTAGCAAAACATCATTAGCTCTCATGGTCAACAACACGCAATCACGTGTTGTTCGTCAAACAGCACCGTCTGCTTACGGTGTCACTCGAGCTCGACCTGTAGCCGAGTGTACATAAGTATAATTATTATAATCCTCACTTATCTACAAGTATATATAGTGTTCAGGGTATATCCGACCAGGTGGCTCCCCTAAGTACGCTTCTTTCCTCTTTTCTTTTGTGACGCGTATAACCTTGGACTGTTTTGTCAATATGAAACTTTGTTGCGTCACCGCCTCCGGTAGGTTACATCCTGGCTCCCAGGAGTTATCAGAGACACCATATCCCCTCCACTTAAGTAGATAATGCTTCTTAGCCTTGGACATAACTGCCAAACAAAAATACAACTTCTTCCCTTTACTCCCTGGGTGTGTCACAGGTCACCATCCGGGTGCCTCATAGCTCAGTCCCTGACGCCATTTTATCTCATTTCCCTTTGTCACATTATGCCATATTCTCTTTGTCTCATTACCACATGTACGTCTCTGTACGTCAGTGTTCTTCACATCAGTAATAGCAACCCTGCCGTGCAGTCGGTCACCGCCTATGATACAAACTGTACCCATGCACGATGTGCATGTGTGTTCACGCATCCCGCCTGAACACGAGGCGAACTTCTGCGGAATCACCGCCCTTTTCTTCGGAGGGGTTACATTATTCCCATTTATACGCATCATTGTAATAAACATTTCATTTCCAAGTATCTCTATCTCTGCGTCAACCTCATCCGGGTATTCTACCCACTGACGTTGTTCTGTCCCCCTTAAAACTCCTCCTGGATTTCTGAATCTTCCCTCTCAACCGCTGCTACCCTTCCTACTTCTAACCCTCACTTACGTCTACTCCTTCAGGCCACTATAAAAACATAGCATCGGGCCGATGCGGTTTTAATTGTAGAAAAAAAATTCAGCCACTAGTAAAATATAATTACATACTAAAACAATCACAACCAACCACCATCAAGAAAAATAGAACTTTTTAAAGTATCCTCTCTCACACTTTCAACCCAGGGACTTCACAAACAGCACTTACCTTTTTAGTCGCGTTGTACCCTAGAAGAAAAATTTAATTACACAACACGGCTACCCTATACACAAAAATGTGACTACCACTGCGCTCTCATAACATTTTAGACGCAGTACCCCGCATCTCCACCAATATCAGTCAGCCGTTTAAGGATCAACTAATTAACACGCTTAGATGACCTGATACTCTTTTGGGGAAATCTGGAATGCGTGCATCCTTATAAAACCGCTACTGCATAATTACGAGAAGCACCGCCTGTCATGCTGATCTGTACGTATTAGTCAGTGGTACCGTCAGGAAATAGGTGCCGACTCGCTTATCTGAGAGGTACCGGTGGCTGAGGACACTAATCAGGCGTACATCATACTAAACTCATGCATCTCTCTAAACATCACATGCAACAACTAATATCACAACAGCTAACATCACCACAACTAACCAAGACAACGTTTAACACGGACAATCAAAGCACATTACGAATCAACTTACAGCACAGGATCATTCTCACTTCAAGCATTCTCAGACATAAGGAGGAGAGTAAAAGAGATTTCATCACCACATTTACTCATCGTCTACATAATGATAATTTAAGTCTGCTCACCCAAAATAGCGAGGCGTCGACTTGGAAGCATGGTGACGGTCGGCGCTGTCTGGAGGGTGCCACGACATGTTCTGTCAGGAACAGAGCCCCAGAAACGCACACCGACCATTCCTTATATACATTTGTATATCTCAGGCTTCTTCTATCACGAGTGTCCTTATACAAGATACTACGTCATTCTTACCACGTTGATCATCTTTACACGTGTATGATATTATCTCGAACCTTCCTTGGACACCTGGACATATACTGATATCTTACTTAAACGATTTCCCACACTAGGCCTTATCTCCCTGGGTCAAGCCTTGGTCAGATTATACTAATTCCGTCTCGGTCAATATCTCGTACCTGGCCTTTGACCTAACATATTAACCCTAACCAGCATTATTAACACTGACCATCTTGTGACTATAAATAATAGTCACTCTGTGACACTACCGGCCGTAACTGTTGAAAAAATACACTTCAGTAATAGATGGTTACGAAACGCTACATACAGGTCTAGCTATTGTTCATTTAGACACAGGACAATCCAGTTCAGCACAAGACGTCTTTGTATCAAGTAACCTGACAATAACTCCACTCCGTTCTAGAAATACAGCGCTATCAGTGCGAGAAATAGCTAAAAGTAGACTGACACGCTCACGGCAGAGCAGAGTAAATAAGTGCGATTACGAATGTGCTTTTGCTGCGTGTCCAAACTGCTGTTAAATTTCAGTAGGTGTGTCGACAAGGCATAACAAACACAACTGGTGCTGAAATGTGTCTTCAGATTTATGCGTACTGGTATTTAACCCGTAGCATTTGGAATACACCAGTGTGTGAAATAAGTTTGACTAAAATAGTTCATTTGAGGGTAGGCCAGAATAGCTTGGCGCCTCTAGGCGTTAAGCTATTTTGGCACCACCCTTGAACTAAAGCCATTGGTTTATATCCTTATCAGTAAGTACTTTAATGTGGCTTGAATATGGCAGTGTACAAATTCGAAGCTTTTAGCCTCAGTGTGATATAAGTTAAGTCAACCCATAAAGGGTTAAGTCAACCCAACACCGCCAATGAAAATCTCACTCTCCACAAAAATGGACTTGCTGTCTCATTTTGTCTTCGCAAGGCAGTGTTCTTTTGGTGTGATCCTGATACTGAGACGGTCTACAGCCGCAAGGTACAAAATCTCAGACTAGCACACATGTCAAGGCAGTAATTGCGTGATTAGCTGGATCCTGTTGAATTAAGCGTCCTTTCATTGCGTGACGAACACCATTGTTACGTTTGTGGCTGTGTTATTCTTTGAGAGCATGTGTGTGTTAATCATAGGAACGATCCGATATTCATTTGAGTTATTTCAGTTGGATAAGAATTACGTACCTTTTTAGTAGGATTCATTTTTTTTTTTTTTTTTTTTTTTTTTCACGGAGACTTGCGATCGATTTTTGTTGTGACGCGTATTTTCGCTACATTAGACTGAAAGGTTCGAGCATGTCCGCGATCTTGTAGTGACCTCAGAGATGACGTCAAAGTTGTTGGCAACATTTCGTAACATTGTATCAAAGGCGCTTAGAGGGTAGTGGAAATGTGTATTAGCTTCTAGCGAGGTTTTTTTAAAATGAGTTTTGGTTACGTTTTCTTTTCTGATTAGTGATTTTCTTTTCTGATTCGGAGAAATTGCTGGATTTGTTCTGGAAATCTGTAATATTATAAAAGACCGTGTTAGGAAGTTTGTGTGTACATTGTATGAGAGATGCAGTGTGTCAAAAGTGTTGACGTATTGTAGAGGAGATAGTGTATCAGTGTTGGTGCATTTGTGAATGCATTGTGTAGAAATCGCATCGCTGCAATAAAATATTGTTGGAACTGTTAGTCCAGAGTGGTCTACAATATTGTGCCACGTGTGACGAGTTGCACTGAGTGAACTGAGTTTCTTTACAAGAACCCTACGTGCGTGCGTCCATTGTGATTGTATCATACTACGACTACGACTACCACGTAACAAACATAAGGAAACAACTTTTATTACTGCATAAAAAAATCTCTGGCCTTGCATGACAATAATTTGTTGTTGTTGTTGTTTTTAACCGATATACGGTAGTATCCCGCAGGTCTAGCCGAAGCTCGAAGGGACGTCCTCCTTGTTTGCAGTTTACGAGTGTATACTGACAAGCAAAAGAAATGCGACATTTTTTAAAAAATCATCGGAAACACATTAGAATTTATAACTGTTTTTGCCAAGTGCTCAAGTTTTCCTCCTGTCTCAGTGTTTCCGATGATCCCAAAAATGTCGCATTTCTTTTGTTCGTCAGTATAAATAGTGGGCTCACAAGGGAATCTTCAGCAAGCTTCAGTGCTTTGGGGGGGTTATTTTCCCCGTTAACCCCCCCCCCTCCTCTCCCTATTTCTGGTAGTCAACCGGCTTTGTCTCTCTCTCTCTCTCTCTCTCTCTCTCTCTCTCTCTCTCTCTCTCTCTCTCTCTCTCTCTCTCTCTCTCAGTTTCGGCACTACCCTTGAAATAGCTGGATTTATCTGTCTCCTAAACTGGTTTGTACTTTTCAGAATACAACTCAGATTGTGGGACTTTGGACCATGCGGGCCGGCTCAATGTGTTAACCCATTCAGCCCTGACACACCACAGCAGGAGATGGGTCGACCATGATAATTCAAGGGTAGTGCCATATTAGCTTGGCGCCGACAGGCGCCAAGCTAATATGGCACTACCCTTGAATTATCATGGTCGATCCATCTCCTGCAACTTGTGCATAGTCGTTAGATGACGCCTCTAAAAATTGGGGAATACGTGCGTCGTGCTGAATGAGTTAAACTCACTGCGGCAAAATCGGCGGCGTTCCCGATAATTTGACTACCGTCCGCGGCCCAGCCTCGCCAGTTACACGATGTAGAAGAAATCAGTCGATCTGATTTTTTTGTTGTGTGTTGGCTGCATCGATTGAACCCTCGGGGAATGGTTCAATAAAAAGCCAGGCAACAGAAAACAGGTTTCAAGCGAGCTCTGTCCGGCATCTGATTGAGGCACGCATACTCATGATTTTAAAATTACAAAAAAAAAAGTGCGGCAATCCCAATGCGCAAAAGGTCATCGGGCCGACGTCGGCCGCTGTTGGCCCGCGCACAGGCTAAGAACATCTCCATCTGATCCCGAAGCGGAGTCAGTGCTTTGTTCACGTTCAAGGCATAGCCGACCTTATCTATATTCGCGTTTCTCACGCGGACGAGGTCATCTCAGTTGCACTCGGACTGACACTATACCAGAAGTTTTGCCGCTTGTTCAGCCGAGGACGAATAAAATTATTGCCAATCAGTCATGATCTTACACTACGCTGGACTGAGTAGAAGCCGCCGCAGTTGGCACGGAATCGCCGACCTCGGCTGTCTGCGCCCAGTCACTGAGTCACTCAGTACAACTGAGCCGGTATTCCCGTCTCAGTCCATCTCAGTTTAAGATTATAGTGGCAAAGATTCTCACGAGCCCATGCGTCTGCTAGGGCTCATGCGAATCTTTGCGTTTTGCCTGGTGGTGATTCACGAGTCATATTATTTAAGACTGAAATCGTCTGCTTGTCAAGCGTGTAACACGTGGCTGTGTTCTCACGACCTTCGGCTGTGCGTCCGGTTGCATCGCCGGGTTCAATCTAAAGAGTGCTGTTTCAGTGAGCCAAAGTTCATCGGGCCGCTGTTAGCCCGGCGCACGGCAGCGCCGCCGTGCCGGCGCCGGGCCAACTGCGGCTGACACTGGCTCGAGGACCTTTGGCTTACTGGGGGCTGTATTGATTTGTCGGCACTGATTGTTTTTGGTCTGCAGACGTGAACACTGAAGGCGGGCGCTAAAAAGGAAAAAAACACGAAGGGAGACTGAGTGTCACTATGCCACCCAAAAGACTGACTGCTTTCAGCCTTAGACAGTTATATTCAGTTGTATCGACCATGATAATCCAAGGATAGTGCCAGACGAGCTCATCTGGCACTACCTTTGAATTATCATGGTCATTGTCCATCCCCTGCTGTAGCGCGTTGGAGCTAGATGGATCATCCGCAACTCCTTTCAAGTTGACTTATAGAAAAAATGTAGTAATTTGTCTGCTACACACAGTTTTGAGCGTTTCAAGTTAAGGTGCCTGATACTGTACTATGAGCGTTTCAAGTTAAGGTAACAGACATACTATGAGAGCTCAAGCTGACCATGAACGCCATGCTTTCAAAAAGTCACTTTTTTTTTTTTTTAAGCGCATTAACTGCCTTTCAATTTATAACTGGCTGTTTTTGCCAAGTGCTCAAGTTTCCTTCCTGTCTCAGTGTCCCTCCCCCTCCCCCCCCCCCACTCACCCACCCACCACACCCCCTCAGTCGCATCACTTCTATCACCACCTCCCCTTTCATACACTAGACACGGTTCGTAAAGGCCGATAGCGACAAAAAGCTTGGTAGGCGGTAAGACCTGGGAAACTGGCATGAGAAAGTGCAGTAAATATCCCAAGGTTTTAACCCCGGCTCGTCAAGAATATTTATCAGCACCATTTCGCTGTATACTGATGATTGGCTATTGAACGCGCCAAGCTGGCGTCTTGATCTATATCTCTGTCGGCACAGTCTATGATGAAAGGCGGACTTTTAGCTGCAAGAGGCATAGATCCTCACGAGCCTCTGCAGCCGCAGGGGCTCGTGAGAATCTATGCCTAGTCTTGCTTGTCAATAACGCATGCTTTATATGTGCGTTTTTTTATACGAACGAGCTAAGCTCCCAATGTGGGGTTTTAACTTTAGACTTGGCTGTACGAGTGAATGAAAGGGCAAGAAACGCCACAAATCTGTCAAAATATCTGTATGGCGATCGATCCGTCGGGGAAGCGACACATAAAGAGACGCTTTGTTCACGGTCCCTGGCCCAGACATATTTATTATCGAAAATAGAATGTAAGTATGACGCTTGTTTTATCCACTTGCATGACGATGTGCAGGCGTCTGGTGAACGCTACAGCTATAACTCGCGTAATACCAGTTTTGAAGGCAATGACGGATACCCTTCTGTACCCAATGCACAAAAGGCCATCTGGCCGACGTCGGCCGCCGTTGGCCCGTGCACGTCGGCCAAATGGCATTTTGCGCATTGGGTAGCTAGGTCACAGTGTTTTCAATATTTTAACAAGATTGGACGAACCATACCCACAAAGTCACTCCTAAATGAGAACTGTCCTCACTATAAAAAGATCTATACTTGTTGTCGTTGACTTCATTCTATTGTTGAAATTACTCCTACTTAAAAACGAAATCCAGACAAAAATAGGTGACTGCCAAGATTGTAAAATACAGCGAAGAACCCAACAGAGAAACAAACACGCTTAGAAATGACAGTTATAACACAATTTAATAATATTTCGGAAATATTAATAAATGGTGTTGTAGAGTGTTTATTTCTCCTATTAAAAAGACCTTGAAGATTTGCCAATACCTCAGTGAGCTTTATGAGGGGCACAATTCGAACAACTTTAGAAGCCATGGTATGATTGTTATGTAATAGATGATTTCTATAGTAACAAGGGTAGTGGGAAATAACGCAATTTTGCTATTTCCTGCTACGCGTGTTATAGAGGTGATCTTGCGCACCGATCATCCCATGTCTGTCTTACTCTCGACGTAAAGTACACTGATGCATCACTGAACACGTCTGCGGGTGACGGAGACCTTTTGGCCTAAGCCGGCTCCTTCGCAATAAGATCGTTACAATTCAGAATTGAGTTTCTCAGATGCAAATCAAGTTATAACAAGATGGGATGCACCATAACCCACAAAGTCCCTTCTATATGAGAGCTGTCTTCGCTGTCAAGGGTCTCTCTACCTTTTTTCTTTGACTTGATTCTGATCTTGAAATATCTCCTTCTGAAAAAGCCTCGCAGATGTGCCAATACGTCATAGTGAACTCTAAAAGGGGCGCGCAGTGCATACGCGCCATTGGTTTGTCAAACGTCAATTGTTATGACGTATTTTTTGTTTTTACGTAATTTTATAATTAAAGTGATATGAGATTCGCTTTTCCTTCAAGACTTGCGAAAATGGTGACAAAACTAGAATTTCACGGTACAATTTCAGTCTTGCTATAATTTGTGTGAAATCTGGTTGACTTTACCTAGCTACATGCTATACTAAGTATACTTGCATGCTCTTCTGAAAGCGCGTCGATGTGTGTGTATGCATGTGCGTGTGCGTGCGTGTGCGTGCGTGCATGCGCGCGCTGCAAACATCCTCAAGAGGCATCTGGGCAATTGAGGATCTATGCCTCTTGGAGATGCGCGCATATGTGTCATTGGTTTGACTGAAACGTCATTTACTTACTTACTTACTTACTTACGCCTGTCACCCCTGCCAGGGTACAGGCCGTCGACGAGAGACCTCCAGCGACTCCTGTCCTGTGCTTCTCCTTCGATTTTACTCCAGGTGGTTCCCAGTCTCTTGATGTCTGCTTGGAGGTCTCGACGCCAGGTGTTTCTCGGCCTGCCTCTTTTCCTCTTTCCCTGGGGGTTCCATGACAATGCCTGCCTAGTGATACTGGAAACTGGCTTTCTCAGACTGTGACCAATCCATCCGCATCTTCTTCGCCCAATTTCATTCTCTGCTGTTACCTGCTCTGTTCTCTTCCAGAGTCTGACGTTTCTGATCTTCTCTGGCCAGTGGATTTTCAAGATTCTTCTAAGGCAACTGCTTATGAAGATCTGTACTCTGTTGACTGTGGTTTTTGTCAACCTCCAAGTCTCTGCTCCATATACGAGAACTGCTTTTACATTTGAGTTGAAAATCCGGACTTTGGTATGTTGTGACAGCTCTCTGGAACTCCACACTTTATTCAACTGAACAAAGGCTGCTCTTGCTTTACCGATTCATGCTCTGACATCTGCATGAGTGCCGCCTTTTTTTGTCGATGATGCTCCCGAGATAGGTGAAGGACTCTACCTCCTCCAACGGATTGCCAGCAAGCAAGACTGGTTCTTCCCTGGTTGCGTTCAGCCTCATTGTCTTTGTTTTCTGTTTGTGGATGGTGACACTTGGGACGAGATGTTTGCAAGCCTAGTGGTCTTGTCCTGCATTTGTTGATGAGTGTGGGACAGTAAAGCCATGTCTTCTGCAAAATCGAGGTCGTCAAGCTGTGTCCACAGTGTCCACTGTATTCCGCTTCTTCTCTGCTCAGTGGTCCTCTTCATGACCCAGTCTATGGCCAGTAGGAAGTGGAACGGAGACAGCAGACACCCCTGCCAGACGCCGGTTCTGACCTGGAGCTCCCTGGTGAACTGCCCTTCGTGGATCACGCGACATGTCATGCCATCGTAGCTGCTCTTGATCAGGCAGACGAGCTTTGTGGGTACACCATAGTGTCGTAGGAGTTTCCACAAAGTCTTTCGGTCCACGCTGTCAAATGCTTTCTCGTAATCCACAAAGTTGACGTACAGCGGGGAGCTCCACTCCAGCGACTGTTCCACGATGATGCGGAGAGTGGCGATCTGGTCTGTACATGAACGTTTTTTTTCTGAATCCTGCTTGCTGGTATCTCAGCTGGGGGTCGACGGAGCTCTTCATTCTCTCCAGGATGATCCTGTTGAAGACCTTTCCTGGTACTGACAGCAAGGTGATTCCTCTGTAGTTGGAACACTTGCTGAGGTCGCCTTTCTTGGGAAGGGTGATTAGGTACCCCTCCTTCCATTCAGCCGGCATCACCTCCTCTTCCCAGATCTTTCCAAACAGTGGATACAGCAGCTCTACTGTTGTCTCTAGGTCTGCTTTCAGAGCCTCCGCTGGGATGCCATCTGGCCCTGCTGCTTTGCCCTTCTTCAAAACTGCCACTGCTCTTCTGATCTCTTCCCGGCTGGGTCTGTCACAGCTGATGGGTAGGTCAGTCTCTGCTGGCTGGATGTCTGGGGGGTCGGGTGAGCTGTGTTCAGTAACTCTTCAAAGTACTCGGCCCATCTGTCGAGTTGGTGTGCTCTGTCTGCAATAGGCTTGCCTTCTTTGTCTTTTACTGGTCTTCCTGTATAGCCATACTTGCCTGACAATCTTCTGGTAATGTCGTAGAGCTGTTTCATGTTGCGGCTGCCTGCTGCCTTTTCTGCCTCTACTGCCAGGCTGTCTGTGTAGGCCCTCTTGTCTGCACTGATACTCCTCTTCACCTCGCGGTTGGCTTCTGAGTATTCCTCCTGTGTCCTTGCTTTAGCTGCTCTCGTGCGACTGTTGTTGACGACTGCTTTCTTCTGCTTCCTCACTTCTATCTTCTTCAAGGTCTGTGTCGACAGCCAGTCCTTGTGATGGTGTTTCCTGAACCCTACAGTGTCTTTGCAGGTTGAGTTCAGCGCCTCTGTAACTGCCTTCCACTGCTGCTCTCTGGTGACTGCCTCCTCTTCGTTTACTAGCTCCTGTAACGCTTGAATTCGGTTGGACAGCACCATTTTGAACTCTTCTCTCACTCCAGTCTCTCTCAGGAGGCCTACATTATAGCGCTGTCTTCTTCTTTTTTTTTTTTTTTTTTTTTTTGCTGCTTCCAAGTTTTTCCTCTGTCGACCTCAGAGGTCTTCCTCCCACGCCGCTCACCCCCATTAACCCCAGTGTGCTCACCCAGGCCCGCCAGTTGTTCCAGCCAGACTCCCGGCCCCGCTGCTGTATATATGTCAGGTGGTAGGGGACTCCCTCCGGAGGAAACTCTGCACTACTGCTGAGTCACGTCGGTGATCTTCCTACTTGCGACATTTTTCTTTTTTGCTAGTCACGGAGTCGACGAGTGAGAGCTCCCCCCAGAGGTGACGAGTCAACCACTACGTCCTTCCACGCACAGCAGCAGGGTCTGGCCGAAGACAACCGCGCACCTAAGGCTCCTAGAGGCCGGACTGGGCTGAGGTCACCATGAGACGGAGACTTGAGGGGTCAGAGGCACCTGGAATAGCGTTTTTTTCATTTTTGCATGATGACGAGGATGATATGATGATGCCATGGTGGTCCATGTGGTTAGGGACTGCGTGACAGGGCCGCATTCCACGCTTCCTGTCATAAATATCCTGGTGTTAACCAGGCCCGGGACTTGCGGACACCTGCGGTGCCAGCCGTGTAATCATCCACACCTTGCGATGTGTCATAACCCGGGTAACATCCCTAAAGTCGCACCCGTGAAGTGGGTGAGTCTCGGCCGCGTGGCATCAGCCTTCCCATTGGGTCCATAGAACACCCGCTCTGGGTAGGAGCCGACCCAGGTAGGAAAAGTCCCGCTTGACTCGGCTGGGATTCGAACCCGGATCTCCCGGCCGCCAGTCCAACGCGCTAACCACTTCGCTACGGAGGCCGGTTATAGCGCTGTCTTCTTGTTGTCTTTGTGCGGCTTTTCTTTAACTTGAGCTTTATTCTTAAGGTAAGCAGATGGTGGTCTGAGACGACATCTGCTCCCCTCTTCACTCGAACATCTAGAAGGGATCTTCTAAATTTTATTCTAATGCAGATATGGCCTATTTGGTTCTCTGTAGTATGGTCACGTGAGACCCAAGTTGCTTTGTGTATTCTTCTGTGTGGGAAGATGCTGCCTCCAATGACAAGTCTGTTTAGAGCACAAAAATCTACAAACCTCTCCCCGTTCTCACTCATCTCCGAGCCTAGTCCCTGTCTCCCCATCACCTCTTCATATCCGGTGTTGTCCTCCCCTATTTTGGCATTAAAATCGCCCATGATGATGGTAATGTCTCGCTCCGTACATTTGTCCACAGCACTCTGGAGTCGGTCGTATAATTCTTGTTTCTCTTTCAAGTCACTGTATTGGTCGGCGCATAGCACTGGATGACGTTGAGTTTAATCTTTTTCCTGGTTCTAAAGGCTGCTGTGTGGGCAGTGGGCAGATGTTCACATCTGCACGGGACATAGACGACCCCGCCCTCCACGAGTCGCCTGCTGCCTTGCAGGCCTGGCCGCTTGGATGCGGAAAGGCTAAGGGAGGAAACCCCTGACATCAAAGCCCCCCGTGTCTCCGGGGAAGGCTTTTGAGCCAGAGACTAGGACAAGGACAGTCTGATATAAAACCTACGACCCGAGGACCTCGATGCCATCGTCCCAGCTTGCTAGGCCATGGCAGATGAACCAAGGGTTTAAAGGGTGGGGCCAGTACTGCGCACACTGCACTCCACCAAAAAGCTCCACCGCGCAGGCTTTAGGAAACGTCCACGGACCATGACACTGACCATTCCAAGTCCTGTAGCGACGGGCGAGGGGCGAAACGGCAGGTGAAAGATGTCACTGGAAGCCGCAGTCTCAAACCTGCATGCAGGCGGTTCAGGATATTGGTCGCCTGATGTTGACCTGGGGATGACAACATCACTCGGCACACCCTGAACGACCAAGCAGCCTTCTCTAGGGACAGCACTGCTTGCTCCACACGGAGAGGGGCCTAGAAAAGGTGGCCTAACCAAAGCTCATCCCCTCGCAACCCCAGTTGGCTAGCCGCGGTCAACGGGCATCTTCTCCTGCGGTCAAAAAACAAGAAAGAATAACGGATCCACTCTCATGACGACCACGACCGGACTTAACGTAGCATGCTGGAACGTCCGAACCATGCTCGACAAAGCAGACAGCGGACGCCCTGAACGTCGCTCCGCCCTCATTGCCCATGAATTGCGGAGGTTAAACATCGACATCACCGCGCTCAGCGAAGTACGCCTTCCGGACGAAGGCAGCCTCCAAGAACTTGGTGCTGGGTACACCCTCTACTGGTCAGGCAGGCCTGCATCAGAAAGACGGCTTTCAGGCGTGGGTTTCATGGTCAAGACATCCATTGCGACTAAGTTGGAAAACCTACCAACGGGCCACTCAGACCGCATCATGTCCATGCGCCTCCCACTGAGACACCAGCAGCACGTCACCCTTCTCAGTGTGTACTCCCCAACCCTCCTGGCAGAGCCTGCTGAAAAGGACAAGTTTTACACTGACCTGCGCAGCCTCCTACAGAGTACCCCTGCAGACGACAAAGTCATCATCCTTGGCGACTTCAACGCCAGAGTGGGCCAGGACTCTGAAGCCTGGAAAGGAGTCCTCGGCAAGCATGGCGTGGGGAACTGCAATGACAATGGCCGCCTACTGTTGGAGTTCTGTGCGGAACAGCAACTGGTCATCACCAACACTACTTTTCAGCAAAAGGACAGTCGAAAGACCACCTGGATGCATCCTCGCTCCAAACACTGGCACCTTATCGACTATGCGTCAGAGGGACCGCAGTGACGTCCTCCTCACCAGAGTGATGCCCAGCGCAGAGTGCCACACTGACCACCGCCTTGTCCGCTGCAAACTCAGGCTCCACTTCAAGCCAAAACCCAAGAAATGGGGGCCCCCCAAGAAAAAGCTTGATGTTGCCAGCCTTCAGCGTGACGATGTGAAAGCTGCCTTTCAGACAGATTTACAGCGCAGGCTCAAAGACACAGCGGACCCAGTAGACTCCTCCCCTGAAACACTTTGGGAACAACTGAAAACTGCTATTGCAAAATCCTCTGCAGAAGTCTTGGGTTTCGCCAGAAAGAAGAACAAAGACTGGTTTGACGAAAACGATGTTGAGATCCAGGAACACCTAGCAAAAAAAAAAGAGCCGCCCATCAGGCCCACCTAGCCCAGCCTTCCTGCCCTGTGAAGTTCCTTCCGCCTCGTCTGCAGCAGTCTCCAGCGCAAGCTCAGAGATCTCCAGAATGAGTGGTGGACCAGACTTGCACAGAGGACCCAGCTTTGTGCTGACAATGGTGACTACAGGGGCTTCTACGAAGCACTGAAAGCAGTGTATGGCCCCAGGCACCTGGTACAATGTCCCCTGCGAAGCGCGAATGGCCAGGCACTCCTCACAGATAATACCTCCATCTTGAACCGCTGGTCGGAATACTTTCAGAGCCTCTTCAGCGCTGAGCGCACTGTTCAAGAAGCAGTCATCCTACAAATCCCACACCTCCCAGTAAAGGTTGAATTGGACGAACCGCCCACCGCTGAAGAGACCCTCACAGCCATCCACCAGCTCAAGAGTGGCAAAGCAGCAGGCATTGATGGAATACCGCCAGAGATCTGGAAACATGGAGGCACAGCACTGCTCAACAAGCTCCATGACTTCTTTCTCTGCTGCTGGGAGGAAGGAACACTACCAAAAGATCTCCGTGATGCAGTCGTTATCACCCTGTACAAGAACAAAGGCGAGAAGTCTGACTGTTCCAACTATCGGGGAATTACCCTGCTGTCCATTGCTGGGAAAATCCTTGCAAGGCTGCTCCTGAATCGGCTGGTACCTGCCATCGCTGAAGACCAACTCCCAGAGGGCCAGTGTGGCTTCAGAGCAAACAGGAGCACCACCGATATGGTCTTTGTGCTGAGACAGCTACAGGAGAAGTGCCGCAAACAGAACAAAGGGCTGTACGTAACATTTGTCGACCTAACAAAAGCGTTCGACACTGTGAGCAGGCAAGGCATGTGGCAGATCCTGGAGCAACTTGGCTGTCCCCCAAAGTTCCTCAACATGATTGTCCAGCTACACGAGGACCAGCAAGGCCAGGTCAGACTCAACAATGACCTCTCAGAACCATTCCCTATTCTCAACGGCGTAAAGCAGGGCTGCGTGCTGGCACCGACCCTCTTCACCATCTTTTTTAGCATGATGTTGAAGCAGGCCACAGTGGACCTCGATGATGACGATGCAGTGTACATCAGGTACCGTCTCGATGGCAGCCTGTTCAACCTCAGACGACTGCAGGCCCACACGAAAACCCTAGACCAACTGATTCGTGAGCTGCTTTTTGCTGATGATGCTGCCCTCGTTGCACACACAGAGAGAGCCCTGCAGCGCATCACGTCTTGCTTCGCAGATGCTGCCCAGCTCTTTGGACTCGAGGTCAGTCTGAAAAAGACAGAGGTCCTCCATCAGCCGGCACCCAAGACAGTGTATCGCCCTCCTCACATCACCATTGGCGAGTCTGAACTAAAGTCAGTGCACCAGTTTACTTACCTTGGCTGCATTATCACGTCGGACGCCAAGCTAGACAAGGAGCTTGACAGCAGGCTGGCAAAAGCGAACAGCGCTTTCGGGCGACTTTTCAAGCGGGTGTGGCACAATCAACAGCTGAAAACAGGCACCAAGATCAGCGTGTACAGAGCTGTGGTCCTCACCACCCTGCTGTATGGTTCCGAGTCCTGGGCCCTCTACCGCAGCCAACTACGACTCCTCGAACGCTTCCACCAGCGCTGCCTGCGTACCATCCTGGGCATTCACTGGAGTGACTATGTCACCAACGTCGAGGTCCTTGAACAGGCTGAAACTGTGAGCATCGAGGCTTTGCTGCTGCGGACACAGCTCCGCTGGGCGGGGCACGTCTCCAGGATGGAGGATCATCGCCTACCAAAGATCACCCTGTTCGGCGAGCTTGCTACTGGACACCGTGACAGAGGGGCACCAAAGAAGAGATACAAAGACTGTCTCAAGAAGTCACTTAGTGCCTGCCAAATCGACCACCACCAGTGGTCTTCGCTTGCTGTGGACCGTGACACCTGGCGCTCCACCATTTACAAGGCAGCTGTCTCCTTTGAGGACTCTCACAGAGCTAGCCTTAAGGACAAGCGGCTCAGGAGAAAAAACAGAGATGCCGCAGCTCAGAACCCTGGCCATACCTTCCCCTGCAGCCACTGCGGTCGAACCTGCCTGTCTCGGATTGGCCTCCGCAGCCACGAACAAGCCTGCAGACGTCGTGGGCAACTCCTATAAAATCTTCGTTCGCGAAGTCAAGCCAAGAGAGAAAGGCTGCTGTGATAATTTTTGGCCCCAGAGGTTCCCATCCCATCAGCGCTCTCTGTTCCACTGGTGACAGCATGAGTGCTACACCTTCTGTATCCGGGGCATTCTCCTCTTCATGACCTGAATACAGAATCATCTCCCCACTTAACAGCCTTTTCTGCCCAGACTGCGTCCATCTGGCTTCATTGATACCTAGCAGGGAAAGTTTGTACTTTTGCATTTCCGCTGCTATCTGGGCGGCCTTGCCGCTCTGGTACATGGTCTTGACATTCCATGTGCCCATGATTGTGTCCCTGGATAGAGAGAGGCGGCTCGGTCCTGTGGCTTCCGAAGACTTCCGGCTTTCACCACACGACGTCATAAATCTTCTGGTAGAAGAACCTTCCTCCTCCAGGAAAGGAATTGCTGTTTGTCTATTTGTCGGCGTTTCTGTAGCTATTTCCTTATTTGCAGGGCGGGGAAGCTACCCCCACGCCCAACCCCCTTACTAGGAGGACCAGGGGTTTTCTGTCGGGGTCTCCTTCCCTTAGACCATGTTGGTTCACGGCACCTTATTTCATTCGGTGCACCCCTCTCGCGAGGGATCCCCTATCCACCACCCAGGGGACGCGCCTTAACGCCATATGTTCCCAGCGCGAGGCAAACGTCATTTGTCATGACGTATTTTTTTTATTTTACGTAATTTTATATTTTACGTGATATGAGTTTCGCTTTCGTTTCAAGACTTGCAAAAATGGTGACAAAACTAGAATTTCACGGTACAATTTCAGTCTTGCTATAATTTGTGTGAGATCAGGTTGACTTTACCTAGCTACATGCTATACTAAGTACACCTGCATGCTCTTCTGAAAGCGCGTCGATGCGTGTGTATGCGTGTGCGTGTGCGTGAGTGCATGCGCGCACTCCAAACATCATTAAGAGCCATAGATGTTCATGCGACCTCCGCCAAGTTTATTTATTCGCTTATTCGCCAAGTTTCAAGCTTGTGTACAGAAATATCGGAGATTCTCTTGTCAGTTTACATACACACGCACACACATACATACATACATACGCACATACGGCGCTTCAGCAGCGAGGTTAGCGTAACTAGACAGGACGTAATTTGTATCTTGTTGACCCCCATCCCCCGCTAGTTACTTCTCTTTTTTGCAGGACGAGACAAAACAAGACGAAGACGAACCGGAGGGGTCTTCTGCTGAGCAGCAGCCGTGGTCACAAGTCTCTCGGACACCCACACCCAGGAACACTGGCCGTGGTCTTGCAGGGAGGGTAAAACAACCCTCACACAGCTTGTCAAGGGCTCCAAACGAGGCCGCACCCTGACCCAGACTCTCACTTCGCTGGCTAACTCCGCTGACTGACTGTAATATCCTTCTGCTACCTTGCAGTTTAACTTTACTTCTGAACACTGTTCGGTTAAAGCTACTTGGCTAAAGCGTGCCACCGCTCACTCGCTCACTGCTAAGCTTGCTGCACGGGCTTTACGACTGATTACGCTCACACTACATTTATTAACTTCCCTAAACTAAGGCTATTTACAGAAGTCGGCGACCTACATTATTTAACAAGAAAACGACTTGGCGAAAAAATGAAACAACATGTCACATCCGTTACGTGACATCTTGTTACTTCGTTTGTTAGAGGTTTAGCCTGCCCTCCTTTGACATCATGGACATGCTATTCAAATTCGCCCCACCGCGACTCGTCAGTCCTAAAAAATCCCTTCTATAAATTGAAGGGACTTAAAAGCCCATTAGATGCACACTGACGTGCAGCTGGCATTACCTTGTTTCCTGTCGACTAACCCATATCATACCGAGGCTAAAAGCTTCAAATCTGTACACTGACATATGCCACAAGCTACATTATAGTACTTACAGATAAGGATATAGACCAATGGCTTTAGTTCAAGGGTGGTGCCAGAATATCTTGGCGCCCAGAGGCGCCAAGCTATTCTGGCACTACCCTTGAACTATTTTAGTCACACTTATTTCACACACTGGTGTGTTCCGAATGGTAAGGGCTAATGCGAGTGTTTGGTTCTGCACATCCTCAAGATCTCAATATATGTCTCTGCCAGTGGCTACATTGATGAATCATGTTCACCCCTTTACCGCCGATAAAAAGTAAACAGGATCCAACCGCAAGAGACATAAATCCTCATGAGCCCCCTCGACTGCGGGGGCTCATTAGGATCTATGTCTCTTGCTGAGGCCAATAAATATCCATGTTTCTTGGACGGTCAGTTGTGACTTTTGGTCGTTGAACAAACAGAGATTCCAGAAACGAAATCTACGTCCACAGGCAGGAAAGGGTTAATGCTTCTAATCCGTGTCAACTAAAACAACTAAAACGCATATTAATATATAGGCATAGATAACTTCATGCAATTACACGCCGGCATGGGAAAACATTTTGCAGCACATCGGTTACGGCAAGTGCGCAACAAAATTATCGGCAGGGAGACCGTTATGTGAGCCTGGGATAGTCGGACTAAAGCGGCGATACGTACACACACACACACACACACACACACACACACACACACACACACACACACACACACACACACACACACACACACACACACACACACACACAGAAGAAGAAGAAGAAGAAGAAGAAGAAGAAGAAAGACTGTAGCATTATTGCACCAACACCACCCAAAACACCCTTCTCTATTCATTTACGCAGCACCTCCGCACTCTCCCTTGACCCTAAGCCATTAAGCTTCACCCTCTTATCCCCCGGCATCTACGAAGCGAATGCCAGGGACAGTTTTCACATTCAATTTGTCCTCTCATGGAAGACTCCCCGTCACTGAACTCCATTCACCTGCAAGAGGCATAGATTCACATATGCTCCTGCACCTGCAGGGGCTGATGAGAATCTACGTAGCTTTTGCAGAATGCGATCGATTCAGCACAGAACTTCTTCATGAGAATCTGTGCCATTCAATGCCGCCTTGCAAAATTCAGTCAGCCTGGTTCATCTCAGTCTGCACTGAGCGACTTATAAAAAACAAAACAAGATGGGATGAACCATATGAACCCACAAAGTCCCTTCTATATGAGAGCTGTCCTCGTCGTCAATGGTCTCTACCTTTTGTCTTTGACCCGATTCTGATGTTGAATTATCTCCTATTGAAAAAGTCTCGCAGATCTGCGAATGCGTCAGTGAGTTCTATAAGGGGCGCAGTACATAGGCGTCATTGATTTGTCAAACGTCATTTGTCATGACGTAAGTTTTAGTTTTTACGTAATTTTATATATTTTGGTGGTATGAGTTTCACTTTCGCTTCATAGGCTTGAGAAATTTGTGACAAAACTAGAACTTCACGGTACAATTTCAGTCTTGCTATACTTTGTGTGATAGTAGGTTGACTTTACCTAGCTACAGGATATACTAAGTACACGGGTCACGTGCATGCTCTTCTGAAAGCGCGTCGATGTGCATGCGCGCGCGCTCTAAACATCTCCAAGAGGCATAGATACTCATGCGCCTGGAGGGCGCATGAGGATCTATTCCTCCTGGAGATGCGCGCATGTTTGTGTGTGTGTGTGTGTGTGTGTGTGTGTGAGAGAGAGAGAGAGAGAGAGAGAGAGAGAGAGAGAGAGAGAGAGAGAGAGAGAGAGAGAGAGAGAGAGAGAGAGAGAGAGACGCGCACGCAAAAGAGAATGACGTCATATTTAGAGTATTATGTCAGTGTCTGCGTGGTGCCTCTTTTACGTCACCGCCACTGTCTGACTTTCTCTACTGAGAAGTAAAGGTTTTTTAGTGTATAAATTCTTTTCTGAAAAGAATTAATTTTTACTAAACTTCAGAAGTTGAAAAGATACAAGGCTGGCTAACGAACTCATCCAATGTTTTTCTCCAAACTAGCTGTATGCAAAAGTTCAAGTATATGACAAAAATTACGGACTCTACTGAATTTGGGTCAACCGACTTCCTATAAACTGTTGTTTATGTCTTCAATGAGACATTCAATTACAATATGCTCGGAAGCTCTCATAACCACCCACTTAAGAAAGTCAGTATTTCGCCAAATTTCAAGCTTGTGTGTACCGAAATATCGATACATACGCACACACATACATACCGCACACACATACATAAGCACATACACATATACGCACATACGGCGCTTCGCGCCAAATGTACGTTCAGCAGCGAGGTTAGCGTAACTAGACAGGACGTAATTTTTATACTGTTACTTCAATTGTTAGAGGTTTAGCCTGCCCGCCTTTGACGGCATGGACATGCTATTAAATTCTCCCCACCGCGACCCGTTTTAAAAGTCCCTTCTATAAATAGAACTGAAGTTACTTAAACACCGGTGTCACAGTTTTGCATGACTTGAATGAATCGGTTCACTCGGTGACTCGAGTACAGGGGGTCGTTAAAAAAAAAATAATCTCTGTCTCTTACGGAATGTCAGCGTCTGTCTTTCAGGCTAACCGCCGAGATAGGTTCCAGCCGCCTTTCCCTGATTTGAGGGTGACATTTAGGGCTTTAAGCGCGCGACTTTCAGTCTCTCGGGAGAGCCTCGCAGTCCCTTTCTCCCTTCGGGCTCTGCCGCAGTGTGAAACACCAGCCGCCAAGTAGGCTTGAGATCTTTGGACCGACTTCGGCTACAGTTGGCCCGCGCGCGCGCGGGCCAACTGTAGCCGTTATCGGCCTGAGGTCCTTGCGCTCTGTTGTAGCAGGAAGCTGTTCAAGCGTAATTCGCTTGCCCAACTGAGCTTGTTGTGATCGGCGACTGGCGGCAAAAACAAGCCTTTGTCCTTCATGATCCTCACGACCCTCTGCAGGCCAGAAGGGCCGTATATATACTAGTAAGCAGCGTCTTTGAAAGGGCTCATGGCGGTCCGTGGCGCAGTGGTTAAGGCGCCTGCCACCAATGCCAAGGGTGCGAGGTTCGATACCGGGTTCCGGCGTTGGACTTTTCTCCTCTGGTAAGTGTCACCGTTAATTCGGGCGGACCGTCGGGGGTTCTTTCTCCGGGTACTCCGGTTCTTCCACCCCCCCCCCCTCCCCCCCCCCATCCCCCACGCTTTGGTACCGGTCTCAGGCCACTTTACAAATTTCAAATACAAGTGATCAAAAATCTCTGTAACTTCAGTAGCTGACTGGCCCTTCGTTTGTCTTGTACTGTGTTTGTACTGTGCTTGTCTTAAATGGCGTAAATCCGTGTCTGTTTCGTGAGTGTGTGTGTGTTGGGTTTCAGGCGCGGCGCTTTGAGTCGATTTCCCCAAAATTGAGAAAAAGCGCCTATATAATAACGGTATTATTATTATTATTATTATTACTATTCTATACCGATGGACAAAAATACAAGCTGACAACCAATCACTGATTCAGCGGTTGCGGGTTAGTTCGGGGTTTAACGTCCACGGCACTGAAGTGATAATAGACGGCCCTGACGGGCGGGTTATGGGGGACAGGGAAATCTATTGCCTGTGGAGCCGTACGAACTGAATACTGATCAATTCAGGCGCACTGCAACTGTGCCACTTTGATTTACCAGGACCTTTCAACGGACATTCTATACGGGAACAAGCCCGTCTTATTTTCCTGGATTGCGAGTCCAGCTACCGGGGCCGCGACGGGGACTCGAACCCACCACCCGGCGATTCCCTTCGCTTTCTTGCTCCGACGCTTAACCGCCTAAGCTATTTCGGACTCGCTGATTCAGCGGGAAGCACAGGTCCTTATAAACCTTTGCTGGTTGTTCAGTCAGTTAGTAGCGCGGGACTCCTGACTGATTTATGCCTGTGACTGAGACTGAAAGGGAAAATCGGTCCGAAATAGTTCACATGACTTTTTCAAGGATGCTGCCGACCCAGATTGTGGCCGGATCGACCAGCAGAATATATCAACACGCCTAAATACACACAAGACACATATTGCCTCGTGACTTCTCCGTCCGCAGGTTCAGTGGTAGGACTCAATAGATTCATGCCTATAGAATCTCGGGTCATGCCTTGATTCATTCTCACGGTGGAAATCGGTAGCGAAATTTCCGGCTCAAATGCGTTTCAGCCTGGTCTCAGACAAAACAAGAATCATGGCCCAGAGTTTGATCGACCACCTAACTAGTACATTAACACTGTAGCATCAGTACACATGAGGCGCAGATTGTCACGAATCTCTGCAGGTTGCCGGGGACACTTAAATAATGCATATTATTAAATTATTCTATTACTTGAAAAATTATTCCAGGCGGCAAAAATCTCGTTATCATGTCATGACCTAACTGTTTACAATGTGCCACATATGGCGTGTCGCTCTACATCTGCAAAAGCCCTCAAAATAACAGCCCGGCACACATGTACTATTACTGATGCCGGTCACTGAGCCCCAGCCCCAGAATCCGAGGAGCCACTTGAATGAGTGAGCGGCATAGTCCTGCTTGCTTAGTGGCTGGCGCAGGACTAAGCTCACTCATGCAACTGACTCCAGGTCTTGTGTCCTTTCTGGCGACTGAGCATCAGAATCATTTACACTCGCGCCACCGAGTCCCTCGCATGCAGAAATCTATCAGCGGTCAGTTGTATGAGTGAACTTGAATCCTGCGCATGCCTCAGCTGTAACTCAGTTGTGGCATGCGCGGGCGGTATTTAAGTTTACTCGTGTAACTGCTTCCAAGACTCCACTGATTGAGCGACTGGTCGAAGAAAGTCGCAGGCAGTCGCTGGAGTAAACACAGCACTCCGGCCACGTACGGCGGTACCTCGGGAAGCACGCGGCGAGCGGCCCTGGCCACTGAGACTGAGCAGCCTGCAACTGAGGACTTGGAGACTGTGTGAGACAATCAGTTAGTATAAGTTATAACGACAACACTCCACGTACGTCGGCAACTCGGGAAGCGAGCGATCGGCCCTGGCCAGAGCAGAGCAGCCTGCAACGGAGGGTAACTTGGAGACTGTGGTGAGACAATCACTGTTGTAAACGGGTTCAGAAGCATTGTCAACTTCAAATTTGGAGGTGTTGTCTAACGACTATGTACTTGTTCAGTGTAGGCGATGGATTGATCATGATAATTAAAGGGTAGTGCCAGGTGAGCTTGGCGCCTTCAGGCGCCAAGCTCGTCTGGCACTACCCTTGAATTATCATGATCAATCCATCTCCTGCTGCAGGGTCCCAGGGTTAAAAGGGTTAACCCATTTGGCTGTAGGCAGCGGCTTTTGTCGAGGTGATTCCTCCGAGGCTTGATCACTGGCCTTAATTTCTGTTCTTGAAATCATCTTTTCCGAGTTGCTTAATGATCATGTTTTGGTGTGAAATGAAACACCAGGATAATGCTTTTTGTGACATGAAATACTGGGACCATTCTTTTGTGAAACGAAATATTGCACTGGGCTCGTGCTTTCTGTGAAATGGAATCCTGGTCGGCTTTTTTTGTTGTTAAATAAAATACTGAGATAGTGGTTTGGAATGAAATAATGGGACAACATTTTTTGTGTTTTTGATGTGAAATGAAATACTGACATAAGTTTTGGTGTGTGATATGGAGTACAGGAATATTTATTTGGTGTAAAATAAATAATGAAATCATTGTTTTTTTTGGTTTTTTTTTACAATGCATGACATGAGATACTGAAACCATGCTGTTTGAAAATGAAATTTGAGTTAATGCTTACATCCAAATTCTCTGTATGGTCCCGTCTATAGGTATGACATGATGGTTGCGTAATCGACTACAAAATCGGTCTTCGACTGCAAGATCAGTCTTCGACCACCTCAACAACAGGTCCTGGGAAATTTCTATTTGCCACCAGCTGCTGTAGACGTGATTGAAGACTGGTTCTGTAGTCGATTACGCATTGAACATCTCGTGCCTGCGATCCCGTTTTCATAGTATTTCCTCAATACACAAAAGGCTATCGGGCCCGCCGAAGTCAGCCGCAGTGGGCCACTGCGGCTGACTTTGGCCCTAATGCCTTTCTGTAGGTCTGTATTGGCAGACAACGTACATTCAAGTCAAAGATTATGATAACAAACGCCATTTACTAGCGACGTAAAGGACAGAGCTAGCCATATTGATATTGTTATAGGTCGTTTGACATCGGACCGCACAACGTTTTTCCCAAATATTTCCGCAAAGAAGCACTTTTTCCGTGCCAATGTAAAGAAAAAATATCACTTAGTGCCCATTGACCTAATATGGATTTTTTAAATACTAAACTCCTATGATTTGTCGATTTTGCTGTACAGTCGAAAAAGAAATTGGTGATAAGACAAGAACAAGTCATTTTCACTACCCTAAATAGAGCCCCGGCAGATTTCAATATCGAGGTCAAGCATGCCGACTTAATGTATGCCTGCGCTGCTTCAGGCTTGGAAACTTGGCCAGTTCATGTGAAAATGGATCTTTCTGATATTGGGCTTAATTTATCCGGGGCACATTTAGGGATGTATAATCAGTCGTTTCATGAGAAAAATCCGAATTGTTACGACTGTACAATAAAACTGACACATCCTTAAAAGTAAATCGTTTTAGGTCAACTGTCACTGAATAATATTTGTTCTAAGATTGGTATAGAAAAGTGATTCTTTGCGGAGACATCTGCGAAAACCTTTGTGCGCTCCCGGTCCGATGTCCTATAATAATATTTTGACCGTCAGTATAATGCTTTTTTTCTCGAGGCGATTCCTCGATAAAAAGCTATGCCAACAGCCAAACGGTAGACTCACACGAGACGTGCCTTATACGGATACCCATTTTTGCTGTTTTGCACCGTATCCGTACGTCTTGAATGTGTTAACAGCCCCTTCAGGACGAACTCATTCCAGGCGCCTCTGCAGTCAATCACTGCGAAAGTGTATAGCGTTGCCGACAGCAACGCTATAGACGCTTTGCGGGGCACCTTGAATGAGTTAAATCGGCAACTCTTTAACGAAACGTTCGCAGCTGTTGATGCAGGGCGCCTTGAATGAGTTAATACATTCTTCTTTGAAATAGTAAAACAGACTATGGTTCGACCACGCTTTAACTCATATGGCCTACTGAGGCTTAAAGCTTCAAATTTGTACACTGCCATATAATATATGCAAGCTAAATTATAGAACTTACAGATAAGGATATAGACCAATGGCTTTAGTTCAAGGGAGCACCTTGCTTAGTGGCTGGCGCAGGACTAAGCTCGCTTATGCAACTGACCCTAGATCCTCAGCTGCCACACTCCGCATGCGGAATTCATAATGGATAATTAACTCACGATGGATTGATAATGCACTGCAAATAACTGAACAGAAGGTCTACGCGCAGCTATGCGGTGCTAAGTTGTATTAACCCATTCAGCCCTGACGCACTACAGCAGGAGAGGGGTGGACCATGATAATTCAAGGGTAGTGCCAGATTAGCTTGGCGCCTGTCGGCGCCAAGCTAATCTGGCACTACCCTTGAATTATCATGGTCGATTCATCTCCTGCAACTGGCGCATAGTCGTTAGACGACGCCTCCAAAATTTGCTAAATACGGCCGTGGGGCTGAATGAGTTAAGGCCCCGCCACACGAACCGGTTGTGCCCCGATTTTGAAGCCGATTCCGATCCGATTGCGATCGGATGACGTCAATTATCCGATCCGGTCCCAATCGGCTGGGAATCGGGTGTCTAGAACCTGCTGTATTTTTCCGATCCGAATCGGTCCCGATCGTAAGCTTCAACCAATCAGAGCGCGTCTCGCAAATCATGTCGCTTCAGCACGGTTTGCAAATGGCGGAACACGCCTGTTGTGATCAGTACCACCGCCGTTGCTGATGTTTCGCACGCCTCTTCCCGAATATGATGCAAAACTGCTGAATGCAAGCACATCATCATCACTGTCAAAACTAGCAGCCATTTTGCAGAATAGGTACGACTTTGATCTTCGGTTCAAACCGGTCGGCTAAATAAAGTCGGGGAATGTGTGGCAGTGCACACGTTTTTGCAGTCCGGTCCGATCACCTACCGATTCGAAACTGATCGGGAATCGGCCTCAAAACCGGGCATGTGTAGCGGGGCCTTTAAGGACATTAGGTTACTGATTGTTATCGTGTGATCCCTGATGCAGACGCGGGCAGACTAGTTCGATCGAAGTGCGTACTCTGCCTGCGCTACCCATAGACACAAGGCAGTCGCAGGCTTAAAGCGGCCTGCGCCAGACAACAATTACAAGGGCAAATAATTTGCAATATTTCCTTTATCCCGGGGACAAATACGGGCTTGTTCAATAGCATGCCCGTTGAAAAGGTCATTGTAACTGAAATCAAAGTGGCACAGCAGTAGTGTTCGGGTCGTGCTCCATAGGCAATAGCTGTCCCGGCTGTTCCTCATAATCTGCCCCTGAGAGCCGTCCATTGTCACTCCGATGTCGTGGACGTCAAGCCCCGAACTAATCAGGGTACCGCTACAGAGCGATCAGAACACGCGCGAGTCGTTTTAAAAGTCGTTTTTGTGTTGTACCCGTCTTTTCTAAGCGTGTTTTTTTCTCCGTTGGGTTCTTCTTTGCATTTTACACGCTTGGCAGTCACCGTTTTGGTCTGGATTGTTTTAAAAAAGTTTTTACCCAACCGCTGTCCAGACTTTTAATGATGCAAACAAACGCCAAACCTGATCCAACTGGATCATGTTCACTTTTTTCTCGGCAGTGAAGGGGTTAAATATGCGTACTCACATGGATTGCGTAAAGAAACCGGCCGAGCAGAATAGACTTTAAATATGAGGCCAAGACAACTTTGAGAACTCGTGGTGTCTGCAAATCTTAGAACTCAAAGCTTGCCTTAGAGCAGACGACTTAACCTCCCCCCACCCCCTCCCCTTCCCTCCTGCCCCCCCCCCCCTTCCCCCTTCCCGAATGACGCACTATATCGAGGATGCTACTGTGATCGATTTAACCCATATCATACTGAGGCTGAATGTTTCAAATGTGTACACTGCCATATATATATGCAAGCTACATTATAGTACTTACAGATAAGGATATAGACCAATAACTTTAGTTCAAGGGTGGTGCCAGATTAGCTTGGCGCCTAGAGGCGCCAAGCTATTCTGGCACTACCCTTAAACTATTTTAGTCAAACTTATTTTACACTCTGGTGTATTCCGAACGATAAGGGTTAATCATCAGCACTGGGCGCATATTATTATGAGCCCCCTGCAGGGTTTCATGCAAATAATTACCGGCCTCCTGCATCTGGTGAGATCACACGCTGTGCTCTCAGTGAGAGCATGCGTCGGCTTCTTGTCGGCACTGGTACAGGTGGCATGGGGTTGTAGGCAGTGATGACTGACTGATGATCTGTAAGAAATCGGAATCACTTTACGATGATCGAAGAAGCCGGAGGCCCTCTAGCCTACGCACGTTCAGCTGCAGCTGTGGCATGCTGAGGCAAAAACCAATTTCGCTTCTAATTTTATTTCAACGATTGTTACTGACACCAGAGATCTCTTTTTTATGCGCTATTTGCTGACGCCCAGACGGTGGCAACATCAACGTCAGAGCCGGCACATGACTGACGCACTGTGTGGGCTGTCACCACTCTTGTCTTTCTAGTATTCAGGTTTGTTATTGACCGATTCAGCCTTGACATACACACGGAACTGATCGGTCATGTTAGTTACAGGGTGGTGCCAGAATATTCTGGCATCACCCTTGAACTAACATGGTCGGTGTGTCTCCTATGATGCAATGCAGTCTGATCAACTTCAATGTGTTGATCGGGTTGCATCTTCTGCCAGTTTCGTTCATTCATGTTGGCGGACAATTCATCCTCAAGGCCGGCTGTGCCTGGTGCTCAGAGACGTGCAGCTACTTTAACAGAATCTAGGAAAACATCTTCCGTCCGGTCATACTAACAACACTAGCAGTGGCAAAACTGTGAAACTCAAGTTGAGCCAGAAATCTCGGGGTGGGGTGGAAACGCATGTCTCGAATCTCCGACGACAAAAGCAACAGCCAGTTAGTGGTGTGACAGGCACACGAATAAACAGACGGCGGCAGAGTATGAAGGACACACATTCGGACAGAACGTCGGACAGACGCCGCTCGGACTCATAAGACGGACAGACCTTACAACAGCGTGCGGAGGAGTCGATCGTACGGGGCTGAACATCCGCCGGCCTATTTTTGTATTGTGTTTCACATGTCTACACTCAGTGTAAATCAACCAGTTAAAGGCCCACTACCGCCGTCACTGTTCAAAGATACACTTCTGTAACAGATGGCTACGAAACGCTACACACAGGTCTAGTTATGGTTCATTTTGACAAAGAACAATCCAGTTCAGCACACGTCGTCTTTATATCAAGTAACATCGGCAATGACTCCACTCCGTTCTAGAAATATCACGCTATCAGTGCGAGAAACAGCTAAAAATAAACTCAAGGCTGACAGGCTAACGGCAGAGCAGAATCAATAAGTGCGATTACGCGTGTGCTTTTGCTGCGTGTCCAAACTACCGTTAAAGTTCGTTAGGTGTGTCGACAAGGCACAACAAAACACAATCGTCGGTGCTAAAATGTGTCTTCAGTTGGATTTATGCGTAATGGTACTTTAAGAATCTTCTGTCGCAAAACCGTCGCATTTTGAATTCATAGAACTTTGTATTATAATGATACAATGTACGTCATGAGACCGCCAGAATCTATGTAACAAACAACAAAAAAAAAAAAAAAAAAAAAAAAAAAAAGACGCTGCACAGTATGTGTCGCCGGTTCTGAATACTTTTGTCAGAGGCACCGAAGAGCCTACCGTTAACCCTTTGGCTGTCGGTTGCGCTTTTTGTCGCGATGATTCCTGCAGGAATCATTGTGACAAAAAGCGCTGCCGACAGCCAAAGGGTTTACACATTTGAGACGTGCTGCCTCCAGCCCGCGTATCCGGATTCGCCTCGACTCGAACTACAGTTAACTTGAGTAGCCGGCCGATGAACTGAACACGTAACTGAGGTATCATGGTCTATCCACCTTCCGTTGGTCTCTGAACAATCATGGTCCATGGCATCTACCTTTTCTTCTTAGGGCGCTAGCCTCCTTGGTTATGCAAGACTGAGTGCAGTCTTAGGAAATTCTGGACCGTAAGACTGATTAACCCATTCAGCCCTGACGCCTGTCGGCGCCAAGCTAATCTGGCACTGCCCTTGAATTATCATGGTCGATCCATCTCCTACAGCTGGTTCATAGTCATTAGATGACGCCTCCAAAATTTGGGATATACGGGCGTCGGGCTGAATGATTTGAGCGGATGTTTTTGTTGATTTACGATTGGATTAATTACAACTTGCTCGGGAAAGGCAGTGACTGGTAATGATGTCACAGTGGCGATGCTGGTAAGCTTGGCTTGTAGTTTGTGGTCAATACAACGAGAAATAGCGCCAGCGGCTAAACACTACAGTTGCGCGTGCATCAGACACAGTATTTAGGCGTGTTATTGACTGGCTTTGTCTCAGTCGGCCGGTGAGCGCATTTCGTTGTGGCTGATGTTGTCGTTCAGTATTGCGCCAGCGGCTAAACACTACAGTTGCGCGTGCATCAGACACAGTATTTAGGCGTAGTGTTATTGACTGGCTTTGTCTCAGTCGGCCGGTGAGCGCATTTCGTTGTGGCTGATGTTGTTGTCGTTCAGTATTGTTGTTTCCTTTCATTGTGCTTGCCCAGTGACACTTTATTCTTACTATTATCGCCAATAATGTGTACATATTTTTGTGTTACACTGATAATCATAATCGATCATCATCATCATCGTCGCCATCATCAGTATCATCGACAGCATCAGCATCTGATAATTTTGATATTATCAAATAATAATATGATGTTCGTGGGTGATTTCTGCCGTTATGACAAAAACCAGAACCACTTTGAAAAGAGCGAGATTTTCATTCTTATTCATTGAAAATTTCGCTTTTCTCACAAGTGGACATTGTGGCTCTTTCAGTATAACCCCCGGCAGATTTGTTGCTTATGATAATGATTATGAATTTCATGACACTCGAGAGGATTTTACTGACTTCATATTTTCCTCTTATCCCAGCTTCAAACAAATACCTTCGACTTCAGCTAGGGAGGGGGAGCTGATGGGGGTCCAGTGACTGGACTTTGTCTGGTGCTGACGTCCGGTGGATGAGCCATACAACTACCTTCATCACGGTGGGTAACCCAAGCGTATGATGCATTTTACGTTACATTAGAAGCGTACAAAAATAAAGATAACTACAGCTAGCAAGAGGCATAGATTCTCATGAGCCCCCGCATCCTGCGGGGGCTCATGAGAATCTATGCCTCTTGCAGACGTTTACGTTGACTGTGCTTTCGGGGGGTTCTCCTTACCGTGTTTGCAGCCGGCTGTGATTAAGTTCATCAGATTTAACGCTTATTCCTGGAAAGAGGTAAAAAGAAAAAAAAACTTGTTTTCACGATACACGGTAAACTTCGGATATTGCAAATCGCCAGTGGGGGGTGGGGGGGGGGGAGGGGGGAGGGGTTTGGTCACCTTTTTTTGTTGCTATATCCGAGGTTTGTCATAAGCAAAGTAATTTTTGCGACTGCGGGGGACTCACGAGGGTTTATGTCTCTTGCAGATGGATAGCGTTCGAATTCCCCCGGCAGTACACGGGTTAAATACTGTACACCGATAGCCATTAGGCCTACACCTGTGAAAAAGGCTATTTCGACCTAAGCCTGCTTGCTGTATGCACTGAACAAGTTGCAGCGCATTTCTGCCCTTTGTCTGTGATGCCAAGAACAATATTGTCATTTTCAGCAGGTAAAAAAAGGAAGAAGAAGAAGAAGAGAAAGCATTAAGCCTGTTTTCGTGAAACGCAATATATTTTTAAATTTTTTGTATTATTATGAAAATAATTATTGTTTTTCTCAAAAATGAACTTACTCGACTGCTGTCTTTTGCCACCTTACAATGAAAATATTGCCTTTTACAAAACTGGACTTACTGTTGCAGTAAAACTGTTGCCGCTAGGGTTTCACGTGAAAGAAAAACAGAAGATAGTGGTAGAAAACCCTTTAAAATAGTAACAGATAACGACGTTTCGGATCAAAGATCCTTCCTCAGGTGACATGGAAACAAACGTAGAACAGAAAAGAACACGACAGAAAGAAAAGACGTCATCCTGTATAGAGAGAATTTAGAATGACGTAAAAAAAAAAAAAAAAAAAAAAAAAAAAAAAAACCCACACATAGTGACGCAAATACACATGCACAAAACACGTAGCACAAAACTTACGTCTATATACATACACGTCACTGCATACATTCGCATTCACTCGTGCCTGCTGCAGCTCACGCACATGCACACACACACACACACACACACACACACACACACACACACACACACACACACACACACACACACACACACACACACACACACACACACACACACACACACACACACACACACACACACACACACACACACTCAAAGGTAGCATCCAGTATCAACAGTTAGGTCAAGTCTGGCACCAACTACCCATCAGGCCGAACATACATCCCTAGGGGCGAATGTTCAAGCCGCGCGGATGGTAAGTGCCAAGCCTGTCCGCGAAAAATGATTCTGTCATTTTGCGGCGGATGAAGTGGGATGTATTTTGCCAAAGGATGCGTATGCTGAAATGTGTGAGGCTATGAAATGGCCAGTAGAATGGACACAGTCTCTAGTGATCCCGCTCCCCAAGAAAGGAAACCTGAAACAGTGCCAGAACTACAGAACTATCAGTCTGATAAGTCACCCTAGCAAAGTAATGCTTAGAATCATTCTCTACCGCCTCAAAACTTTCGCCGAGGAACTGCTGGCAGAAGAACAGGCTGGCTTCAGAGTTGGAAGAAGCAATGTAGAGCAGATTTTCAACTGCCGCGTCCTGATCGAGAAACATCTGCAGCATCAGCGCGAACTCTACCACAACTTCATTGATTTCAGGAAAGCATTTGATCGCGTCTGGCACGACGGACTCTGGCAAGTCATGAGATCGTTTAACATAGAGGAGGGACTGATCCAAATGATAGAAGCGCTTTACAAGAACGCCTGCAGCGCGGTTCTACTTAACAATCAGTCAGGCGAGTTCTTCAGGACGACGATCGGTGTCCGTCAAGGATGCCTGCTCTCTCCTGTCCTTTTCAACATATTCCTGGAGAAGATCATGCAGGAAACCCTCCACGACCACCATACTTCAATCTCTATTGGTGGCAGATCCCTGTGCAATCTTCGATTCGCAGACGACATTGACCTCATGGCAGGCAGCAATAGTGAGCTCCAAAACCTGACAGACAAACTTTCAACTAGCACAGGGTCTTATGGCATGGAGATCAGTACGGATAAAAGCAAAGTGATGATCAACACCACAAGCGACAGCAGCAGCAACATTCACATGAACGGCCAGAAGCTAGAAGAGGTCAATAGCTTCAAGTACTTGGGAGCCACCCTGTCCAAAGACGGTAGTTGCATAGCAGAGATCCGTATCAGGATAGGTACAGCAACATCCGCAATGGCCAGGCTGGACAGGATATGGCGAAGTAACTCCATCAGCTTCACCATCAAGTACAGGCTTTACAAGTCCCTCGTAGTGTCTATTCTACTCTACGGCTGTGAGACTTGGACACTGCTTGCATACTCAGAAAAGAAAATCCAGGCCTTTGAGAACAAGTGCCTGAGGAAGTTGCTCCGCATCTCGTACCGCGAGCACAAGACCAACGAATATGTACGGAGCATCCTCACTTCCCTGGTGGGCCCCACATGAACCCCTTCTGGCAACCGTGAAACGGCGCAAGCTTGCTTGGTTTGGCCACGTGACCCGACACAACACCTTGTCCAAGACTATCCTCCAAGGCACTCTCGAAGGAAGTCGTCGGCGAGGTCGTCAGAGAAAGAGTTGGGTCGCAAACATAAAAGAATGGACCGAACTCGAGATGCCAGACTTGCTTGCCACCGCCCAAAATAGAACTCAGTGGAGAGCACTGTCTGTTGCTGCTGTCTTTCAGTCCCCCCAACGCCCAGTTCGGGCAAGGGACTGATGATGATGATGATGAGGAGGTTCATTGAAATGACGTCCAACCTGGTTGTTGTATCCGAGGCGGATCGAACGAACATGCTCCTCGCAGCGTTCAGGGAGTGTACGGTATGTCTCCCCCACATACAACATCTTTGGGCAGTGAGAACATGAGATGACATAGACAATATCCGATGACTGGCCTGTGAATGATCGGTGGACATGAAAAGATGACATGGGTCCGGTGATGACGGGGGATGTGCTGATGTATGGACATGCTTTGCAGTGTGGTTGCTGACAAGGGTGTGTGCCAGGTGGTAAGGTGTTAGGTGTGCGAAGTGAACTGTGAACAAGATGATCGCGTAGGTTAGTGTCACTTTTGTAAGCGACCAGCGGAGGCTCAGGAAATATGTCTTTCAATACTGTGTCATTCTGAATGATGTGGAAGTTCCTGAGGAGAATGTTTTCGCACTCTGGTACGTGTATGTCTACAAGCATTTGTTATTGCTTGTATCTAAGCAACCAACGACAAATAAACTGACGATAATTCCACAGTAACGGGTCAATCATTTTACAGTTGAACATCATTGTCATCTCTGAGGCCACCACAGACTGAAAACCCCGTGTCTGTTCATAGTGGGTGGCGCAGACATGAATAGACTGAACAGGCAAGAGGCAAAGATCCTCATGAACCCCCGCATCTTTCACTTTGATGATGTTCAGTGCATCGTGGCAGTGGAAGAGTTGTTGCTGTTGTTGTTTCGTTGTTATGGTTGCTGTTGTTGTCGTCACAGGCTGTCTCCGTCGCGTGGTTCTGTACCATTTTGCGACGACCGCTCTATGTAGGTAAACGTTTTTTTTTTTAATCAGTAACTTATAGGGCTCGGGAAGCTGACGTCATCACGCTAGTCGTGGTGGCCATCTTGAGAAGATTCGCGAAAAGGCCCTCATAGGGAAATCGCTGTCAGGACAATGTCAGGAAAGTCCTGACGTGCTATAGGCAATAACAGCAAGTCTTGCCATCACCGTAGGAAACCGCTAACCAGAATCTGTTTTTGTTTGTTTCCAAAGAGGAAGAAACATGATGAAAAACGTGTTGAAACACTACTTCGCTACTATCTGAAGGCTATTCTATCCTCTTAAGATGGCGGCTGACACGCCGACGCTGCGAGGCAACGCAGGGAACTTCCCGAGCCCTATTAAAGTTTTTAACAATAATCTTTTATATACAGTTTCGTCAATATCTTTTTAACTCTTTTAGCGCTATGGCCGATGCATTTCCCGAATTTTGGAAATGTTACTTAAGGATTATGTACCACTTGCAGGAGGTGGATTGGCCATGATAGTTCAAGGGTAGTGCCATATTAGCTTGGCGCCTTCAGGCGCCAAGCTAATCTGGCACTACCCTTGAATTATCAAGGTCAATCAATCTCCTGCTGTAGGGTGTTGCGCTGAAAGGGTTAAATGTCGAAGGATTGTGATTGTAGGACAAAGCTCAACAGTTGCTTTTGCTCTCAGCGTCATTTACGTATCCTAATATCCCTCGACTGCCACTCACTGGCACTCATTTCCAACGTCAACTGCGTGGAAATGGATACAAATAAATAATAACAGACCATTAAACAAGCTAATTAAAGACCACCTTTGAGCTGGTATGGTCGTGTCTCTTACATGTCACTTAGCGTCCGTTATTTCAGTACAAACTGCTGTACACCTGCTTCGCCAGGATTGAAACTTGCACGGGAAAAGATCGATAGTCAATACTGACATCTCTCGCGACATGTTTGTATTGTCGGCGGATTGTAAAAACGTTTGCATCTTGCGCTGTGCTGTGCGTGCAAAAAGCAGATATAGCAAGAATGTCTATTTACGCTTCCGGAATGACATGCGACTAGCATGTTTACATACACTGTCTATTTTTTATGTCGGGTGTTTGGTTTCGTGATTTCAAGCGTCATTGTTTTAAACACATACTGACTATGTACGTTGTGAAAGCTTTTTGGAATGTCATCAGCAAGCAAAGGTTCTCGGGCCGACGTCGGCCGCATTGGGTCCGCGCACGACTGTGCGCGGTCCCACTGCTGCCGATGTCGGCCCGAGGGTTCTATGCTTAATGGGTAGGTCGGTCTGCCGCTGAGTGTACGGCGCTGAAAAGATGGAAATGGACGCATGATGGCAGTTTCTTCATTATTATCTCCTTTCGCCGAGGCAGACTTTCAGTACGGAACTGAATGTTTCCTGCTTTAGACAATCTGCTTAACTGTTTGTGCGTGGGGGGGGGGGGGGAGAGAGAGAGAGAGAGAGAGAGAGAGAGAGAGAGAGAGAGAGAGAGAGAGAGAGAGAGAGAGAGAGAGAGAGAGAGAGAGAGAGAGAGTTCACTACCCCCTCTTAATATCATTGAAAACTAAAAGACCACGAATGGATGTGCGTTATAGGTCGATGTGCCCTGAGGGGATAACTGAAGTCCCATAAACTCTCAGTCTGCAAGAAAATCGATATCGCGGAGCCTCGCGTGTCTACTCGTGTATGCCTCAGTGTCAGTATGTGGTTGTGGGGGGTGGGGGTGGTTGGGGAGGGGGACTGATGTGATGGGGGAGAGGGTGTTATGTGTATGTGTGTGTGTGTGTGTGTGTGGGGGGGGGGGGATGCAGGTGACACTAAACTGTTTAACTGTGTTATGTGCAATGCAAGCGAAATCTCACGTGGCTGGAATTACTACCCTGGCTGAAGACACGGGGTCACAGTACTTACCTCAGTAATTAGTTTGGCCCCCGGCCTTCTGTGACGCCGGCATGGCTTATCACGCGCCGTTCTGGTAATACCTAGCAAGCCATAAGTGCTTCTGCAACTAAAGACTGATGCGAACCATTGGGGCCAGTCTTTCCGTGACGGCGTCACCGAGTAAAACAAAAGGTCCTCGAACCGGCAAAAGCTAGCCCTCACTCACTGCTGTTACTGTCACGGGCAAAGCTAAGACTGGCTTCTCTACCCTAGCCACTACTGGACGCATTTTTTCAGTACTGATTTCAGTCTAAAATCTTTGCGCAAAGACGAAAAACTACTCATCCCCGCCTTAACCCCTTAACTCAGTGCCGGCTTGCAGCTGCAAGACATAAATCGCCATGACTGCGGTCACGGGGTCGGCTCATGAGGCGGATTTATGTCTCGTGCTGGCCCTATGTTCTTTCTGCCTAGTTCTGGTCCCAGTTCAGTTGTGTTCTTTATCATGCGAATGTCGACCAACCCCGCGGGTAATTCAGTCCTGACGCGAAATCCGTGATCATCGGGCAGCGAAGGGGTTAACACGATCTACTCCACGGCGGGCTTTGGTTGTTAAAATCCGCCGATACAACGGCGGGTTATCAATGCCTCAACTAAGACATTCAGTCTACCCTTCTTCCGCTCACAATGGGTCGCTTCATTGCCGATGTCAGTATCATCCCACTGCGCTTAGTCTCGCCTCTCGCGCTGGTAGCGTGCTTAAATATAGTGTGTTAAGCTCGCTGACTTAAGGCCTTTCGTGCTTAGTAAAGCTCTTGCTTAGTGCGCGAGTGTTTTCTGTTGCATGGAGCGACTTAGCGACGTGCGTAGCTCCGAACGAGTTCTTAGCGAGCGGGGATAGGTTATTTATAACTTATGGTGGGGTTCTCCCCTACGTCATCATAGATTGTAGAAATCGGCCAATAAAAACGCACGGTTTTCGCTTCTTCTGACCTAACGGAAACGAAGTAGACTAAACGCGGGTGAAATGGCGGCGATGGAAAACAAGAAGCCGAAGAGAGCAAATAGCAATTTTTTCGTGCAGGCAACCCTGCTTGTCAGTCTAATGTAGATGTACATTAGTTAAGGAGTACCGTGTAGGCTCCCATAGTATGAGGATCTATGTCTCTCTGACAACGGCGGGTGTTGGGTTACACACATCAGTGTGCAGGGTCAGTCAATTGCAATCAGTTATGCAGACTTCTCACCGATAATTCCCAGATGTCCGTCAGACGAGGCTGGATGGGGGTCCGTGCGTTCTCACGTACTTTTCGTGTTCTTCCTTCTCTATCCTAGATGGAAGGCTGTTTCTTCTACAAGGTTTAAGAGAGTGAATTCACATTTCTCAGATTTCAAGTTCTCGCGTTAACACGGCAGCTAAGAACTCTTCCTCAGCTAAGCACGCCGCTACGCACGGGGGGGGGGGGGGGGGGGGGGGACCGTCCTTAGAATTAAGCACGCCACTAAGCTCGCTCCAGCAGATAAGCACGCTCATGCAACGCACATTTTCAGCTAAGCTTGCGAACTTAGCGCTAAGCAAGAAATTTGCGCGCTAAGCAAGCATATGCAACGAGAGCAGGAGTGGGTTGCATGTAGCGTGCTTAAATATAGTGTGTTAAGGTTGTATACTATACCTACATTTTTTAATTGAAAACTGCCGCTTATAGGGTTTTTTGAGAGCCTTATTGAGTCTGGAGGCTATTGCCACCCTGAAAGACCCATGGTCCCGGGCATATTTGTAAGTTACAGCCGTTTTTCTGAGGTACCCCACGTGAAAAAACACGCAAAATAGCCGATTTCAGAACACAATAAAAATTTATCGAATAGTGTGTTAAAATGATAAAGAAACATTTCGGTCACTTCATAAAGTATGTTAGTATTTTCTCGTAAAAAAAGTGTGTTCTGATAATTGGAATTCTAAGTGAAATCTAAAAAAATGTATGTTGTAAATTCGCAAATTGCCCGGATGTTATCAATAACATTACAAGTGTTTGCAATGTTGGGCAATTGCTCAGGCCCTTTTTATTCGATAAAGTCGTACTTTATGTTATAACTATCACATTGATTATGAAGAAAATATGGGGTCCCGCACAAAATTGGGCACTTTGGGTCGTTTTCGAGTGCGTATTCAATAAGGGATACAAGCGATGTCTGACTTCCGGCAGATCATATCTCCGCCGTAGCCGGTAAGGGAAAACGACTATGCCAAACTTACAAGGGAAAACCTAAGCCCAAACTGTTGCAAACTACGCCCAAACTGCTAGTCCTCGATTACTATTTGTGACAGTAAACTGGAACAAACAACAACGGCAGATACGGGATGAAAACGTTTATCTATAAGTAATTAAATGCACGAGCTGTTTCTCGGTAATTTAGTTAGTGCAGTGGTAAGGTACTTTTCTTTGCCACACAGTGATCAGGGTTCGAGTCCCGTAGATGGCGATATTTTTTTTTCCTGCTCACATATGAAACCCATACAGTTTCTACTTCGCTAAGCAAAAAAAAAAATAAAAAAAATTAACGCGTTTTTTTTTTTTTTTTTTTTTAAATATGCGATTATCATCACTGTGGTAATGTGAATGTTAAACCATAAACCAAACAACCGAATTCAGTTTTGGATAAAAATGCACACTGGTTACCTCGGTACATTTGTTCATTCATTTTTTTCAGCCAGGCATTGTGTGAGCATGTTTACATTCATTCAATCATTCACAGCTTCACTGATGAAAAAGCACACCAAAGAGTGTTGTCACAGACAGTTTTTTTAAATAATTTTTACTGGCATCATCTACAAATATTAATTGATGTGAATTTGTTTTAATATACCTGCTGCAAGAAATGCTACATGCTCCTTTGGTGTCTCCGTGAAAGCAGGTCGATGAACATCTCTGGTTGAAAGATGTTTGTAAACAGATTGGTAGTGGATGTACCTATCTCTCTAGCTGAATCTCAGTTTCCCAGCAGTTTTTGGTTACAAATTATAAGGAAACAAAAACACTACACTACCACCGAGTCACCCAGCTCCCCCTCAAAATACAGCTTTACTGCAGAACATATTTCAACTACATGTAACATTATTCACATTTACATTGACAAAGTGCTGACTGTATACAAGCTATTTGGGAGAAAAGTGGAGCTGATGTCATTTTTAGTTGTGTGCATGCCAACGGAGACCGACACCGGCAACCACTTGCTCATGAGGTATTTATTTGGGAGCCAACTGCACAGTATATAAAAGAAGGGGGATAGGAGAGAAGGAATGACAGACTTATCATTTAGAGCCTTCCACTACATATATTATTTTGCTCATTTATATATAGAGAGAGAGGGAGGGGGAGAGAGAGAGAGACCATGTACCATCACTGTAGTCCTGATATAATTCAACATTGCACATCCCACAACATAATAACAGTGAAATGCAGTACCAAACTACATTACACAGATACTGTGCACAATGTTGGCATGAAAATCAAACAATACTGTTACCAGTACCACACTGTGTCCAATTGCAGCACAACAAAGTGAAATGCAGTCTCAAGCCCCATAACTTGCACTGCACAATGCTGATGTCAACACAAAATACCATAACAACTAACTGATTGCTGCATAGGACCCTGTACACAATGTTGGCATCAGTTTACTTTATTTAATTTTGGACCCGCTGGGGCATGAAAAATATCACAAAAGAACTTACATGAATGTGCTCAGAAATGAAATATTATCCTTATTACTACACTGTACACATGTTCCTTAGCACAAATCACAAATGGACACGGATCATAGTCAGATCATTCTGTTTGCAGGCATGCGTCATGTACAGTACATCTGTAAAACTTGTGAAATGAACCATGTGGTTAGCAATTCTGATACGAAAAGTAAAGCCACACAGCTGAAAGTCAAAGATTGACAGTGGAAGAAAAAATAAAACAAACACAAAGTACAGTACATATCATATATTATCACCCAACCACTTAAATCTGCTGTGACAGCTGGAGGGTAATGCAAAAACTGCATGGTCAACTCACTCTTGAGAAGTATTGCGTTTTTCATTGAGCAAGTCCACATTTGCACAACATTTTAAGCTGAGGGTTTAATGACATAAATATACATCCCCATGTTTCTATATTTCCGCACATCCCCTCTTCAGAAAGGACCCGTGGGTTTTATACTCTGAGGCCACTGACCATTTTCAGAATGAGCCCTGTATATCATTTTGAATCATGCAAAGCGGAGCAGTGATAAGTTTTCTCCTTGTCTCACACCGATGCTGCACAAAATCTATCTGTACCACTGTTTCCTACCCCATAAGTGTCAGCTGTGGAGTACATATTTTGAATGACTGATGTATGCCAGCATTTAGGAACTTGTCACAATAAAGACCTGTTCATATGATGAAATGTCTTCGAAAAATGAACACATTGTCAGTAAAGGGGTTTTCTTTGGATAATCAAAAACTAATACATATTAAGCTGCATTTCCAAATCGCGACATGACAGGAGAGTGACAAAAAGTAACTTTTCTGAGGGGGTCATCCAAATAAATATGCATAGGAAGGTCTTACCATCATGTATCTCTTTACCAAGTTTAGGGTTACAGTTAGGAATACTTGAGAAAAAAAATCTTTGGGCAATATATGGATATCTTGTACCTATTTCCCGATTTCTTGTGACCCTTGACCTTTCATGCATACGAAATTAGTATGCATGAAAAGTTCTTACCACCTTGTACCAAGTCTGGGTTTGAAGTTGTGTATACTTGAGAAAACATCTTTTTGGTCAAAATACAGATATTTTTCACCTTTTTACTGCACTACAAATTACAACATGGGTGTCAAATCGCTTTGTCACATTGTTATATGAAAACACACAAAGCACACCCCCATCACTGTACAATAGCCCCTGAACTGCTCGACTGCACGTTACAATTTTGTCGCCCCGCTGATTCTATGTCGGGCTTATGGAAACACTCCCTCTTTATTTCTATTTTCTCGAGTTTTGTCATTGTCACTTTGTTGTCACTGCCCCACTGCTGTTGTGTCTGCAGTTGAATAGCCAGGCCTAAAGCCTGCTTGCCCTGCTCCTAATATATGGCTATGCATCAGCTCAGGCAGTAAGGCACAGGCTTTTGCTGCATTGCGAATGATGTGACTGTCCAAAACCTTGACATAGTGGCCAGCTTGGTGGATGGACATCAAAATAACAGGACGTCTGCCCTCCTACACAGGACAATCAGTTCACTGCCTTTGCCTTCTCGTCGGTTGGCCATCGCGGAGAGATGTACCCGCTGAACTCTTATTCCCTCATCTTTCGCAACCTGCAAAAGATAATTTTGTATCAAAAAAAGTTCTGACATGCACATATTGCGTGCATATTTGCAAGTATTTATACAAAGTACATACATGCATAATATGACAGTAGTCAGAACATGAACAAGAAAGGCAATGTCCTTATGGTTCACGTGTATGACCAATCCACATAATATGTCTGTCCTTTTTTACCTTGGCTTGACTCCTCCAACAGGTCTCTGAAAATGTCTAAACATAAGTATAGGGCTGGATTTTGTCAGTGAAACCTGAGTATTTTTCCAAATCCCTTCATTTTTCACACATTTGTCAACCCTCTGTGACCCTTGACCTTTGTGAGGGGCTGATTACATTAGTAGCACAGAAAAGTGTTATCATCATGCCAAATTTTATTGAAAAGTTTGCAAAAACATTGATAAAAACTACAACTCTACCCGAAACTAACTTTTGTCACCCTTATCATGTGGTATCTCCATAGCAAGTTTGAGTTTGAAGTTGAAAATACTACTTGAGATGACCTTTGAAAGGTCACAGAAATTGGTATGTTTAGAATTATTTTACCACAAAGTACCCTTGTGCCAAGTTTGAAGTCTGAGGCTTGCATAGTCTTCGAGGAAATGCCAATGTTAAAGTTGCCCACAGGTAACAGACAGTTGACGGACGACCCATTACAAACACTTACTTTTGCTATCACACTTGCGCCAAAAATTAGACGCCATTGAGCTTGAAATGACCACAAAGGGTGTATACATATATCTAGAATCAGCATCAATATTCAAAGTGTAACTTGCAGAAATTGTCTCAAACAGGACACAACGCATTGCTGTTTAGCAACAGCACACACTGGACCAAATGGGTAGTATTCAGATTTTTCTAGTCTTTTTGTATGCACTAAGTGCTTATTAAAGAAAACGACAGTATTTAGAGACTTGCCCAACCCTCTAGTTTTTAAATCAAATGCAATATGGTGCCACTTGTTGACAGCAAGTGATTTTAGCATTCGGTGTTGTTGAGAATGCTGGTACTACTACTACACCATCTTCAACATAAAAGAAAGCATTACAGTGTGATGTGTTTATCCCAACCAGTTGTGTTTTGTTATGAACCTGATTCTATTCACAAATCAATCGGTATGCTTTACCTCGAGTCCAGGACAATAAGTGGTGCCTTCTCTCACTTTAGTTGATCCGCTGGAACTGGAATTGCCTGCTTTTAGCTGTGGCCTTCTCCTTTGAGCAAACATGACCTGACTAGCTCTTGCCTCTTCTTGGTGTAGGCATCATACTTCTGTGCTTGTTTGCAAGTATACCCTCTGGGCGTGACTCTGCAGTGAGACGTCAACAGCAGCACTGACCTGAAATGAAATACATGTTTATTATCGTGTTATTCGGCAGCATGGCAATTTCACTTCTGATCTTATTTCAGGGTGGGTCGGTTCCAAACTCCACAAACAGGGACTTTGTTATACAGTCTATAACTCAACGGACAGAGAAAAAAAAAGGTCCCTGAATTCCGGCAAGTATGAGTGCGAGTCAGTTATCATCAAGCTGTCGTGAGAGATATCTGGCACATATCAAACCAGCCGGGACCGTATTTCCTCCCCTCCTTTTTTGCTCCTGCGACTCCCTGACCAAAAGCTTTTCGAGTTTTTCAGTTCACGGATAGTACGACTGTGTCTTCACTTGGCCGTGTATACACTATTTAGTTATAACCATTTTACACATTATTATCACTAGGCTGTTGTTTTCTCTCTCTCTTAATATAAAGTTTCATTTCATCTCTCTTTTTCTCTCTGAGAATGTTGTAGTTTAGCAAGGACAAACACGAAAAGAGGCCTGTGCGCCTATTGTTTCCCAAAAAATGCGGGACCCGTACACACACTAAAAAATTCTAAAGTTCATTTAGAACGCTGTAATATAAACAATTCCGCGATAACGCGGATGCTAAGGAGCTCGTGGGGCCATGCACAATTCGGGGCCGGTGGGGGGGAGTCCCCCCCCCCCCCCCAATTCGTCCCTACATTTAGTTTACACATTACTACCTTCAAACTAATGTGAAATAAACTGTGAACACCACAAACAAGAATGGTGAAGCCTGGATCGCTCGTGTGCATTTAAAACTGATCATTTTCTTAATCTGAACTGTGTGACCTTTCCAAAAGGTGACTGAAATTTAAGTGCCATGCGTCTAAGCATAAGTAAAGGGCTGGCTTATGTACAGTTGTGAATAGTATTGGAGAAAAAATATCTTGAAATGAAAGAAGGCATTACAGTATGATGTGTTCATTCACACCATAGTTGTGTTGTGTTCTGCACCTGATTCTCATCACAGATCTACTGGTATGATTTACCTTGAGTCCAGGAGAATAAGTGTCACCTTTCCTCACTTCACTTGCGCTGTGAGTGTGACCTTGGTCAGTTGGTGTAGACGTCATACTTCTGCGCTTGTTTGCAAGTATGTACTCTGGGTGAAAGTACTGAGACTCCACAGCGAGAGGTCAACAGCAGTATTAGCCTGAAATGAAATACATGATTATTACTGTGTTGTTCGGCAGCATGACAATTTCACTTTGCGTGAATGAAATGCAGGGGCAGATTATTACTTTCAAAATAAATGCGACAAAAACTGTGTAAACCGCAAAGAACAAACAACAATGGCAAAGTCACGTCTGTACGCCTCATGCGCATAACTGATTCACAACCTGTGTGAACTTTCCAAAAGGTAGCTGAAATAAGTGTCACGAGTCTCAACATATATGATAAAGGCTTGCTTTTGTACTAGTCAAATTTGTATTTTTCACACATTCTACGGTCATCCAAAATGGTAGTTAACAAATATTAGGGTTTCAGTCAAAGTAGCGTTTTACTAGGTAACCCTTTTAATCCTGATACACCCACTGCTTGAAATAAATGTGACTATGATAGTTCAAGGGTGGTCTTGTCTTGTCTTGCCGTATACGCCCACAATCAATCGTGTTGATCATTATGGCACTTGAACAGAAGGTTTTGTATGCATGTCAAGTACGAATGCGGAGCTAATAATAAATCATGTCGCTACATGAATCATTGGCGTCTCATCCGCCAAGCTATTCGGGCACCATCCTTGAACTAAAAAAAATGCTGGACCTATCTCCTAATCTGTAATATAGCCTTCATAAGACAGAGAATGGATGAGAAAACTAAGTTACTAAGTACTGAAAGCAGTTACTGAGTTAGTAATGCAAAATTCTCCCTTAGCAGGACTTTTAACTACACACAGTATGTTTTCCTAAATAATAAGCACTGGCACTGGTTTAATATCACTACAATGTGGACTACATTCCTTCCACTGTATTAGTAAAGGCTCTCTGAGAATGTATGGAAATGTTCTACTTCTAGGTGGTGACTGACACATGGAATGCATGCCCCTGTCAACCCACAATAAAATGTAGTCTTCTTCATTGCAGGTAGGCTGTAACTGAATTTCCATGCATAAAAGGACAGTTAGCTATTGGGGTTTTACGCCGTGCAGGTGACATCTCACGGCGGTGCATAAAACTTTACCTTGTCTGAAGATTTTGTTGTTTTCCTGGCTGCCACGTATACGGCCCGTTCATTTTTTTTTCTTCTTCTGAGAAATGGTTATGCGTTACTACTGACGCTCGATGACTTGTCGCAACTTATGCAAAAGTATCTTATTTCTGAGGAAACACAACATTTTATGCATAGAAACAGTCAGCTTACACACCTATTTCAGACAGTATATATCTTTTGTCAATTATCGATAAATTGAGCTTGTTTGCAATACGACTTGCCGTACGGCGTTTTTTTCGGTGACCTCTAGTCTCAGGTCACGGCAGACGCAAGATAGCGGTATCTAAATGCGCAGAAAAGATGCGCGAAACAGGTGTGTCCTACAACCTTAAGCTCGCTGACTTAAGGTCTTTCTTGCTTAGTAAAGCTCTTGCTTAGTGCGCGAGTGTTTTCGGGCTGTTGCATGGAGCGACTTAGCGATGTGCGTAGCTCCGAACGAGTTCTTAGCGAGCGGGGATAGGTTATTTATAGCTTATGGTGGGGTTCTCCCCTACGTCATCATAGATTGTAGAAATCGGCCAATAAAAACGCACGGTTTTCGCTTCTTCTGACCTAACGGAAACGAAGTAGACAAAACGCCGGTGAAATGGCGGCGATGGAAAACAAGAAGTCAAGAGAGAAAGAATAGCAAATTTTTCGTGCAGGCAACCCTGCTTGTCAGTCTAATGTAGACGTACATTAGTTAAGGAGTACCGTGTAGGCTCCCATGGTATGAGGATCTATGTCTCAAGTCTAATGTAGATGTGCATTAGTTAAGGAGTACCGTGTAGTAGGCTCCCATAGTATGAGGATCTATGTTTCTCTGACAACGGCTGGTGTTGGGTTATACCCATCGGTGTGCAGGGTCAGTTGAAATCAGTTATGCAGACTCCTCACCGATAATTCCCAGATGTCCGTGAGACGAGGCTGGGTGGGGGTCCGTGCGTTCCGACGTACTTATCGTGTTCTTCCTTCTCTATCCTAGATGGAAGGCTGTTTCTGCCACAAGGTTTAAGAGAGTGAATTCACATTTCCGTTCTCGCGTTAACACGGCAGCTAAGAACTCTTCCTCAGCTAAGCACGCCGCTACGCACGGGGGGGGGACCGTCCTTAGAATTAAGCACGCCACTAAGCTCGCTCCAGCAGATAAGCACGCTCATGCAACGCACATTTTCAGCTAAGCTTGTGAACTTAGCGCTAAGCAAGAAATTTGCGCGCTAAGCAAGCATATGCAACCCACCTTGAACCCGGCCGCGACCTCGGGTATTGCAAAGACTGATCATCTTACCCACGGGCAGTTTACGGGTTGAGAGCCGAATATGAAATTTACCGAAAAACTGAACTTCAATGAACCCAAATCTCTCTTTTCCACCTCATATCAACAGTGCTGTCGCGGCCACTAAATAATTTAGGCATTTATAATAATAATAAATAAATAATTACGGTATTTATAATGCGCTTATCTTATAATAATTATAACTCTAAGCGCGCACTCACAACTCGCGCACGCATGCGCACGGTTTAGACAATGACTCGCGTACCACAAAAAGTGGAATACATTGCGACGGTCAGCTTGGGGTGGGGAGTGTGGTGATATAGTGCTAAAACTGTTGAAAGAGGTGAGTTTTGAGGGCGGACTGGAAGGAGGAGAGAGAGTGTTTCTGACGGAGAGAGAGTGGGAGAGTGTTCCAGGTGGATGGACCGTAGACGGAGAAGGAACGGGGGCCGAAAGTGTTAAGTTTGGTGCGAGGGATGTGGAGGCGGAGAGGGTCAGAGGCAGAGCGGAGGGAGCGGGAAGGTGTGTAGGGGTGAAGTAAGTTGGAGAGATAGGCAGGAGCGCAGTTGTTCAGGGATTTGTAGCAGAGAGACAGAATTTTGTATTCGATGCGTTGGGGATGGGGAGCCAGTGAAGGAGTTTGAGCAGGGGTGTGACGTGGTCGGACTTTTTCTTTCTGAGGACGAGGCGGGCAGCATTGTTCTGAACGCGTTGGAGAGTGAAAATGGTGGAGTGAGGATTATGGTCATTTAAAAGTCATTGTGTGTTTGACGCGTTTTGTGTTAATTTCGTTACGTGGGAGCATCCCATACTGACGGTGCCTAGAATTTGCTTGCTTTTACGGTAGCAGAAACTTTCGTCTTTCTGAATATTCTGTCGAATTTGCAAACTTCGGTGTGACTGATGTTGAATTTACTAGACAGTCACGTTATATATGTCAGCGGTACTCAACTGTCACGGAGTTTAACTTACTTTCGAGACGCGCTACATTCGGATATGCGGCATCAAGCCGCGTATCCGTATGCAGCACGTCTCGAATGAGTTAACTCATTCTACCCCACCACCGAAATCCAAAAAATTTGCCGTTGTCCTCGGAAGACTGCATTACAGTGCGGGACACAGATCGACCATGATAGTTCAAGGATGATGCCAGAATAGCTTGGCGCCTATAGGCGCCAAGCTATTCTGGCATCACCCTTGAACTATCATGTTCGATTCTTATCTTGCTGTGGCCGGTGTGTCTGGGGTAGAATGAGTTAAACCAAGAAAAAAGGTCGTAAAAAAATATAGCATTCTGAAGTATTTCATGAACTTGAAATGTCAAGTTTTTTATGTGTTCTGTTTGCCGGTGCGCCAGAATAGACGCCGCATATGATTGCCGGCATGATGCTGTGGGTCTGTGAAAACTAAAAGATTGCTAATGTTAATTTGTTTGTGTCCTTTAGGTGTTTACAAAGAAACCAAAGGGATCCTGAAAAAAAAAAGAGTCATGTCTTCGTTTGACGATGCCTCCCCTGAAGGGGAACACGGGCCGAGGGTACACGACCGACAATTCAGTCTGGGCGACATCGCATCAGACGAACATGAGCGAACGGTTACGTCCCTTTCATTTAGCGATGCGGACAAGTGCGTAGCGTCTCTTCCTCTCACCGGTGGGCAGAGAGTTGTCCGCTCCTACACCAAAACGCCGCATTACCTCCCTTTAGCCATCCTGACGCTTTTCGTGAACGTCATCTTTGGGGTTCCGGCTGTCGTCTGCGCGTGCCTGTCGCGCCGGCGCAGGCAGAGTGGTCACGAGAGTGGGGCGGCACGCATGGGCAAAGTGGCCTTCTGGTTGTCCATGATTGGCATCGCTTGCTCTGTCGTCATCGGCGTTTTCATCATCGTTTACATCTACGTGATCATTCCCAACATCATCACTTTCAACATCGCCGCCGATGACGTTACCTGACCCGCACCGTGGCTCCATCATAATCAAACACATTGAACCAGACAAATCAGTGTTGACTTTCCCCAATTTGGGAGCTGTCCGCTCTGAGTTCAGTCCTACTTTACACTGAGGGCTCAGCAGACGCGTCGAAAATACTTTACACTGAGCTCAGCACTGAGACGCATCGGACCGTGATAGTTGAAGGCGGGTGGTTCCAAAACAGCTTGGCGCCTGTGAGGCGCCAAGCTGTTCTGGCGCCACCCTTGAACTATCATGTTCGATTCGTGTCTTGTACTGTATCGGGGCTCAGTGAGTTGGAACTGTTTGTACAGGGAGTCCCACTCAGTACAGACCTGGAGATTCTGAGGACTGTTCATTGGATGTCAGTTACGACATCCCATACTGAAATGACGGCACATCAAGCAATGAACTGACGGTACCATGCATTCTTGACTTGACTTGGCGAGGACCGTTCATTCGTTATCACGACAGCCGACAACGTAAATCTGCATCAAACAATCAGCTGAACGGACTGAGCCGGCCCGGAGTTTCATTTTAATGGCGTCTCTTTAACTATCGTAAAGCTGTACCTATTTCAATGTATCCTTAAAGTCATTTTACACACGGAAAGTTCAAACTTTCATATGAAAACGAAATCCCCGTACGTATTTTCCTGCCGAATGTGATGTTTGACAGGGTTGAGAACGAGCATGTAGATTTCCACACAAAAGTGATGTAGCTTAGATACTTTTCTCCCTGCTTACCCAGGGTAGCTTTAAGGATTGGTTCTGAGAATTCCTCGTCACCACTTTCAGTACGCAAAAGCGGTCGTTAGGCCCACGTCAGCATTAACCCCATGACTGCTATTGACGATATCGTTCGGCGAAAAAGACGCGCAGCTAGCTACGCGTTTTTTTTTGTTTTGTTTTGTTTTGTTTCTCCCTGCTGAACGGTATCGTCAGTAAGTAGTCATGGTTCGTTCCATTGGATTTTAACTCATTCTACCCCAAGACCGAAATCCCCAAATGTTGCCGTTGTCTTCTGAAGACTGCATTGCAGTTCTGGTCACAGATCGACCATGATAATTCAAGGGTGATGCCAGAATAGCTTGGCGCCCATAGGCGCCAAGCTATTCTGGCATCACCCTTGAACTATCATGGTAGATCCATATCTTGCTGTGGTGTGTCTGGGGTAGAATGAGTTAACTCAATCAGCCCCGACACACCACAGCAAGACATGGTAGCGCCAAGCTATTCTGGCACTACTCTTGAACTCTCATGCTCGACTATCTGTTTTTGGAATTGTAATACACTCCTTCAGAGGGCAACTTCAACCTCTGGGGATTTCGGTCCTGGGGTAGGAGGCGTCACCGTCCCGTGGCACGAGATGTGATCGGCGACGGCACCCAGTCAAGGACCGACAGCGGCTTATTTAACTCATTCAGCCCCGACACACAGCAGCAAGACATGGATCGAGCATGATAGTTCAAGGGTGGTACCAGAACAGCTTGGCGCCCATAGGCGCCAAGCTATTCTGGCACCACCGGCCTTGAACTGTCATGCTCGATCGGTCTCTATCTGGAATTGTAATACAGTCCTTCAGAGGGCAACTTCAGAATCTGGGTGATTTTGGTTCTGGGGTAGAATGCGTTACGTCCCGTGGCACGAGATGTGTTCGGCGACGGCACCCAGTCAAGGACAGACAGACCAACATTGTATCACATCGATACACGCGTGATGGGCGCTTTTGAAGCTGATATCAAGAATAATTGTTTGTATGCATATATACTGACGAACAACAACAAAAAAAAGCGACATTTTTGGAATCATCGGAAACATTTTAACCCTTATCATTCGGAATACACCAGTGTGTGAAACAAGTAGGACTAAAATAGTTCAAGGGTAGTTCCAGAATAGATTGGCGCCTCTAGGCGCCAAGCTATTCTGGCACCACCCTTGAACTAAAGCCATTGGTGTATATCCTTATCTGTAAGTACTATAATGTAGCTTGCATTGTAGTGTATTGAAGCTTTTAGCCTCAGTATGATATGGGTTAAGAGCAAAGAAATGCGAGATTTTTGGAATCATCAAAAGCACTTTAATGTTTCCGAAGATTCCAAAAAGTTCGCATTTCTTTTGCTCGTAAGTATACTATTAGATGTCAGACATGGGACATTTTCGAATTTTTTTGGAAATCCGAATTTTTTTATATTTTTCTTGAACTCACTGCTTACACTATAAGATGAATATAGGTGTTTTGTGAAGTTCCCCCACATAAAAATATACTGGACTCTTTGCTTTCAGATGATTTGATCTCAACCTGGTCTCATGTCTGAGGTGTGGTTGTATACGTGTTTTGAAATGGGAAACTGAAAGGTGTTGGGTTCCAATGAATTACTAAAGTTCTCTGAATGGGTATAATAATGATTATATCAGTGATTAGCCATCCCACATCTGCAAAGTGCAGTCACATGTTTGGTCTGATTAATGTTTAATTTTTTTGGGACATTTTAATAATTCAAGCTAAAAGTAAAACGTCCTTTACTTTTTGTGAGCACTGTATGTCACACCAGTGTTGTGAAATTGTAGGCCAGTGGGATGGCTAATCACTAATATACCCGTGATTATACCGATTCTCCGGACTTTTAGTAATTCAAGCTGAAAAGTTCATATTCCTTACTATTTGTGAGCAGTATACGTCACTTTGGCCGAGGATGGGTCGACGCCGAGGTTGGGACCCAACAAATGGTCGTTAAGCAACCAAGGCCAAGTGCACGGTGTGTAAGTCTGAGAGGTGATCTCTTACGACTGTCCACAGTAGAACCTGTTTTGAACAGACAACCGTGTTCACAAGATAAAGGTCGTTTTAAAAGACAGATGCTGCCGCAAGAGAAACCGTGAAGGGCAAACAGTGTCACCTGTCTTTAAAGTACCATTACGCGTAAATTTGAAGACACATTTCAGCACCATTTGTGTTTGTCACGCCTTGTCGAGACAGCTAAGGAACTATAACAGCAGTTTGGACACACAGCAAAAGCACACGTTAAGGCGCCTGCCACCAATGCTAAAGGTGCGAGGTTCGATTCCGGGTTCCGGCGTCGGATTTTTCTCCTCTAGTAAGTGTCACCGTTAATTCGGGCGGACCGTCGGGGGTTCTTTCTCTGGGTACTCCGGCTCTTCCTCCCCCTTCACTTTGGTATGAGTTTCAGCCAACTTAATAAAATTTCAAATACAAAACGATTTCCAAATACCGTCACTTCAGTAGCTCGCTTGAGCTTGCCCTTAGCACCACGTGAATGTTCTGGGTTTACGTACAGTATGTGAGTGAATGCATGTGACTCACGTGAGCGTGCTTGTTGGGTTCAGTTCGCGGCTACATTCTGCGCATTGAGTTATATTATAAATATGAGAAATGCGCCATATAAATGCTATGTATTATTATTATTATAATCGCTCTTATTTATTCTGCGCTGCCGTTAGCGAGTCAATTTATTTTTTATCTGTTTTTCGTACTGATAGAGTTGTATTTATAGAACGGAGTGGAGTCATTGTCAGGTTACTTGATATAAAGACGACGTGTGCTGAACTGGATTGTCCTGTGTCTAAATGAACCATAGCTAGACCTGTGTGTTGAGTTTCGTAACCATCTGTTAAAGAAGCGCGTCTTTGAACAGTTACGACGGTAGTGGGCCTTCAAAGGCCATCATTTATAGGTGGCTACAGCCAGTCACAGCTACAGCCACCTAAATGATGGCCTTTACTGACAGGTGACCCCTCATCGGGTGGACGCTCAAAACAGGTTCTGCTGTACTATTTACAGAAAATGGAGCAACTGTAATAGTGTGTTGCGGATGAACCCCTTCCCTGCCACTCTACGTACATTTTTATTTATGAGATCATTGTTCATTCAGGGACCAAATTCCAAAACGGTCTAAAGGCCCCGCTACACGAGCCCGGTTTTGAGGCCGATTCCCGATCAGTTTTCGAATCGGTAGGTGATCGGGCCGGATTAAAAAACGTGTGCAGTGCCACACTGACATTTCTCGACTTGTCAAGTTTAGCCGACCGGTTTGAACCGAAGATCAAAGTCGTATCTGTTCTGCAAAATGACTGCTAGTTTTGACAGTGATGATGATGTGCTTGCATTATCAGCAGTTTTGGATCATATTCGGGAAGAGGCGTGCGAAACATCAGCGGCAACGGCGGTGGTACTGAAAACAACAGGCATGTTCGGCCATTTGCAAACCGTGTTGAAACGACATGCTTTGCGAGACGCGCTCTGATTGGTTGAAGCTTACGATCGGGACCGATTCGGATCGGAAATATTCACGTCTTTTTAATTAGAAATGATGGGTGCGGCCATTTTGAACATGACCTTCGACCTACTGGGGACGACTTCCGGTTTTGCTTGCAAACATGGAAGCTGTGAATATAAAACCCTACACAAGTTCCCGATCTAGCGGCCGACATTGCGCAGTAAAAGGTTGCCACAACAACGAAAAAGAGCTGTATGACTTGTTGCAAATGCCATGTTTTGACCACAAACCTTTCATTCGCCGTTATTGTTCGTGTTTGAAACCTTTTTGTTTGTAAAAAAGTGTATCACATCGCACACTATCCGATGAAATGGCCTGTTTTTTTATCGGCCGGCCGTACACACTCGAGCGACACAAGTCAGTCTGAATTTTTATGTCTAGTTCATGTGTGTTTCGAGGACGTTTTGCTTTAAATTGCCGGTACTCCTCATCGTCAGCGGACCAAACCGTGGCGGAGATAGTTATTTTGCGCAGCGTTTTGTTGCACGTATCAAAATCTCCGTTGAAGTTATATCCCCATATTTTTGGTAGGGATTAGGACTACCGACTCTAAGGCCTACCTACTGATGCCAGCAGGTTGTTGTCTCACTCACGCCCTGATATTTTCATACGGTTTTTGTATCATGGGCGTGTGTGATCTTCAACTTTTGTGTAAATGTGTTGTTGTTTTTTTTTGTTTTGTTTTGTTTTTGTTGTTTTTTTTTCGTTTTGTTTTTTGTTTTGTTTTTCCTCCAACTTTTTATGTTCTGTCAGTACAATAGTGAAACTTATTTTGTTCTGTTTTGTCGGTACAATAGTGAAACTTGTAGTAATGTACCCAGTAATTCATATTTATTGTCATGCTGATAAAATTAAAGAGTTTGTGGGCAGATTGTCAATTTTTTGTGTTTGTGTCATAAATTATCCTTAGAATGCATTACTCGCAATTCTTTCATTGTTTTCAGTATTATTATATTAATGTATACATGTATGGTGCAGCAATACAAGTTTTGTTGTCTCAAACATTTCATAAATAACATGAGAATATTTTGCCACCCAAAAGTAGAGACCAAACAAAGTGTAGAAATAGTGTTATTAGCTTGAGATACACTTGAAAACAGAACACTTAAATAACTACATGGCTACACACAAAATATCTATGCATATACACGAAAAAAAACTTTCCAACGCGCACACCTAAACACTTCTCTGAAAGGCCAAACCGGAAATGCTACACAGCCGAGCAACCTGTTAACCGACCCATTTGAGAATATTACCGTTTGGTAAAAAAGAGGTGAATAGGACAGGTTCTAGTCATCCGATTCCCAGCCGATTGGCACCGGATCGGATAATTGACGTCATCCAATCGCAAACGGATCGGAATCGGCTTCAAAATCGGGGCACAACGGCCCGTGTGGCGGGGCCTTAAGAAACATGGCTACAAGTTGGTCTCAGCAAGAGGCATAGATCCTCATGAGCCCCCGCAGTCGCGGGGGTTCATGAGGATCTATGCCTCTTGGAGCTGGAAGGGGTTAACTAGGCACTTTCCCGTGCACTGGGACCAAGGCTGGCACTACCTTGAAGCTTTCAGGGTCGATCATTTTCCTGCATTCGTACGACTGGTTGGCGTGGCTTTGAACCATTTCTATACAGTCACCGCATTGACCCATTACATTCTGAGGCTGATTTATATTTTTTAAAAAAAGCTTATTGTATTGTATATGAATGCTACATTAAAGATTAGGAGATAGATCAACCATTTTAGTTCAAGGGTGGTGCCCGAATACCTTGGCGCCTCAGGCGCCAGGCTATTCTGGCACCACCCTTGAACTATTATATTCATAGTCAAATTAATTTCAAGCAGGAGTGTAACGAAATGAAAAGGGGTTAAAGTGACCTATCGCCATGACGACCTTTGATTGCTACAATTCGCTGATACAACAGATTCTCAATGTTTTCTTGCCTCAACTAACGTGTCTCTTTCCTTCTTTTCACAATGCGCGTGAAAAGGTTCATGTAACATAGGTTTTCTAAAGCCCCTTATGCTCAAATGACGTGATTCTCCTACACTCAACAGGTGAAGAAGAGCAGAAAAGTGTTCTATTTAACGACAATCAAACTTCTTAAACAATACAAGTTAAAGCGCCTCGAACATACTGTTAATTTTACTCGGGGAAACTGACCTCTAAATGACCCGATTGATTGATTGATTGATTGATTGTACATTGCTTAACGTCCCGACAGCAACAAGGCTTTCTCAGGACGTGCCTGCACTGCTTGTGAAAAAAAAACAACCAACTAAACAGAACATTGAATGTATGTCGCCAGCCGGTCAAACACATTAAATAAACCTAACACATGGGCCTAAATAAAGCTAAGACCATTTAGCAACACACATCCAATATCAAGAGCTACAGGCAGTGCAGACAGTAGGGAGAGTTTAAAAAAGGCAAATACAGGTGAATGGACCTCGGGTAGACAGAAACACATGCCCCAGAATAGAGAGAAAACCCCACCCTGTGGGGCTGACCAGGGTGACCCTGGGAACTAAAAAATACCTAACCCCACCCAAGTCCCCCAGGGCAGACCCGGGTGGGGTCTAAATGACCCGAACTCACCCTTTTTTCCAGGGTGCAAAACTCATCATTGCGAATGTCTAAATTATTTCGTTATTGCGACGGGTCTTGTTTATAAATGTGGCGAGAAAGTGAGTGTTGGTTTTGTTTACAGTTCAGTTTTCCTTAGGTCAAATTTGTAGTATGATCGGCTCGCTTTAACTCATTCGGAGACGTGCCGCCTCCGGATACGCGGCTTATGCCGCGTATCCGGAGGCGGCACGTCTCCGAATGAGTTAAAGTACCATTACGCATAAACCTGAAGACACACTTCAGCACCATTTGTGTTTGTCGTGCCTTGTCGACACACCTATGATGAACTTTAAAACATCAGTTGGGACACGCAGCAAAAGCACACCAGTAATCGCTCTTATTTTTTCTGCGCTGCCGTTAGCGTGTCAATCTATTTTTAGCTGTTTCTCGCACTGAAAGCGTCGTATGTCTAGAACGGAGTGGCGTTATTGTCAAGTCACTTTATACAACGACGACGTGCGTTGAACTGGATTCTCCTGTGTTTAACTCATTCTACCCCAACACCGAAATCCGTAAATTTTGCCATTGTCCTCTGAAGACTGCATTGCAGTGCAGGACACAGAACGACAATGATAGTTCAAGGGTGATGCCAGAATAGCTTGGCGCCCGTAGGCGCCAAGCTATTCTGGCATCACCCTTGAACTATTTTGGTCGATCCTTATCTTCCTGTGGTGTGTCTGGGGTAGAATGAGTTAAGTGAACCTGTGTGTGGCGTTTCGTAACCATCTGTTACGGAAGTGTATCTTTGAACAGTTACGGCGGTATTGGGCCTTTAAGAGCAGCATTATTATAAGCTATACTAAGGCCATTTATATAAAGGAAATCTTGCCAAGTGTTAACTCTTTATTTCATGCATTAGGTCGGCTTTAATGAAGTTGTTTCCAACGGTCGGCGCTGTTACTGTGTCTGTTGTAATTGTACCTCAGAGCAAAGACTATAATATATGGTTAGTGGGAAACATTTACGTTTGCGAGCATTATTGTAAGCTGTTCTGCCCCTAAGTATTTTATTAACCCCTTTGCTGCCAGTGGACGCAAATTGTCTTTCTGTTAAATTCTGTTCATGCTGTCATTCTGTTTGTCCATTCAACGCAGAGAGATCCAGCCGTCCAATTAACACGGGTGTAAAGTGGTATCAGCATGAGGCATTGATCTTCATGAGCCCCCGCATCTGCAGTTGGATTGCGTTCAGTTTCCTATGCAGTGAAGGGGTTGCAATGAAATCTCAAGGACTTAATTTTATTTTTACCACCACAAGGCATTGTTGACAACTCATTATCAGGTGCATTTTGCAGCTCAGTTCGCACCGTACAACACTTGAATAAAATCTGTAGGTTTTCAAACCGTTCACGATTAACTTTATAAGGACGATCGATGCCCTTGAAACTCTCACAGATTGATTCACAGCCGGAAAACCCTCGTCTCCCTGGGGCACACAGATGTCAATGGGGCCAGCAAGAGGCAGTGATCTTCATAAACCCCCGCAGGTGCGGCGGCTCATTAGGATCTATACATCTTGCACTTGAGAGTCGGGCTCGCTGCGTTAACCTGGGTGAAGGGGTTACGTTGTCATTGTGCTGACACATTCTAACAAAGACAGAAAGAGGACAATTAGAATACACTTGTCCTTTTAAAGCGTGTGTAACGCACGCAGACTTGCCCACAGTCGTACGCACAGACTCTCGCACAACAGACGCATACACCGCCACTGACTCAGACGGGCGCATTCATGCGGTAAAACTCAACACACGGCTGCCTTTCTAAAGTAACTTTTATACACTATAAAAGAAAAGACACACTTAAATAATTATCCAACTATACACATTTCACCTTCCCCACTGCATCCCAACATCACATACACACACGCACAATATCTCGCCAGGCTAGGTGTTCTCAGTCTCCAACCTGTTTGATGTTATTGCCTGGTTACGTTGGTCCTTCTCACGTCTAGGCGTGCAAGTCCGTTGTATGCTCTTTCCTGTCGTCCTGTCTGTAACACGGACGTCCTTGTACTCGCACCGTAGCGCAGTTCTCGCTGTGATCCGGGTATCTTGGTCCCGATCAGACTCACTCTGAGCGAAGAGCTGGAGGGATGACCTCACGTTAGGTCCCACCTGTGACTGACGTCTCGGCGTCCGTCGTTCCACTCTTTACAAGCACTCTAAACACAACAACAAGGATCCAAACGTAACGCTTGCTAAACTCACAACATATTGGATCAATGAGAAACGTCACGTAACCTGGCTGATACAAATAACTCACACGTTCATTCACACACACACACGTGCTTCATAAACTGTCTACTTCCGTAACACCCCTATATCTCTGTCACTATCTTGAAACAGACTACAGCCTAACACTCTTGCTATACACTACTCTATACACTGGAAAAGACTATGCTTAACCAACCACGTACTATCTTCATAGCGGCTTAGACATACACACCTCACATTCCTTTAGTTATCTATCTCGGTAAACAACTGTATACAAAAACACCGGTTACTTCACTGAATTCTAAACCAACATAACTAAACCAAACCGGAACACCGCTATACAACCACATTACTCTTACCAACGCATACTGTCTTTAACTAAGCAACTATCAATACTACATATATAGAAACATACCTGAAATCTAGGCTTCAGAGTCTTGGAATACGGGCTAGGTATCTCAAACACATCCGTTTCATACAACAAGACAGCCCGTACTGACGAAACTAGACCTCTGACAGACACAGCTTTTGCCTAGAACTCACTAAACAGAACTCACCAAAACTCCGTGCTAACCATGTCTTACAGATTTCACGTGGACAGCAGGCCCCACGGACTATCTGCACAAACAAACCGTTAACAAACCCCGTACCGTATTTATCCTAATGTATGAGCATTATGCACGAGCATAGAGCTTCATCACAGCGTGTTTCTTTCTTTTTGGGACTTCATTGCATTTTGAACGCTTGGCCGTCACAGTTTTGGTCTAGATTACACATTGTTACTGATTTGTGGACTCAAAACGTTCAATTTAATGAATATTTTTTTCAGATTGTAATTTTTCATATATTTTAATTTGCTTTTATCGAAACCTTTGCCTTTCTCTCTCTCTCTCTCTCTCTCTCTCTCTCTCTCTCTCTCTCTCTCTCTCTCTCTCTCTCTCTCTCTCTCTCTCTCTCTCTCTCTCTCTCTCTCTCTCTCTTTTTTTTTTTTTTTTTTTTTTTTTTTTTTTTTTGGGGGGGGGGGGGGGGTGGTGGGGGGTTGTTTGTTTGTTTGTTAGGCATTGTAAGACTAGGAGCCAAGAGTTCATTAGACGCCATTATACATTTTCATTATAAGTATTATTATTATAATTATTATCATTACTAAATACATCACGTTTGATGTAACCCTTGTATGATTCTAAAAT
>BTPG01000008.1:88199666-88302166 GCA_036245525.1 Semisulcospira habei | reverse complement strand
AAGTGAACACCACCCAGCTGCAAGAGGCGTAGATCCTCATGAGCCCCCGCAATTGCGGGGGCTCATGAGGATCTATGCCTCTTGCTGACAGCACTTTGTATCCATGTTACTGGCGCGGCTGGGGTCTCTTCGGCGTTGGATTAACACAGATTTCAGAAATACGTCCACTGGGAGTGAAAGGGTTAAGTCTCTCAAGCACCAAACTAATGAGGTGAATAACTAGCATCGCGACTGATAAGCGTAACTGGTTAACCCTTTTAGCCTCAAGGTCCCATTTCTCAAATTTGGGAGGTGTTGCCCAACGACTATGTGCCATTTGCAGGAGACGGCTTGACCATGATAATTCCAGGGTAGTGCCAGATTAGCTTGGCGCCTGAAGGCGCCAAGCTAATCTGGCACTACCCTTGAATTATCAAGGTCAAGCCATCTCCTGCTGTAGGGATCAAGGGCTAAAAGGGTTAAAACAACTGGCACGTCATGCGGCAGTGATCCTGTAGCGGCAGCCCAAATTTCCGTTTAACTCTTTCAGCGCCGACACACCACAGACATGGATCGGCCATGACAGTTCAAGTGTGGTGCCAGAATAGCTTGGCGCCCAGAGGCGCCAAGCTATTCTGGCATCAACCTTGAACTATCATGCTCGATCTGTCTCTAGAATTGTGATACAGTCCTTCAGATGGCAACTTCCAAATCTGGGGATTTCGGTCACGGGGCAGAATGTGTTAAGGGACAACAGAGTTACAAAAATCTGTCAGCAGACGAATATAAGTCGTGTTGTTGTTGTTTAAAAAAAATAGGTAACATGTTATACGCATTACATGCAGTCATATGCTTCACTTTACATTCATCCTGAGGGCACAGAGTTTTCAAAATCGCAAAATATACACACTGGAGGACTATATTAACAACGCTGCCCCCACCCCTCCATCTCCCCACCCCATACCACCCCTACGCAACCGCTCCTCTCTCTCTGCCCTCTAACTCCCCCATTCTCTCCCCTTGACCCCCCCCCCCCCAAAAAAAAAAAAAAAAAAAAAAAAAATAATAATAAAAATAAAATAAAATAAATAAATAAATAAAATATAAAAAATAAAATAAAAAAATAAATAAAAAATAAAAAAATAAAAAAATAAAATTAAATAAAAATATAAAAATGGAAAGAAAACAAAAGAAAGAAGAAAAAAAGAAAGAAAAATAAATAAGCCGTGTTTGCACAAAACAATGGGATTTTCCGACATAAACACCATACAAAAGTACAGGAACAGAAAAAGGATAAATGTTTCATTAATTCAGAATTAAAGTACATAAGTGCATTTCAAAAGCACCTGTCGTCAAGCCTTTTTGAAATCATCCACAGAAGTCTGTTTGTCGACTTGACATGTCTTGATACATATCTATCATTTCACATGCTTGACAAACGCTTCATATCTGGCTTCTCTTAGGAAACTTTGGCTGATATGGTGACAGTCACAACCGTGGAAAACATATTTACGACCTCATTCGAGACATGCCGCGTACGGATACGTGGCATACGCCGCGTATCCGTACGCGGCATGTCTTAAATGCGCTAAATCCATTGATGATGAACGTAGCTGCTCTCAATGGGGCCCGGCTCAGCGAAGCCCCTCACGTTACTGTCTTGACCATGAAGATGTATCGATATGGCTGTCACGTCGAATATCGCAACTAAGACACAGCTAGTTTGTCTCATTCGCTCACGGATGAACATTGAAAAGTCATGAACTCCCTTGTGCGTGCAGCCATCAGTCAGTACTGTTCACAGTTCTGGTGGCTGCTTGTACAAGGTGAGTTAAACAAGTTACGGAGATGACGTCCGTTCTCCCACTACTATCAGCTCCGCGTTCTGAGGACGTATGGCCGTCCGGAAAAGACCAACACAAATGGATTTCGTGGGTGTTGAAGTACAAGGAGGTAAAAGCGTTTGACGACGATTTAAGCCCTTAACTGCTGGGGCTGGGCGAACGCTACCCACGCTGCAAGAGACATAAACCCTCATGAGCCCCCGCAGTCGCGGGGGTTCATGAGGGTTTATGTCTCTTGTTAGCCCTGTGTTCTTTAAGCACATTTTGTTTTGTGCGCCATTCACATATCTGTGTTCTTCGCACGAATTTCGGTCATCGTGCAGCAGTTTCAGACGCGCGGAGGGGTTTATCACTATGAGCACAGGGGTGACGAAAACCAGGAGTTACATGCCTCTGACAGGCTCCGCGAGCGTCAATGGAGTGTGTATACCGGAGCCCTTGTTAGAGGACATAACTCGACTTCCCAATCTTGTGGCATTAACACGAAAACGATGAACAAATGTATTCTTCCTTAGCGAAATGATCCCTCCTCTGAGTTTCCACAGTTTTGCTTCAGATGTACAGTCTGGTAATGGCGATGGAACTGAATGTATAATGTCAGTCTTGAAAACAAAGTCCCACATCTTTCCTTTCAGAGCAGCGCCCAGTGGCCAGTGCTGTATCTGTGCATCACAACGAACTGACCATGCTCAGAGCATACATTTTTGGCCAGAAGTTAATCATCTGAACATAAATATCCAAGAAAGAAAAAAAAAAAAACGCTTAGAAAGGAAAAGCATAACACAATTACAACACACTTTCTAAGCGTGTTTCTTTCTCTGTTGGACATTTCGTTGCATTTTACACGCTTTGGCAGTCCTCTTGTTTTGGTATGGTATGGATAACCAGCTGAATTGGTGATGCATGTCAAAGCAAACAACACAACCTCCTGTTGTTCATTAAAAAAAATAAAAATAATAACAACCCCAAAGTGACCATGAACTCACAAAACTAGGGTGTGCTGGGTCTGTGATCTTAGGGCCGTAAGGTCCAAAATCACAGACCAGCACACGGCACTACCACACGCAAACCGCACGACGATCAGCTCTTGTTGTGAGGGGATATGACCGGCCAGAAAATGACCAGCATGATGGCTGTCATGGTGGACAGTATGCCCAGGACGCTGATGACCATGGAGACCTTGCCCTTCACCTTGGCCCCGGAGCAGTTGCCCTTCTGGAAGTCCTGGTTGGCCTTCACGGACAGGATGACGGCGACGATGCCGAAGGGGATGTTAAAGCAGACCAGAACGACGACGGCCAGACCCATGTAGCTGCGCGGTTCCTGGGGCGTGTGCTGGGACAGATTGCTACCGTCCGGCTGGGTGGTCACCACCTGCAAACAGATGACAGTCAAAACGTGTCCGCAGGTTGTACAAGGCGACCGACTGTCTAGGAAAACCACCCATTTTTGGTTCCTCCGGTCGTCTTTCTGTTACTTACATGGGTAAGGAGACCACCTGTCTAAAGCGGACACCTTTTAGAGAGTCCCTCGGGTGATCATCAGAATTCGTTGTAACAGATCGATATCTTGCTTGAGGCCGTGAGATCTCCATAATGTCTACCCAGTGCGCAAAGGCCGTGCATAGGCCAACGGCGGCCGACGTCGGCCCGATGGTCTTAAGCGCAATGGATACTAATTTTTCTGTTTTAATTATGCTGGATGCCTTAACAGAGCCTTTTCAGCTTTGATAGGACACATACAATAAGCACACCAGGTAAAAGCGGACAGAAACAGAGAATAGCGCGAGCTGACATTACAGCGAATCAAAATAATTGGGCATTTTGGAGTCTGAGTTAGAACTGAAACAAACAGAAAAATCAGAAGGCATTTTGGATCGGCTTTCTTTTTGTTATATTTTATTTAGGACATCTACCATAACCATAATGAACTACGGGTAGACTTTTTTTTAATGTCACGTGATATTTTTCGAAAGAAGGAGTTTTCGTAATTCACCGGACATGCGCGGCACCACCAAAGCTTTTATTTTTCAAAGATCACAGACAGGATAGAAATACCCAACAAAAAATAAACACGCTTAGAAAGGACATATACAGAACAGTTTATAAACTGTGTGGTACTTCGCTTTTGCAAGCGTGTTTTTTTCGTTCTCGGGTATTGTTTTAAATGGTACACGATTGACAGTCACCTTTCACGTCCTGATCAACGGCAATCAAAAATTCAGTCTATTTTACATTGCCATTGACTTAATTAAGTAATTTCAGTTTCAAATCAATACACGTAACCGTCAGACAAAAGTGCAAAAACTGCGATAAGCCACTAGACTATGACTCAGTCCAGGCGCCCCGTATCAATAGCTGCGAAAGTGTCGCATATGCGACACTTCCGCAGCTATTGATGCGGGGCGCCTTGAATGAGTTAGGAGCATACCTTGCACCAGTCTTCCTCGTGGTTGCGATCGTAGTACGTAGTGGGTGCCGCAGAAGAGGAGTGTTTGGGTTTTCTCACCGATGACATTTCCACGTCCACTCCGGACGGGGCTGAGTAGCAAATCATGGCGCTTGAGGGTCTGTCTCACTTCCCTACTTTTGTCGTCAGAACCCTTTTCTTTTAGCTGTCAGTAATTTTAGTCGATCAAGGCTGAAGGAGATAGGTTCCCTTCACTCACTTTGTTCAGTCGTCAGAATTTTTTTTTTGAGCGTTCAGATTGTGTTCGGACACATCCTTCCACAAAAAGAAAGCGTGTCGTGCTCCGTCAAAAACTGTCCAGCACTTGCTCCTGAAGTTTCACATTATGGCGTATCAGTTGTATGACGCACTTGTTTCAGTGACAAAACTATCCCTGGCAATATGCTGTAGACCCGAAAGGGAGAATCCGGATGCTGTATAATCGCATGCAGATGGAGAAGTCCGGAACTGTCAGAAGACCTACCAAAGTGTTCCCGAAAATCGTCACAAAATCGCTCCTGTCACTTTCACATCAGCCATTGGGTGTAATCGGTACCTGAAAAAAGAAAAGACACTTGAACCGTTACTAATAAAAGTATTGACTAAGAAAACGCTTCGTACTAATGCAGAGTTTCTTGTGCATGTGTCTCTGATAACAACATAGAAGTGGCAAGAAACGAACAAACTAATAATGTAGATACCAGGATTAAAAAAACGAATGCCAAGCGCGTAAAGCCCCCCACCAACCCCCACCCCTCCAACAACAAAGAAAGAAACACGCTTACAAAGGACAATCAGAACACACCTGTGTTGTAATTGTTTTTCTAAGCGTGTTTCTTTCTCTTTTCTTGGATTTTCTTATTCTACTACTATAGTAAACGTACGAAGGGAAACAAAGAATTTGACCCACTTTCCCACTAGCAAAACACCGGACGACCGCAGAGGGCCCGAGGACCTGTGCTTACCGGATTACCACTGTACCCTTAACAACTTTAACATGGCACCGAATTGTTGGCTGAAGACACGGAGGAACAAAGTCCTAAGCACATACCATTCCTGTCTAACATGATAGTTGAACGGAAAGCGTGGCTGCCTGAGCCGTACATTAAATTTTGACAAACGACAGTAAGGACAATTTTTGGGAAAGCGAGATTTTCATTGCATTAAAATGAAAATATCGCTTTTCTCGAAAACGGACTCAGCAGGACATTCCTGGATACGTATGCTCAGATCGGAATATGTACTGACGAGCAAAAGAAATGCGACATTTTTGGAACCATCGGAAACACTTTAGTGTTTCCGATAATTCCAAAAATGTCGCATTTCTTTTGTGCGTCAGTATATGTTTTCAACGAAGTGAACAAAATTATGGCGGCATAACAACCTCTTATGTGGCACCATTATCGTCACCTTCAGTGATACAGAAAAGTCTGATACTAAAAACCAATACACAACACAACGCGGGAAAAAAACGTGAAGCAAAACTCTGCCATTGACTATGGCTTCTTCTCACACTGGTTGTCTCCCTCGATTCGCTGCCGCTGTTCAGCGGCAGCGAATCGAGGGAGACAATTACAGTGGCTACTCCTATGACTAACATTTTCCGCACGGTACGATACATTCGTGATCATTCCATCAGCGCCTTGACTGTGGCACACACCTTATTACGACTGTGCACTCTACGTCTATTGCTGAGAGGACAACTAAAAGTGCGATAATCACGGCGTAATATCCGATTGCCTCCCTCGCATACAATATATATCTATTGAGCAACAATTTCCTTGATATCGTGCCGATAACAGGCAGATGTGTTCCGAGACCCGAATCAAAATGGCCGAGTCGTAAGACGAGGACATTTTGATTCGAGTCAAGTAATCACATCTGTCTGTTTATCGGCACTATATCAAGCAGAACTATTGCTCAATATAATTTTATGTGCCCAGTCCAAAGCAAAACTATGCCTCGCGTCATACATTTTGTGGCTGATTGCGGTGTTCAGACAAAACACATTAATGGCAGACGACTGCATATCGCTGTCGACTAAGCGTCAAAATACCCCCCCCCCCCCCCCCTCATTCCCCCCCCCCCCCGCGCCCCCTCCCTCGTGTCCACGTTCCACCTCATCATATTTCGAAGCAATATCCCTAGTCGTTGCGTTTGTCAGTTTGACGTATTTGTTGACTCTTTTTCCTAGGCCTGAAAAGCTTGAATGCACCGATACATGAACTACAAACTCATTAATACATGTAGTGACATGTTGGTTGACATGTGTGGCGGAAACACGCGTTACGTTAGACAGCTAATTTTCTCACTACCAAAAACGCAAGGTATCGGAATTTATTTGTGGACAAAACAAATCACACACTCACTTCAGTTCACAAACAGCAGAAAACAGCGAGTGTAGATTTTTTATTGAAATTAAATCAGATTTGGTATATGAAATTAGGAAGGGTCTCAATGCGTGGCACACTTCCACCTGCCATTTTTGGCAACTTTTGACATTTTAGGCGTAAAAACATACAGGCGTATTTTGAAGTGAATTTTATTTCAATTCATAGTCTTTTCCCGATTCCCAACGGATCGATTTCAGCAACACCGCCGATCGGTAGGAAAGGTTCGCAAAAACACTCATCTGAAAGTATGATGATAATGACATCAACAACTATATATATTGCAAGAGTAAGATGTATGTACATTCTGTTCCATCAACACTTTTTATTTAGAGAGTACTGAATCCTGCATGTCTCCACCTCAAGTTTTCGGAGTCATTAGCATTGATGTTCTACGACTACGGTGACGTCAACTCTCTTCTGAGCACGTGCCGGCTCCCATTGATAATAACGAGGTACGCATTTTTAAGAGCACACTTGAACCTGTATTTTGTTTATGCCAGCTAAGAGTTTATATTGATTATATATGTGTCCTCGGGCCCACGACAGCTAAAGTGGGCCTGCTCACAGCTGTGCGCCTGCCCACTGCGGCCGTCGTAATCCAGAAGACGTTTTCATACTGGTGCTTAGACAATAGGGGTCGGATGGGTTATTCATTACCCGATTTTAGACTGACGAGCAAAGGAAATGCGACATTTTTGGAACCACCGGAAACACTGTAGTGTTTCCGGTGGTTCCGAAAATGTCGCATTTCTTTTGCTCGTCTGTATATTATTTGGGGGGACAGAACTTTAGCGAGCATTTCCCTAAAAGCAATTTGTAAATACCAGGTGCCTCCTTCTCTCACCATTTTGGGGGTGAAAACAGCTTTCAAAGTTGACGCGACCATCGTCATCGGACCGGAAAGCTCATAACTTCCAAATGTGCGTCCGTGGCACACAAAAAAGTCTTCATTCAACTGCGTATACTGTTCGAATAAGTAAGAAATATATGTGCATAGTCCTCTCAAAATAATACAGGCCACCATGTAATAATGCCTAACAAGAGGCAGAGAACTACAGAAAACTGTACAGACGACAAGACTGCATACTGCACACCCGTTTCTAGGTCATGATCGCTAGGGCTAGACAAATCGTTAACTCATTCAGCCCCATGGCCGTATTTCCCAAATTTTGGAGGCGTCATCTAACGACTAAGCACCAGTTGCAGGAGATGGATCGACCATGATAATTCAAGGGTAGTGCCAGATTTGCTTGGCGCCGACAGGCGCCAAGCTAATCTGGCACTACCCTTGAATTATGATGGTCGATCCATCTCCTGCTGTAGGGCGTCGGGGCTTAATGGGTTAAGACAGACAGCTTTTTAAACAGGACTTTTTATTTTATTTCAAGGGCTGCGCCAGTTTAGTTTGGCGCCTTGAAACTGTTTACGGTGCTAACCCTTTGGCTGTCCGGGAGCCAGAGGAATCATCGCGAGAAAGAGCGCTAGCGACAAACACAGGGTGAATCAGGACACACCCTTGAGCTGTCATCCTCGTTCGTATACGACGCTCCAGTATGGATTAGCAAGTACTGCTCTGGGCTTTACAAATCAAATACCACCCCCTTAAAGTGATTTCAGGATTTTATTTAACGTCTTTTCCACACATTGGTGATATTAGACAACAACAAAAACAACAACAACAAAAAATTTACAACCAAACACACAACTTGTTAATATAAAAGAATAGCAATAAGTAACATCCAAACCCACACACAAATTACTTATTATAATAGTTTACCCACCGGACTATGAATTATGAATTATGATATTAACTATTTGAATAGCAATATTTCTATGTAAGATGTCATACATATTTCTCTGCTAATTTTTCAACTGTTATGCTATTTTGTGTCAACAGATTTGTTGAAATAGGACATTCACAGATTATATGTTTAACAGAGATGGGGCTTAAACACTCGCATTTGATGTCTTTGAGAGTTTTGTTTTCCGAGAATTTAGTCTTAACTTGTATATCAACGAAGCTGTTTTTCTGGAACAAGGTGAAACATGATAAGTATATTTCATATCATCTTTGTGAACAAAAAAACTGCTTAGCACAGTGTACATTTCACATAGAGATAATTGCATATCATTACAAACTTCTGAATTTTCACCATTGATATCTCCCTTTTTTTTTTTTTTTTGCTTGCCTGTCACAAATTTCATTCCAATAAATGCCGCAGTGTGAGGGTATCCAAAGAAAATATATCCATATTTCTCTGGACATAATACAGCTTATAATATTATTTATTTCATATACTAAGTCTTTTCTTGTTTTACAGTCCCTGATTTTTAGATTTTAGAGGACAGATTTACAATCGACACAAATCAAAATGTTAAATATATCATAACGTATACGTTGAATATAATTTAGTGCCATGAGAATCGCATACAGTTCAGACGTAAATATAGAAAATCCTTTACCGAGATAAAAAGACTTCTTCACTTTGAGATTCAGAATAGCAAAGCCAGCACCACAGTCTGAAGAATCTAAGACAGACCGATCTGTGAAAAATTTCAAATATTTAAAATATGTTTTCTGTAATTTTTATTTCACTACATTTGCTAAAACGTTTACATCCTCATATTTGATCAAATCTGTGTAATCTATATCGAAAGTAGCATTAATATGGTCCCACGGAGGTATAGTAGGTGTTACTGGTAAAACTGGTATAGATTTGATAACTTTGTTGCAGTTTTTTTTTATTGCATCTTTGACATAGAATTCCCATATCTATTTTTTTAAAGGTTGAATAACTTTTTACCAACTTTGGTGCAGACAAATTTTTCAGACAAAAAGCTGTTAATGTACTCATACATAAACCCGGTTATGCCAATCTGTTTTATTTTGTATAATAATTTAGCATGCCAAACACTATCGTAAGTTTTTTTTTACGTCAAAAAAGGTTGCTAATATACTTTTTCTTTTTGGAAATTGTTTTTTAATGTGATTTGTGAGTTTAACTAAATAGTCTGTCGTACATGTACCTTTGCGAAAACCAGCTTGATGAACTGGAATTATGTCCTGTTTTTCACAGTAATGAAATAACCGATTTAAATAATCTTTTCCATTACTTTGCAAGCTTGTGACGTTAGTACAATAGGTGTATAATTATTAATCAATGTACGTGTTTTACCCGATTTGAGTACTGGAACAACTACTGACTGCTTCCAGATAGTAGGAAGAGATCCATTAAATCAACATTTTTGGTAAATTTATGTAGTAATCTTTTGCACGGTCCATATAAATGATTAAATAGTTTGTAAGAAATTCCATCTAAACCCAATGCCTTAGAGTTATTTGCAAACGACTGTAAAACATCTAGGAATTCATTATATTGAATTGGAGCATTTATGTACTGAGAATGATTAGAAACTGGATCATGATATTCTGCTTTTACTTCCCCTTGTTTTCTAAGGTTTATTTTTGGTAAACTAAAACTTGATGTGAGACTGCTTTCTGCAAACATATTAACATAGGCCTCCGCTTTATTTACTGCGCTAGGAAATGTGTTGCCTTCTACTGCTGTAGAATACACTTGTAATTTGTATCCATTTTTTAAATTCTGATATTTGTTTCCATACCCTATATTTATCTTTTGGTTCAGATACTTCATTTTTACAGAACTCAGCCCAGTGATTTTTTTTATTCCCTTAAAGGGATAAAAAACAGACAATAAAGGGTTTGCAATATGTTTTTTATAATCGTTTGTAATATATCTTTTGTAAATGTTCTTTCAACAGATAATGCTGCACAAGAAGACACACGTACTTTGTAAAGGCCCACTACAGCCGAAACTGTTCAAAGATACACTTCTGTAACAGATGGTTACGAAACGCTACACACAGGTCTAGCTATGATTCATTTAGACACAGGACAATCCAGTCCAGCACACGTCGTCTTTATATCAAGTAACCTGACAATGACTCCACTCCGTTCTAGAAATACAACGCTATCAGTACGAGAAACAGCCTAAAAATAGACTGACATGCTAACGGCCGCGCAGAATAAATAAGGGTGATTACGCCTGTGCTTTTGCTGCGTGTCCAAACTGCTGTTAAAGTTTATTAGGTGTGTCGACAAGGCATAACAAACACAATTGGTGCTGACATGCGTCTTCAGATTTATGCGTAATTTTACTTTAACCCTTTTCATCAGAATTCAGTATAAAGTCTGTGTTATTTTTTTCAACATCATCTCTGGTTCTGCCCCTCCTTACTTATCTGATCTTGTCCAGCTGTATACACCGTCCCGCTCACTACGCTCTGCTTCAGACACTTCCAAGCTGAAAATACAACTTTTCTCTGTTGCATATACTTAAAGAACATTTTGGTCCTGCCGGCTCCATCATGTTGTGCTTTGTGTGTGTGTTTGATGTGTGTGTGTGTGTGTGTGTGTGTGTGTGTGTGTGTGTGTGTGTGTGTGTGTGTGTGTGTGTGTGTGTGTGTGTGTGTGTGTGTGTTTGAGTTTTTTTTTTTTTTTTTTTTTTTTTTTTTGCTCCTTGTAAATCAAATGTATTTTTGTTGTTGTTTGTGCTTGTTCACCACTTTTGTATTTTGCTGTGTCTCATTACTGTGATTGAAAAGCGCCTAGAGCACCATGGTGATTAGGCGCTATACAAATTACCTTTATTATAATTATTATTATACACCCATTGCTTGAAAAAAAAAACATTCGACTATGATAGTCCAAGGGTGGTGCCAGAATAGCTTGGCGCCTGTGGCGCCAAGCTATTCTGGCACCACCCTTGAACTAAAATGCTTGATTTATCTCCAAAAATCTGCAATGTAGCCTTCATAGGACAAAGAGCATTTTTTTAATAAGCCTCAGGATGTAATGGGTTAAGTCTGAAGTTTAAATGTCGTAAGCATTTTCTTCGATTTATGATCGTGGGAGAGTTCCCAGCTGAGATCACGAAAAGGTAGTAACGGAACATCGGATACGTGTGTCTAATCACTCTGCTTGTGAAAAGAGAAGTAGACAATTATTAAGGTAAGATGACGAATCATTTTTCCTGTGGAATCTTAGCACTCGGAACATTTCCTGTTCTAGGCTTGAAATATTTACTGAAACGCCGCTGTTCTTCCGGTTCCATCCAGTTCCAACGTGATCCTCCTGGATCCAAAATGCAGCTGCACGGCCAAGTTTCCCAACTTTTGGAGGTGTCACGTAACGACTGCGTACCAGTTGCAGGAGATGGATCCATCGACCATGATAATTCAAGGATTGTGCCAGATTAGCTTGGCGCCATTAGGCGCCAAGCTAATCAGGCACTATCCTTGAATTATCATGGTCGATCCATCTCCTGCTGTAGTGTTTTGGAGCTAATGAGTTAATGAAGAAAAACAGCCTGTTTGCGCTGATGAGTGAACTATCTAACCAAGAAACATGGATGCTTAGATTTTAGGCCAATAAGTATCATTTACACTTTGGCTGTCGGTAGAGCTTTCTGTCGAGGTGTGTCCGACAGGGAATCACCGCGTCAAAACAAAAGCGCTGCCGAAAGCCCAAGGACTACCAGTGAACAGTGAACATCCCTTTCACTTCCAGAACTATATCCGCCTTCCCTGACAATGGGCCCAGACCGTCTTTAAAGGGCCACTACCGCCGTAACTGTTCAAAGATACACGTCTGTAACAGACGGTTACGAAACGCCGCTACACACAGGTCTAGTTATGGTTCATTTAGACACAGAAGAATCCAGTTCAGCACACGTTGTCTTAATATCAAGTAACCTGACAATGGCTCCACTCTGTTTTATAAATACAGTGCTATCAGCACGAGAAACAGCTAAAAAATAGTTAGAAACGATAACGGCTGCACAGAATAAATAAGTGCGATTACGCATGTGCTGTTGCTGCTTGTCCAAACCGCTGTTAAAGTTCATTAGGTGTGTCGACAAGGCATAACAAACACAAATGGTGAAGAAACGTGTCTTCAGATTTATGCGTAATGGTAATTAAAAAAAAAAAAAACACCTATGTTAGCTCAAAGCCCAAGACCAAGGAGCCCGAACCATCCAAGCAACATAGATACCAACTGGTTTGAGCAGAAGGCGCAGATCCACATGAGCCCCTGCGACTGCGGGGATTCATGAGGATCTATGCCTCTTGCAGTCGGGTTGTAATTTGTATTCATATATTCGCCGCAGACAAGTGGTTAAATAAAGCCCCGATTTCGAAAACCCCCAGGAATTAACCATTTGAAGACAGAATCCAATGCAAATCGGTGACTGCCAGGAGCGTAAAACTACCAAAATACACAGAAATTCACGACAAAGAACGAAACGTGCTTAGAAAAGGAAGATAAACTGCGTCGCACTTGTCCTTTTTAAGCGTGTTTCTTTGTTGGCAAGTCATCTGAAAATAAGATCACAGTTTTAGGTGACAGGCTAAACTGGCACGATAGTTCAAGTCTGGTGTCAGAATTAGTTCGGCGGCTCAGTCACGTATCTGTTGATACTGTACGCGTCAGGGCTGAATGGGTTAAAATCATTAGCTACGCTCTGTCCGTGGTACATCGATCGGTATCATTAGTATATTATAGCTGAAGGATCAAGGAGTTGATCACACGCTACCCCTAAAACGAGTCAGCCGTGACAGGTCTGCTACAGCAGAAGACATGATAGTTCAAGGGTGGTGCCAGGATAAGCTAACCTGGCACCACCCTTGAACTATCATGTTCGCTCTATCTCCTGAACTGTAGCGTAATTTTCAGAGGACTTCTCCAACATATGGGAATTTGAACCTCAGAGATCAGTGTGCAAAATTCAGACGCTAACACTCTCCCCATAATCGTCATCTATCCTTGAGCTCTCACGGTCGGTCTTAACCCCTTCACTGCCGGAGCAAAGCAAGCAGACCCCAGATGCAAGCGGCTTAGATCCTCATACAACTGCGGGGGCACTTGAGGATCTGTGCCTCTCGCTGGCCATACCGTGTGTCCTTGTTCTTTGAAGCGATGAAGTTGTTTGCGCGTTGGGCTCGCAAACAGTCTGTATCCACCGTAAGGGAGGGGGGTGGGGGGGGGGGGGAGGTAACTTCAGACGCCAACCTAATCAGCCTCAACCCTCGAGCTCTCAAAATTCGATCCATCTCCCACAGTTCACGCGAGAAATGAAAGAATCGCACGTAGCTCCTCGAAGGCAGAACTCGCACAATAACTTAGCCACAACGTGATAATTGGACCCCACCACCGAAGCCCGTAAATAGCGAGCTACGAGTAAAATACTGCCCTTCTCCGCCAAAGGCACAGATTACGTCTTTGAAACCGGGACTAAAACAACACCAGATAATTTAATCCATCCATGGAAAGCGGATGCAAATAGAGCCCGCAAGAGCCAAAAAGAGTTGACGGTCCGAAGCAGCTCAGATGGTTTAACCCTTCATTGCCGAGAAAAAGTGAGCACGATCCGACTGCAAGAGACATAGATCCTCATGTGCCCCCGCTGTCGCGGGGGCTCATGAGGATCTACGTCTCTTGCTGGGTCCGATCTGTATCTATGTCCTTTGGACGGTTGTGTCTTTTCCTCGTTGAATAAACACATATTTCAGAAAAAATATATACGTCCTGTGGCAGGGAGGGGGTTAAGCGTCGGTACAAAAGAGAGCGAAGGGAACAGTCTGGTCGTGGGTTCGAGCCTCGGCCCGGTCACGGTAGCTGGGCTCACGATCCAGGGGAAAAAGACGGGCTTGTTCAATATCATGTCAGGGTAAAGGGTAATTCAAAATGGCACAGTGCCAGTGCGCGAGAATTGATCAGAGATAAGTGTTCAGGTCAGTCGTACTCCACGGGCAATAGCTGACCTGTCTCCCCTAACAAGCCCCTTAGGGCCGTCTATTATCACACCGGTACCGAGGACGTTAAACCTTGAACTAAATCAGCCAGTCAGTCAGTCAACAAATACAAAGCGCAAGATCCCTTAGGGAAACGAAGCGGCTTCAATTGTGTGTTGTATGGAGCTTGCTGTACTCTGTGTTATGTACTTGACGTGGGCTAAAATCTTAATTCTATTTTTTTGTTGTTGTTGCAATAAGGATGCAGTCTGTTTGTCCATCTTTGAGCGATTTCCCTTAGTTTATATAGCCAGGAGCCATGCCCATTGCGCAGATCTGTTGAAGGAGCCAAAAGGAAACCAGATCAAGGCTTCAGGATGAAAACTGGTTATGACCACCGTCACTACCTGCGGATGCACTTTATAACACCTTACAGGTGACCTCAATCCAGCTGCAAGAGAAATAGATCCTTATGAGCCCCCGCAAGTGCGGGGGCTCATGAGGATCAATGTCTCTTGCTGACGCCACTCTATCCATGTTCATTGGACGGATCGGCTTCTTTGGCGCACAATATAAGATGTCAGAAACGCATCGATATCCGCGGCCGCGTGGGCTCCTGAGAATCCACGCCTCTTTTCATATGAAAGGTGCGGACATCCTGTCGCCCAGGTTAATCTAAAATTAAAGCCTGGCAGTCAAGGTGTGCTTGGATTATTGATTAAGACAGGACCCCAAGTCACGATTACCTCACAGCTCCGTGATTTTTTCCCTTGGTGCACAGAAAGAGCAGCAGGAGACTGGTCCAAGAATAGGCATGCTACACACGCCAGAGGCAAAGTGGCCATTCCACTTTCAAAGCAAGAAATCTCACGTAACAGAATTGACTGCTTAGAGATGTACGCGTTGACTGACTGACTGACCTACTGAGTGACTGAGTGGCAGACTGTCTGACTGACTGACTGACTTAGTGACGGATGGATGGATGGATGGATGGATGGATGGATGGATGGACGGACGGATGATCGATTCATTGATTTGATTGACTTGATTGAGCAGAAGGAACACGTTGAACAGCGAAATCTCAACTCCATCTGCAGATGTAAATCAGGATCGATCCTGCTAGTAAGAGGCGCGGGTTCTTATGAGCCCAGGGGCTCATGAGAATCTGCACCTCTTGCAGAGAAGTCGAAAGAGACGTCTTATCAAGCTTGAATGGCCCGAAGTAGATGCATCTACTCACTGAACAACCTGACGCTTGATCAAATGCGCACACTTGAGACTTTCCCACAGATTGCTGTGCAGCATGAGCCACAAGGGAGAATATAAATTGTAGTGTTAGTGCCAACTGCATGAGATGGATTGACTCAAGGGTAGTCCATGATTAGCTAAGGAATCTTACCGCATATTTTCGTCCTTTAAATCTTCCCCTGCTTAAATACAAGCTTGCAAAAATACACGCAAAGTCATGTCCAAGGATGGCTACAAGTCCAAAGCCGAAAGAAATCTTTCCCTTCACGCGCCAAACGGTCAACTTTAGCGACATTCCGAGAAGCATTACGTACAAGTTGCGGTGGATGAATCGACAATTAAAAGACAGTGCCTCATTTGCTTAGCTCCTGCAGAGGACCAAATAACATGGCCATTTTTTTCTTTTCTGTTGATGAATCCTTGAAAGGACGCGTAACTGACGACACCGCTGGGCGGAAAAGACGCACAGTTACGTAGTTAGATAGTGACGTAGGTATGTAGTTAACAGTGACGTAGTTACGCATCTTTTCCGCCGAACGGTATCGTCAGTATCAGTCCAGGGGTTGATACTTTCCCTGCCGGGATTGCAAGAAGCATAGATCCTCAGGAACCCCAGCTTCTGGTGGAGTTCAGTTACATCTATGTCTCTTACGTGCTCAGCTTATGCCTTTGCATTTCACTTTGCACGGTTGTCAAGCTTTCTGCCGGTCATGGTTTAAAACAATAACCATGCGTCCGCTAGCAGCGTGGACGGCGGTTAACTCATTCGAGACGTGCCGCCTCCGGATACGCGGCTTATGCCGCGTATCCGGAGGGGGCACGTCTCGAATGTGTTAAGATCTTCACTGCCAAATTACGTTTTCGAAACCAATGCACATTCAACGTCAAAAATCCCCAGCCGTCAAAGAAACATGGGTGCAAAGTGGTTCCAGCAAGAGGCATAGATCCTCATGAGCCCCCGCAGCTGCGGGGGCTCATGAGGATCTATACCTCTTGCAGTTGGATGGTGTACAGTTTTCCTCTTCAGTGAACGAATTAATGCACATGCAGAGAGACGAAGTCCAAGAATGGCTACATGCCTCGAGGCGGGCTGGTGACCTTAGCGATTCTGTTCTTGTCCGAAATAATTTGATGTCATTGTATTTGCCCATCCATGCTTTAGAAGTATCCTGCACCCTGTTTTTTCAACAGTTTTGAAGTGGCTCTCAATTTTCAAGACAGCTATCGGAAACAGAAACAGAGCGTCACTAAAAGTACATCTCCGTTTCCTGCGTTTGGTGATGGAAGAGAGTTACGGCTGTGCCTTCAAGCATTCAGCACGCGTAAAGGAAATCGCCAATCCCCCCCCCCCCACCCCACCCCCCCCACCCCCCACACCCCCCAAAAAAATAAAATAAAAAATAAATAAATAAAATAAAATAAATAAATAAATTTTAAAAAAACAAATAAAAAGTTTTAAAAGCACGACGAACTGATTTATTTTACTTGCACGTGCATAGTACTCTCGTACGCAGGCTTAATATTAATTAAATGAAACGGTGATTGTTAGTCCGTAATACCCAGTGTTTTCCGTTACTTATTTGGTTTTTCCTTACCTTGGTTAATATCAATTAGTTCACGATTTCTTAACAATGAGTACTGTTCTGTCATTTTAGATAAGACGGCTTGCAGCCGTAAGGTCCAAAATCACAGACCAGCACACATTTTTTTTAAAAAAAAAAGGTACACGTCTTTATGGGTCTATACGCGACTTAGTTACCTGCGCCATGACAGCTGCAGCCTGACATTACACTACTGCTGGATACATGTCTCAATACGACGTAGGCAGATTGCACGTGACAAATAATAATAATGATAATAATAATTACGGTATTTAAATGCGCTTATCTTATAATAATTATAACTCTAAGCGCTCACTCACAACTCGCACACGCATGCGCACGCTTTAGACAACGACTCACGTACCACAAATAGTGAAATACATTACGACAGTCGACTTGGGGTGGGGAGTGTGGTGATATAGTGCTAGAACTGTTGAAAGAGGTGAGTTTTGAGGGCGGACTGGAAGGAGGAGAGAGAGTGTTTCTGACGGAGAGAGAGTGGGAGAGTGTTCCAGGTGGATGGACTGTATACCGAGAAGGATCGGGGGCCCAAAGTGCTGAGTTTGGTGCGGGGGATGTGGAGGCGGAGAGGGTCAGAGGCGGAGCGGAGGGAGCGGGGAGGAGTGTAGGGGTGAAGTAAGTTTGAGAGATAGGCAGGAGCGCAGTTGTTTAGGGATTTGTAGCAGAGAGACAGAATCTTGTATTGGATGCGTTGGGGGATGGGAAGCCAGGGAAGGAGTTTGAGCAGGGGAGTGATGTGGTCGGATTTTTTTCTTTCTGAGGACGAGGCGGGCAGCATTGTTCTGGACGCGCTGGAGAGTGAAAGTGGTGGATTGAGGGAGGCGGGAAACGAGAGAGTTGCAGTAGTCGATGCGAGATATGATGAGAGAAACAGCAAGTTTGGTGGCAGCTTCGGTTAGTGAGATATTTTCTGATCTGACTGATGCGGCGGAGGTGGAAATAACATGCCTGGGCCGCGGAGAAGAAGTTGGTCATAGAAAGAGAGGAATCGAGGATAACGCCGAGGTTTTTGGCCGAGTCAGAGAGTGAGATGGGGGTGCTGTCGAGTTGAAGGTGGAGAGAGGGAGGGAGCTGGGAAAGTTTCTGGCGAGTCCCTACCAGCATGGCTTCCGTTTTGTCGTCGTTCAGTTTAAGCTTGTTTGCTGTCATCCAGTTTTTCACGTCTTCGTAGCAGTCAGCCGTGCGAGTCAGTAGTGACTGAGTGTTGTCGAGTTTGTCTTTGTCTAGAAGTTGTGAGTCGTCAGCGTAGAGGTGGTGGTGTATGTGATGAGACTGGATGATGTTGGACAGGGGAGAGGTGTAGAGTGTGAAAAGGACCCCTGTGGAACTCCGCAGGAGAGCGTGACTGGGTTGGAGGAGACGCCCTCCATGGTGACGGATTGCTGTCTGTCGGAGAGGTAGGAGAGGAACCAGGAGTGAGCAGAGTCAGTGATGCCAATGGAGTGGTGAAGGCGGTGGAGGAGGATAGAGTGGTCTATAGTGTCGAAGGCGGCAGAGAGGTCGAGTAGCGTAAGAAGGGAGATGTTGCCCGAGTCGGTGGAGAGAAGCAGGTCGTTTAAGATATGTAGAAGGGCTGTTTGAGTGCTGTGATGTTTGCGATAGGCAGACTGGAAGGGACTGCGGAGGTTGTTGTCGGCGAGGTGGAGGTTGAGCTGGTTGAGAACAACCTTCTCAAGAAGCTTGGACAGGAAAGAGAGATTGGAGACTGGGCGATAGTTTTTGAGTTCGTTTGGGTCGAGGTTGTGTTTTTTGAGGAGAGGACGGACGATGGCGGACTTGAAGATATCGGGGACGGAGCCGTTCTATAGAGATGTGTTGGTGATGTCTGTAATGAATGGCAGAAGTTTTGGAAGGCCGTCCCGATAAAGAGAATCTGGGAGGGGGTCTTTTTCGCAGGTTTTGAGAGGCATGGACTTTATGGTCTTGAGGACTTCATCCTGAGAGACGGGACGGAAGGACGAGAGGGGTGTGCCAGAAAAGGGGGTGTCGGGAGGGCAAGGCGGAGAAGGCAGAGTGTCGAGTGTGTTGCGCAGAGTTTGGATTTTGTCGGAAAAATAGGTGGAAAAAGCGGACGGCAGTTCTTCTTTGCTGTGTGTGTTGGGGGGGAGGAGAGTCTTTAGAAGTGCCTAGGAGTGTGTTCATGGTAGCGTAGAGGGTTTTGGAATAAGCGGATTCCAGGATTTTGTTTTGAAGGTGTTTACGTTTGGAGTCGGAGATCATTCTGCAGACTTTGGATCTAGTTGTTTGGAAGATCTGTCTGTGAACGGTGAGGTCGGATGAGCACCAGCGGCGTTCCACAACTTATATTACAACTTTGAAAAGAAAGCCACCTGTCTGTATGGCTCTGTGAACGACTTACCCACAACATGGCATCTGCACGAGGACATTACAAAGCTGCAAGAGACATAAACCCTCATGAGCCCCCGCAGTCGCGGGGGCTCATGAGGATTTATGTCTCTTGTTAGTCCCATGTTCTGCGTGCCCATTTTTGGTTTCATTTCATTTTAATGCGACAACTTGCACTGCAACTTTGACCCATTTATCCCCAACGCCCTGCAGCAGAAGATCGACTTACCATGATGATTCAAGGGTAGGGCCAGATGGGCTTGGCGCCTGAAGGCGCCAATGCAAGCTCATCTGTCACTGCCCTTAAAGTATCATGGTAAATCCATCTCCCGCAACTGTACGCAGTCATTAGGTAACATCTCTAAAATTTCAGACCTGCGGCCGTGGTGTTAAATGGGTTAAAATAACGCCACCTATCTTCAAGGCTCTGTAAACGACTCACCTAAGGCAAAACGGCTGCACCCTGTCATTACATTACAGCAGAATAAATATCTCCTCATGAAACAGACAGACTGAATTCCACAACTAATACTGGAACTTCAAAATGAAACCACCTGTCTTCATGGCTCTGCGAACGACATTGCACCTGCATGCTGACATTACATTTCCAGTAGGAATGGATGTCTCGTTACGAAACAGACAGAATAAAGTCGATAAAATAGACTGCAACTTTAACCCATTCAGTGCCAGCTGACGCAGACTGCCTTCCTGCAATATTCGTTCATTCAAGACCAAAAACAAAAAAAAAACAACAAAAAAAAAAAACCCCACCAAAAACCGTAGATGTTTCAGGAACATGGATTCAAAGTGGTGCCAGCAAGGGGCATAGATTCTCATAAGCCCCCGCAACTGCGGGGGCTTGTGCGAATCTATACCTCTTGCAGTTGGGTGGTGTTCACATTTTCTCGGGTTAAAATGAAGCCACGGGTCCTTACAGCTCTGTAAACGACTTACCTGCGAGATGGCAGTCTCATCCTGGCATCACATGCCAGCAGGAATGAATGTCTCGTCACGTAGCAGCCGGATTGAAGGTGACAACATATACTGCAACAACAACTGATCGATGCTTCGAGCCCACGTATCTTTTGAATAATCAGCCCACGCATCGGCACCCAGGCGAAATCTCCGCAGCTCTCTTGCGGACTGACGTCAGGGATTTGAAATACGCAAGGCGCGGCGCTGATGAATTAACCAGTCAGTCACGTGGCCAGGAAGACCCGGATGTAACAACATATAATCTTATCAGTCCCCATAGCTGACTCCGTATTAATTAAAAGTTCTGACGTCGACGGGTATGGGATCCTTTATAATTCGTCTGTGTCCTCCGCACAAAGACCTGCAACAGAGAACAAAGCCACTGTACGTAAATGTAGTCTTTGATATCCGACAACAATACCGTAAAGAATCAATCCAGACCAAAAGGGTGACTGCCAAGCGTGTAATATGCAAAGAAGTACCCAACGGAGAAAGAAACACGCTTAGAAAAGACGGGTACAACACAATTTATTAATATTTCGGGTAAATACCCTTTGTCAAAGAGTTGCCACATTCCTTCTGTCATTGAAGATAAGTAGCGGCTAATCTCTCTGTTTGTTTGTTTGTCTATTTTGACAAAGGGTATTTACCCGAAATATTAATAAACTGTGTTGTACCCGTCTTTTCTAAGCGTGTTTCTTTCTCCGTTGGGTACTTCTTAACAATACAAAGGTCTGACTATAGGTAGCGCTTTTTGTCGAGGTGACTCCTGCAGGAATCACCTCGACGAAAAGCGCTGCAAACAGCCACAGGATTAACACTTTCAAAGAAATTCCAACAAAGAAGGAATCGCGCTTAACTCATTGAAACCCAAGGCCGTATTTCCAAAATTTTGGAGAGGTCATCGAACGACTATGCACCAGTTGCAGGAGATGGATCGACCATGATAATTCAAGGGTAGTGTCAGATTAGCTTGGCGCCGACAGGCGCCAAGCCATCTGGCACTACCCTTGAATTATCATGGTCGATCCATCTCCTGCTGTCGGGCGTCGGGGCTGAAAGGGTTAACAAAAAGACAAAACAATATATTGTGTTGAACACAGCACAGCACATTGTGTTGCATTTGTTTTATTAAACGTGTTTCTTTCTTTGATCGGATATTGTTTTTTTTTTTTCTTTATAAGCAGCTTTTTGGTCTGGATAATAATCATTTGTCTTAGCTGAAAGTCCCGAAAGTGTATTTATTCTTTATAAACTGTCCCGAGAAAGGTATCCATTTTTCACATCGTAGTGAGTTTTTTGTTTTTTTCTGACGTTACAATTGTTTATTTTTGCTTACAAACAAAATTACAACGTTTATCATCATTGCTGTTTCACTTAAAGACATATGTTGATGGGAAAACCACAAAGACAATAGTTCTGGCGTACTTGATTAACCCTTTGGCTGTCGGTAGCGGTTTTTGTCCCGATGATTCCTGCAGGAATCATCGCGACTAAAACCGCTACCGACACCCAAAGGGTTAGACTATGACTCAGCCCTTTTATTGTGACCGGTAGATTATATATCGAAGGTGTTCGCGTACGTTAAGTAACAATTTGGAGAAAAATCATATTTTTGATACGATTGCCTCATATAATTTTCCCCATTTTCTGACGAAATCTCCAACCCGGAGCTCAGCAGGAAATTCTCATAACTGCCTTGTGAAGAATGCATCGGATCACATATTCTGACCATATGGTTTTCCTTTTCCTCGAAAACACAAAATTGTAAGTTTTGACGGTGCACGCGAGCACCATCGATTTATTGATCGAAAAACACAACGACCATATTTCTTGAGTGCTCGATTCAACTATCGTTCAGCTCACCTATTGCGCTGCCTTGAGATGGCCTTTGTTGCCTGCTCGGTATTAAACCCCAATAACTCGGTTATTGTGTCCGATGCGTGCAACGCATTCCTGTGTTTAAAAAAAATCTCGTCACCTTGGACATCGATCGATTCAACACAGTACCATTACCATGCGTTCCACTCACTACTGCACCAAATCCATACAATGCTTAAAGCACCGACCTATATTTTCTCTCAGTACGGTACAATGAAAAACTGACCCATGCAACTTCTCTGCAAACTGGATCCAATCATTCACTGAATCACCGAACGGACAGCGAGCAGAAGTCTAATATCCTGAGTCTCTGAGAACAGTGGCACTGCACTTGGAGTCACACTTGTCCCAGATCAGAGCAATTGTATGCAAAGTCAGCTCTCTCTCTCTCTCTCTGTCGCTCTCACTCTGACAGTCTCCGGGCCCGCAAGTATCCAGTGAAAGGCACACGCGCGGCGCGCGAAAAAAAAATCCCACATTATCACCCTGCAGCCTGCAAAACCATTCCACCTGCGAGAGACATATATTCTCATGAGTCCCTGCGGCCGCAGGGACTCATGTGAATCTATGCCTCTTGATCGCATTTGTCTCAGACTAAAACGAAAGTGTTACCAACGCCGCAGAAAACGGAAGTTAGTTTAAGTACTGTGTGACATTGTTGGAAACTTAAATTTTGTTTCAGTCATATATAACTCTTGCTGACAGCAAAATGATTGATTAAACCTTTTATCCCCGAAGCACTACAGCAAGAGGTGGATCGACCAATATAATTCAAGGGTAGCGCCAGAATAGCTTGGTGCCGTCAAGCTCCAAGCTAATCTGGCACTACTCTTGAATTATCATGGTCGATCCATCTCTTACAAATGGCACATAGTCGTTAGGTGACACCTCTAACATTTCGGAAGTGCGGCCTTGGGGGTTAAATGGGTTAACTCATTTCAGACCTAATACATACGGATCACAGTGCGGCAGAAATCCAAGGAGGAAAACCGCTCCTCTCCATTAACAAGAGCCACTGATCGTTCTCAGTTATACCATGAACATCTGTAGCCGCAGGGGCTCGTGAGGATCTGAGCCTATTGCTGGCAGCCGGATCGGCTCTCATTATTTACTCTGCTTTTTTGCCGCGCATCCGGGAGCGGCATGTCTGTAATTGATTTCACGCCCCTGTTCGACGGAGGAGGTATCGATGGTTTCAATGTAATTGCCACTCAGTCAGTTCCTGGGTCTCATTCATGAGGTAACCATGTAACATTTGACACAATGTCTTACAGGCAAGAGTGAAATTTCCATCTAGTGCTGCCACAGTATACTTTGATCAAGAAGATTTCGTTGCACTATATTTTGCAGTGTCAGCTCTACTGCATGCCGTGGAATACATCTACTACTAATAGTATTGATGGCACCGCTTGAAGCATGTTTAATTTGTCTTTTTATGTGTAATGCAGTCTTCGGAGAACAATCAGCTTACACTAACTACCCAATGCGCAAAAGGCCGTCGGGCCGACGTCGGTCGCCATTGGCCCGCGCACGGCCGTGCGCGGGCCAATGGCGGCCGACGTGGGCCCGATGACCTTTGCGCACTGAGTATGCGTCCAGGAAGACCATACTAAACCTGTTACATTGATACAAGGACCCTCGTAGGCTTGAGGGAGGTCAAAGGAACCAATCAGAATGTACCCCGAAGGCCGAAGGCCTGAGGGGTACAATGGTTCCTTTGACCTCCTGATGGTAACGCCGGCCCCGATGGCCTTTGCTCACTGGGTATGGATACTGCTGCTCTTAGGCCTCTACCAAGTCCCCGATAGTGTGAATCAACGACACAAATTTGTGAAAAGAGAGAGAGAGAGAGAGAGAGAGAGAGAGAGAGAGAGAGAGAGAGAGAGAGAGAGAGAGAGAGAGAGAGAGAGAGAGAGAGAGAGAGAGAGAGAGATTCAATGATTCAATGAAGCTTTATTTATCAACGGTTGAGGCATTGACATCGTCACAGACATAGCCATATTTCAAACCTGCCGTTGCTACAAAACTACGAGACAAAATACAAAAAAAAAACTAAGTATATAGTTAAATGTAAATGAAACTGACAAAAACATTGCTAGTTTAGGGAAAGAAAGTCCCATGACAATCTCACACACCTAAACTGACACACACACACACACACACACACACACACACACACACACACACACACACACACACACACACACACACACCATCACACAGAGTTTGTAATTGGGAGCATACATAATCAGGGTTACAGGGCAGTATATATTTCACAACGAAATGATTACGACTGCTTCGAGAAGTACTTGAAGAGACTGATTTTGAAACGGGCTAGAGAGGAAGCGGATTTTACATAATCAGGAAGCGTGTTCCAAGTCTGCGTTCCCGCGAATGACAAACTAGATTTGTATATATCAATTCTTGTTTTGGGGACTAAGAAAAGTTGCCTAATATTACCAAGCCTAGATTCCGACTTAGAGAAAAGAGTTGTGATATATTCTGGTATTTTCTGTTTCCACACTTTGAACATAAAAATAGCCTTATTGTATTTGAAGTGGTCTTGCATCGGCAGAAATCCTATTTTGGCGAGTTTTTCTTCTGTTGTGAGTCGTGGGTCAGGAAGGATTAACTTTGCTGCCCTTCTGTGTAACGAGTTGAGTCTCTTCAAGTGGACTTCACTGCATCCATCCCACACCGTTGACGCGTAATCAATATGAGAACGTATGTGAGCATTATAGAATAGTTTGCGCGTGTCCGAGTCGGTGTAATATTTCAGTTTGGACAACATGAAAAGATTTTTGGCTACCGTTCTGCATAGAGTGTCCGTATGAGCCTTCCACTTAAGCTGACTGTCAATTGTAATCCCTAGTAGGCGGTGTTCATTAACGTGTTCTATTTGCCTGCCCTTTAATAAAAGGTTCAGTAACAAGGGTGCTAACTGGTGTTTTTGACGAGTGGCGATTATCATAGATTTGGTTTTAATTGGATGAACAATCATAGAATTCCTGTGACACCATTCAGACACTTCATCAAGACTATGCTGCAAGTTGGAAGAAATTACTTGTATATCTTTGTTAGTCATATGAATGGAAGTGTCATCAGCAAAAAGATCACATTGTACGTTCTTGCAAGTTATATGAAGTGGCAGGTCATTGATGAATAGACAAAATAATAAGGGACCAAGCACGGATCCTTGGGGAACTCCATACTTTATATCTTTTAGAGAAGAGTAAGATCCATTCACTAGAACTTTTTGTTTACGATCAGTTAGGTATGATTTAAAAAATGCAACTACTTCTGTACTATTCAAGTATTTCTGAATCTTTGTCATTAGAGTGGTGTGATCGATTAGGTCAAAGGCCTTTTTAAAGTCTAAGTAAACGACACCTGTTATCTGGGATTTGTTCATTCCATGGAGCCATGCGTCAACGAGGCGCGTGAGTGCAGTGTGGCACGAGTGTTGTGGGCGAAATCCGGATTGAAAGGGGTGCAGGAGCTTGCGGTTTTCTAAGTAGGCAAGCAGGTGTTTGTGGACATGCCTTTCAAGCGGCTTTGATAGAACTGATAATAATGAAATCGGTCGATAGTTGTTAGGGTCAGAACGATCTTTAGTTTTTGGAAGTGGAATGACTTTAGCGTATTTTAGTTTGTTAGGGAAAGTATGTTGCTTGATACAAAGGTTGTAAATGTACGTAATAGACTCTACTATGTACGGCAGGGATAACTTAAGTATTTGGGGGCTGATGTCATCAGGCCCCGAAGACTTTTTATTTGGTAGTTTACTAATGAGCAAACCCACCTCATGAACTGATAGCAAGGGAATGCTGAAGGGGTCTGTGTCCTCTGTTCTGTGTTTACAGAATTCAGAAAGCAAATTAGAACATTCATACTTACTGCTATTAATTGAGGCATTTAGAGTTTCAGCGACTGAAAGAAAATGATTATTAAAAGTTTCTGCAGTAAGACTGCTGGGAATGGTTGTTGAAGTGCCAGGGCAGCCTTTAGTTAGAGTGTTTAATAGGCGCCAGATAGTGGAAGTATCCTTACTGTCTTTTACTGTGTCACGGATTAACCTTTTCCTTGCCTCTCTGATCATGTACTTAACACGGTTACGTTGTTGCTTGAATTCAGGAAATAGTTTTCGACTACGCAGATCATCTCTGAGCGCCATCGCTTGCATTATTTCTGGGGTTAACCATGGAGGAAGAGTGTTTGATTTAACCCTTCTCTCACGAAGGGGTGCGTGTTTGTTTAATACAGTTAGAAAAAGAGTGTACCAAATAGAAAGGGCAGTGTCCGGGTCATTGGAGAGAAGTACATCGTTGAACGGAGTATTATTTAAATCAAATAGGAATTTATTATGGTTAAAGTTCTTGAATGATCGATATGTTATGGTTGTATGGCCGTTCTTCTTTGCTTTCGGAATCTTTTTTGACCATGAACAAACAACTGGATAGTGATCACTAACACTTAGATTTGAAACCTCAACATTATAGATGGCTTTGGGTTTATTAGTGTATATGTGGTCTATAAGTGAGGACGTATTCTGAGTAATTCTGGTGGGCGATTTTACTAACTGGACTAGACCAAACAATGAAGATATTGTATCCCACGCAGTGTGATTCTTAAGGAAGTCTATATTAAAATCTCCCATGAGAAGAAGGTCAGCCTTTCTTTTGCACGAGAGAGAGAGAGACAGAGAGAGAGAGAGAGAGATGATGATGATGATGATGATGATGAAACTTTATTTTTCAACGGTAAAAAGTTTTGACAAAAAACAAATTAAATCGTCATTTTACAAACTTGCCGTTGCTAACATCTACGCATAAAGTAGAGGAAACTAAGAGAGAGAGAGAGAGAGAGAGAGAGAGAGAGAGAGAGAGAGAGAGAGAGAGAGAGAGAGAGAGAGAGAGAGAGAGAGAGAGAGAGAGGAAGGGGGGAGGGGGAGTGGGGGAGGGAAAAGAAGGAGAGGGCGAAGAAGGCAGAGAAGCGATCCTGACACTGAGAGCGAAACAAGAAACTCCACTAACAGGAACCCGGAAGGGTCCGTGTAATCGGCGAAGACGGCTGTAAAACCTTTCGTGCGTAGAATGAGGGCAAGTTGATTGCAGACACATCGGAGACGCTCCCCCAATTCGCCAAGATAATCAGGCATCACACTTAACCCCTTCACTGTAGTGAAAAATTGAACACTAACTTTCTCACCCACCCGCAAGAGGTATAGATCCGCATGAGCCCCCCCCCCCCTCCCGCAATTTTGGGGGGCTAACGTGATTCTATGCCTCTTGCTGAAACCGCTTTGAATGCATGTTCCTCGTTGACGGCTGAGGATCCTTGACGTTGAACTTACTACGATTTCAAAAACACAGCCTACGATCGCTGGTAAGGGGGTGATTTAACCTCTTCAGGCCTGACACACACAAAATTACCAGAAGATATGGTTCAACCATGATAGTTCAAGGGTGGTGCCAGCATAGCTTGGCGCCTCTCGGCGCCAAGCTATCCTGGCACCACCCTTGAACTACAGTATTCAAAATGTCTACTGAACTGTACTGTGGTCTTCAGACTTTCAGTTTTGGTAAGTACGACCCTAGAACTCAGTGTGTTAACCCCCTTCGCTGCTGAGAGGCAGTGAACACTGCACAGATACCAAACAAACAAACAAAAAGACAAAAAAAGAAGAAAACCCAACGTCATAACTACTAGCGTAAATACATACCCAAACTATACACTTCTCACACAGAGACTGAGAATAAGCGCACAGTGGAAAATTGACACCGTCAGTAACAAGTATTACAACTAATAGGTCCATAACATCATTACGCAAAGCAAGAGTTACGATTACGTTAACTCATTCAGCCCGACGGCCGTATTTCCCAAATTTTGGAGGCGTCATCTAATGACTATGCACCAGTTGCAGGAGATGGATCGACCATGATAAATCAAGGGCAGTGCCAGATCAGCTTGGCGCCGACACGTTGTCACCTTAACATGTAATAAGGGAGTCTACTTATCACATGTTACCTTGGTAACATGTGACAAAGGAACTCCCGTTGCCTTGAGGACGGACGACCAGGGGAAAAAGTCGAATAGAGCCAGGCCAATGGAAGAAAGTGTAAATAGACTGAAAAAAAGACAAGGATGTTTATCTCTTTTATTTGGGTATGTTCATTTTGCGCCAACAGGTATAGAGATTAACACCCTACCTATGTAAAAATTATTCAGCAAAGTTTATGTTTGCTGTCTTTTGCGTAACGAAAATGTGGGTTAGCACGTCATCAGCACACAGTAAACAAAGGTCCTCGGGCCCACGACGGCCGCAGTGGGCCCGCGCACGGCTGTGCGCGGGCCCACTGCGGCCGTCGTGGGTCCGAAGACGTTTGCTTTTAGGGCATGACCAGAAAGCGGCACACATAGCTCTTTCGGTTGTAACGTTCAGTGATTTTAACAACTCTTTTGCCATATCGACTATACCCTCGATGCCATAAGTCTATTCCTGTAGTAGTAATAGTCTTATAACGATGCTTAATAAGCACTAGTTACACGCTTTGACCCTGCGTAGGGATCACCTCGACAAAACGTGCTACTGACAGCCAAAGTGTTTTATGTTTGTTTATTTGGTTTATTTATTTATTTGTTTTTAATTTGTAAGGCACCTGGAGTTCTATCTGAGGTTTGGCGCCATAGAAATCAACATTATTATTTTCTAATTATTATTATTAAAACTGTGACGCGCTACACTTTGCTGCAGGATGGTATCAACGGAGGAAAAGTCGACCCATGGTATTAGTAGGTAGGTCCATTCAATTTTTTCTCTCTAGAAACTGCCAGCAAACAAATATACCACTCGGAAGTACAGGTTCAAAGAATTGTACATGAAAAACAAAATTAGAACTTTATGTTGATTGGCTTCCGAGATATGTGCATTTAAATATGATCTAAAATGACCTCTTTTGCCATTTTAAGAAAGTGCTATGTTTAGACACCTATAAAATCATAACGTAAACGTAAAATTGTGTGGTTTTTACTGTCACGAACCAAAACAACATATAGATTGTCCTAAATGTTTTTCTAGCCCCACACGATGATACATTTGCAATTACAGCACGCCTAAACATTAAATGGCCAAAAATGCATTTTGGACATGTGTCATAATGAGGGTTCACATGGCTTATACACCCTTCACTAAAAACGCTATATCTTAGGTAATTTTCGTCGTAGGCATGTGAATCAGATACTAAAATGTTCACAAAAGCACGTAAAATCCCTTATGTGTGATAATTGCACATTAAATCAAGCACATTTCAGATATGAACACAACAATACGACAATATCTTGCATTTTTGCGCTATATCTCATACATGGAATTCTGAAGCATTTCCATTATTTTTTAAAAATTTACCAGCTGCAGGACGTCTGTTAGCTACGGAAACAAGCAATGTGGTGATCTGCCTCGTGTTTCTTGTTTAAGATACATCTTCTTCCCTCTCCCCTGTTTCTGAGAGGGGGTCTACGGTCATCCTACGTGTCACTGTTGTAACGAACGCCTTTGGGGCAGGTTTCGGTCGGACGATGGTGTGACGTCATTAGCAGTTGGACCGAATGTACACATGCGAATAATGTAGAGATAAGCATTGTTCACGAGCGGTAATGTACAGATAAGCCCATGTTCACGTGCGGTAATGTAGGTGAGCGATGTTCACGTGTCACGTGTGGGAGTGACAGTGTAGTATCGGGAATAATTGCCAGTTAGAGATGCTATACCAGTCGAGTCGAGCGGTCGTTTTCGCTAGGGCTCTGAGGAAGAATTCTGGCTAGAGAATTCGATAGCTGTATATTGAATACAGGTATTTATTCTTTTATTACCGGTATTTATAATGACCTGTAACGCTATTCAGATGAAAAAGAAAGTATTGTTTTATGAATTATTATTAGAGTGCAGAAGAGCCATGTTTGAAGGAAATGCGATGGCTCGTGTCAATACTTGTTTAGTCATGTAATTATGTGATATAGTTTATAACCAGGATGTCATGTTGTATTCATTCATATGTGAAGATGTGGAACTGAAATAGCAATAGAATTCAGTATATATTTAGTGATCTAATGATGAAATGTGCAGTAATATGTTACGAATTGAAGGTGAGCTGTGATTGTAATATTTGGCTCATAATCCATTGGGTGTAGGTACGTAAAATGTGTGTACAGTGTTAAAGTGGCTATAGGAATTGTGTGCACTGTGTTAAAGTGGCTATAGGAATTGTCATAAGAATTATGACAATAGTGATTGTAGTATGGTGGCATAAAGAAGACATTTTTTCAGAGGAAATGATCTAGAGCACTCTGAAGTATAATAATGTGTCGAAGACACATTCAGACTTTTGGGTATGAGAGCGAACATTTATGAGTGTATAAATGTTGTGTACAGCGGGGCCGGTACGGAGCGGACACCCCTGGTGTAGGGCCGATGAAGCTGTCCTGAAGGCATCACGTACGTGACCAGGTGCGGACATCAAGCCTTCATCTCTCCTTCGTCCTACCATCACTGGTGCTACGAGCAGCAACGGTAGCGAAGTAAGCCACAGATTCGTGCTACAGGACCACATGCAGTGTTCCGTCAGTGTAGCTATTGTCGCCTAGCGCCGTTAATTTCACGCCTAGGAATGTTCTAAATCTGTGAGTAGGCATTGAATAGTAATATTCAGTTCGGGAATCTCCGTCAAGTCGTCAATGTGATATTGACTGTGTCGACACTAGTATAAAGAGGAGTCGAGTGACGTCTCTCTCGAGAGACAACGACCTCTACGGTAGCGAGTGAATGTGTGAGCGCTGAAGTTGTGAATAACCTATATGCCACTTGTTAGTATTTGTGTGGATTGGTTTATATGATGTGAATTGTTATTTGTGTGGATTGGTTTATATGATGTGAATTGTGTTGTTTAATGTATGTTATGAGTATGAGCAATAGTTAAACAGAGGGCAAAGAGAAATAACTGTGTGGCCTTTGTCCTTGTTTGTAAGCGCGTGTGTGGTGGATGAAAGTCTAGTAAACAGAGATAGAACACCCACCTTTATGCAGATTGGCAGAAAGCCCACGCACACACTCATTCCATAAACGTTTATATGTAACAATTTAGTTCAGTACAATACTAAAAACACCGTCGTTACAACTGTAGCTGGGTGTCTGTCATGGTTTTTTTAACAGGTGATTTCTCCAGAAGCAATCAACAGAATTGTTTAAATTTTCATACCTGGTCAGTATTAGATTAGAAGATGTGTCTTGTGTCAAAGCCGAGGTCCTAAGGTCAAGGTCACGGTCAAGGTCACAGTAGAGATATAAGGATTTGTACACTAAAGGTAATACCACAAAAGGGGCGGCTCATATGATTTTTATTGTTAAAGTAAAGATACCCCGAAGAAAGCTGCGCAAAGGAAAATTATCTGACATACCGAGTGTAAAGACCCTGGCAACCATATTTATTTTCAGTGATTCAGTTTTTTTCTGTTCGATATCTCTGGAACCACTCTACCGATTTTCGTCAAGTTTTAGTATTTGGTAGCCTTTAGTGTGAGAATGGTCCGTCCTTCGTCTGTCGTAAACTTCAACGTTAGCATTTTCTCGGAGACTATTCAATCCACACTCTTCAAACTAGGGCCAAAGATATAATGGTGTGCTAAGACCTTTCTACACATACCAAATTCAGTGACCTATCTCAAGGTCAAATTCACAGGGGATTAGAAAATAGATTAAACAAATACACATTTTAACAAAAAAAAAATGCTTTTCTGAAATACTGTGAACGGGGTAACGGAGGGGGTGGGGAGGCAGGGGTTCCCTTCAGAGAGATGCTATTCGTTACGAGTGGGAGCGGGGGGTGGGAGGTAGAGACAGAGGCTCATGTCCCTCAGAGGTGCTGTCAGTCGGGGGACGCGGGAGGGGGGGGGGGGGGCGGGGTAAAGATTCTGGTTTCGGTGTAGGTTTTTTTTCAACCGCGTAAGCATTTTCTGGGGTTTGCTTACGTCAGCAAAAGTAAGAAAGGGCAAACATTTTGCACCCATCGTTTCAGTTCAGAGCTCACTGAAGGGCACATCTTCTTTACACCTTATGGATGCTAGCTTCAGTCGTACATACATAAATCTGCTATGATTGCAAAAGAAAAAAAAGAAGCAGTCGTTGTTTGACTAAGATGCTGGTCGGCTGAGAAGATAGGGAAGAGTGGACTGGAAAGGGTAAGTGGTCTGGGACGGTAGCACTCATTTCTTGGTCAGTATATTTATGTCTTTCGTCAAGTCTATATTTTCTCATTTGACAGATACGCGTCTGTTTCATAGAAAGTACTGGATAGATAGGCAAACCTTCAGAGTAGCAATTCTCATTAAATAAAGTCTGAGTTGAATATCTGGTGGTGTTTGCCGTAGTGTCATATATTCAGCTGTAAGAAAGGTTTGTTGCATGAGATGGGGGAGGGTTTGGTTGATCCTCCTCGTTTCCTCTGCAGAATTCTGTCTGACAGCATCCTGAAGTGTTTGTCTAAATAAAATTAAAAGCAACCGAAACTATTTGTTGTTCAATGTCATTTTCTTTTATTATAGTAAGAAACTGACAAAAGAGTAAAACTTCAAAAATAAAATATAATAATAATAATAATAATACATGTAATAATAATAATGTGTATTCGCATCGTTTGCTTTATTTACAAGTACGTTACGACGACTAGAAAAACATACACCACAAAAAATCATTATTTTTTTTTCATAGTTTAGGCAGTCAAAACCAAACGAGTTGGCATTCTGAAAAATTCGTCTGCTAACTGGCAAAGAGTTGTCGTTCTTGTTGTCGACTCTAACGGTTACCTCAAAGAAACCGTCAAACATATTTCTATCTATCTATCTATCTATATCCCGTAGTCTTGCCAACCGTTGGGGCAACACTGATGACCTGGCAACCAGTTCCCTCCATTCCTCTCTGTACTCTGCCATTCTTAGCGTATCGCCCAGCTTCCACTCTTGAGATATTGTCCTAACATATTTTCCTCTGTCGTCATCTCCTTCGTCCTCCTTGCATCGTGCCCTGCAGGATTGTTTTGGCAAGCCCTGCTGAACGCGTGACATGCCCATACCACTTCAGTTTGTGTTTTTCCACAGTGGCTAATAGGTCTTCATAGGGCCCGATGGTTTGCCTGAACATATTTGTCTAAGAAAAATTCAAGTGCAACACTAAAGTATTGCAGTGAATTTGGCGTGCATTTCAGTAGGACTAGACTTGTCAAAGCTGTAATTTAGGTCAAAAGAAATTATACCCCACGAGGTTGGCGTGAACTTCAGGCTTGAAATCGACTACACACAGTAAAAATTAAACTGTGGGTCCAAATAATCAATTTTGTCAATCAGTTTTAGTTCATAATGCAGGAACTTTCTTTGCCTATCATTAATCATAAACATTTGTGTACTTGCGCAATGTTTTCTGCAAGTCACAAGCAAAATTTGCGTCATCGTTGACGAAAGAAGTTTCTATCGCGGGTGCAACTGTGAAGTCGTGTTTGCGCGTTGGGGTGTCAGTTTCAAAGCCACTGCGCAAATCCAAGATTAGATCGTCCGTGTCAGATGATATATCGATCGAAAGGTTATAGAAATGGGATATTTATCAGTAGCTGGCGCATATGCGCGCGATCATTCGCAGATAACATATCTCATGAGTTAAAAAAAAGAGAAATTTTCACGTCAAAATCTAATGCAGTTTTCTCTTGAATTCAAAATGCGCCAGGCACCGCGATAAAGGGCAGGAAAAGCTTTTTTTTCAACGATACCAAATATAGCGCTGTGTGTTCTATCTTGGATTTGCGCAAGCAGTTTTTCTAACACCACTGTTGCGCGGCTCTGTGCGGGGCGCTTACGGACAGCTGACCAAGTTTTTTTACTCTTACCCCTGCTCCACATTCGGCGGTGCTACAAATACATCTTTCTTTTCAGAACAAAACAAACCCAACAGAACTGTAGTCCGGATGATGCTTTATTCGCCCATGTTTTTAATTTTGTTATGCGTGCTATATGTTGAGAGCAGCTCTTGTTGCAAAATAGCTAAATATCGCTCTCCGACACTGATGTTACCCACTGTTTGTATAAGGACGGACCTACCTAGTACTAGTAGAATGGGCTTTTGACCCGGATGCAGCGTCATATGTTACGTCATAACACGCGACGTGATACACTTCCAGTTTAGATTCTCTATAATTATTCGTTATTCTGGAACCAGATTCAGCTTGTCCTCTAGCTAGTGCAACAATTGTCGACAGATGGATACAGCGTGTTAGTTAACTGATTGTACCCCAAACCGAAATCTCCAAATTTTGCCGTTGTCCTCTGAAGACTGGACTGCAGTGCAGGACACAGATCGAGCATGATAGTTCAAGGATGATGCCAGAATAGCTTGGCGCCCATAGGCGCCAAGCTATTGAATTCGTTCTTTGCCTCTTGCAAATGGGTGGTGTTCGCATTTTCCCGGTCATTAAAGGGAGAGAAACCTCTTGAAACTGTATTAGGGCCATATATGGGTGATTATCTGTTGTCTGTTAGCCTGTCTTTTAGGTTATGAGAGTCACTCTTAGTAGCTCAGCGGCGTCTTACAGCCGTCAGACGATTTTCTGACAACCCATTAGGATACATCAAAGAGCCAAAGAATTCACAGTAGAAAATTATCGCTCCGCGACAGGGATGAAAGCTGTTAGTTCCATATAATTTCTTAACCCCTTAACTGCTGAGAAAAACTGAACGCCACCCAAATGCAAAAGCATAGACCCTCATGAGCAACCGCAGTTGTGGGGTTCATGAGGATCTACGCCTCTTGCTGAAATCAGTTTATATCCATGTGCCTCTGACGGCGGGGGATCTTGGATGTTGAATATACAACGATTTCAAAACACAGTCCGCGTCAACTGACAGAAAAAGGGTTAATCGGATGTTTAATGGCGCCTTGGCTCGACCATGTCAACTCAAGGATAGTGCTTACTTAGGTGTGCTCATTGAGTTCGATCTGTCTTCCGTACTTGGTTCTGAAAGTGAAGAGAACTAAAGTACAAACGACAATCTCCAGGCACCGCCCTTGAGCTGCATGCATGTATTTGAAATAGACCCTCTGGCTGGCGGTAGTGCTATTTATCGAGGTGATTCCTGCAAGGATCCCCTCGATAAAAAGCGCTACAGACAGCGAAAGGGTTAAACAGATGTGCAACAAGAAGTAAAAGCGTTAGTAAAAGCAGAAGCAACAGATTTGACAGCCATCACTGCGATACGGCCTGCACCCAGGAAGCTCAGCTCCATCGGAGTGCTTTTCTGTCGGCTTACGAGGAGACGCAGAGGCCCAAGAGGCTTTTTTTTTTTTTCTTTTCTTTTCTGTGGCGCCATAGGCCGACTGATCTTTAAAAACATTGTCACAAGACATGTGCTGTGTACTGCAAACCAGAGCAAAAAGGTGGCTGCCAGGCGGTGAAGGAGAGTTGCATCTTACTTTCACGAAAAGATAAGTTGCAAAGTGTGTATACTTGTCTGTATGTCTATTTTGAAATATGAACTCATTCAACCCCACGCACGCATTTCCCAAATTTTGGAGGCGTCAACTAACGACTATGCACTAGTTGCAGGAGATAGATCGACCATGATAATTAAGGGCAGTGCCAGATTAGCTTGGCCCCGATAGGCGCCAAGCTAATCTGGCACTACCCTTGAATTATCATGGTCGATCCATCTCCTGCTGTAGTGCGTCAGGGCTCATGGGTTAATACATTGTGTTGTAACTGTCTTTTCTGAGCGTGTTTCATTCCTCGTTGGGTTCTTCTCTGTGTACTGTGATAAAAACAATGTTTTTTACAACGGTCCTTTGAAATGGTTTCGTTAGTTTCTCCCTCCTCGTTAGTCTTATTATCTGCGACATGCAGAAACCGGAACACGTCGTCAAACGTACGCATTTCATCTAAACCGAAGCGTACTGAAGTTTGTTGGATCCCAACCTCGACTTCGACTCAACCTCCGTCAGAGTGACATCAAGGTATATTAACTTTTAAGCTTAAATTACTACAAGTTCTCAGAATGGGTACACTAACGGGCATATCAGCGATTAGCCATCCCACTGGCCTACAATTCACAACATTCGTGCGACATATAGTACTCACACAAAGTAAAGGACGTCAAAATTTCAGATGGAATTACTAAAATGTCCCCAAACACCTTACATCTGCAAACTGCAGTCATCCTTTTGGTCAGATTGTTGTTTACTTTCTTTTGGGGACATTTTAGTAATTTAAGCTGAAAGTATGACGTCCTCTACTTTTTGTGAGCACTATATGTCACACCAATGTTGTGAAATTGTAGGCCAGCGGGATGGCTAATCATTGAGAGGAATGACCATTTAGCCCTACTGGCAGTCGGTATCGCTTTTTGTCGCGATGATTCCAGCAGGAAACATCGCGTCAAAAAGCGGCTAGCCAAAGGATGAACAACATCTTAACTCGTTCGAGACGTGCTGCATCCGGATACGCGGCAGGAAGCCGCGTATCCGGATGCAGCACGTCGCGAGTGTGTTAAGAACAATCCCGCCGGCTCCTCCTAGCATCTAAACAGTGTTTCCCTTTTGGCTTTCAGCAAGATGGAGAGGCCATTTACAAGTGCTCTTGTTCTCTTGAAAAGTCCCTCGTCCTACTACGTCCATCTATCAAGAGGCATAGATTCACATACGTCCCTGCAGCCGCAGGGCCTCGTGAGAATCTATGTCTCTTTGTTGCCGGTCTAGACTGGCTGAAGCTTAGCCTCAAATTCTGTCTGTAACGTTATTCTGGCCAAAGTCTTCCTGTTCTCGTAAATCTTAACACAGAATCGTGTGTCCTCGTAAAGTATCAGTGCAGCTTTCATAAGGCTAGATCTAATCTTGTGCGATACATGGTCTAGAGTTTTTCTTTTCTTCTTTTTCTGTTGAAATACTTTATTAGCTGAAGCACACATCCACGGTACACCCATTTAGCCCCAACTAGCTGCAGCAGGAGATGGGTTGACCATGATAATTCAAGGGTAGTGCCAGATGAGCTTGGCGCCTTTAGGCGCCAAGCTCACCTGGCACTACCCATGAATTATCATGATCGATCTATCTCCTGCAAATGGTACATAGTCGTTAGATAACACCTCCAACATTTGGGAAATGCGGCCGTTGTGGTTATACGGGTAAACTACAGCAAACACTGTATACTGCATGCGTATCTGCAGGTTGCAGACACGTTGTAAGTTAAGTTAACCCCTTGACTGCTGGAGCAAGTCGAACGCTACCCATCTGCACGAGACATAAATCCTTAAGGTCCCATTTCGTTTGTGTTCTTCACGCGAATGTCGGTTAGTGTGGAGTCGTTTCAGACGCGAAAAAAAGTGTTATTGTCGACAAGTCTCCAAACAAATGGAAAATAGTGCTGCGTACAGTTGGAGGACTAACTTAATATTCTGATTACACTTTTAAAAAATCTGAATTCTACTTTTGCGTTTTGACTGGTGAAAAATCATGAATAATTCTTGCAGAAAGGCCGACGTTAATAGCTCTCCCTTAGAAATCATTAACCTTTGGGTGTCGGTAGCGGTTTTAGTCGCGATGATTCAGTCCCGCGACTAAAACTGCTACCGACACCCACAGGGTTAAAGGAGCGTCACTTACCACTATCTGTGCGTCAGCGTAATGTGCACGGTTCAGAACCGAGTGTCGGAATTAAAAACTAAGCGTAATAATTGGTTAATAGTCACAATTGTGCGATATGGGAAACGCCACGTATTGTGTGCGTTTCCATGGTGACTGCTTCAGAGTTCACTGACTTCAATTCTGATTGGTTTCTTATTCGAAAGAAGTCACGGACCGGTACTCAGTTAATTAGTCCATTTAAACTAACTATGCGTTCTCGGTGACCGTACAAACCTTTTACATTGATTTTCTGGCAGAAGTGCATGTTTCACTTACGGCGGATAGATTAGTTAAGACACCTGACTGTGATACAGCCGTACAAAGACCGTTATGTCAGATTGCCAGCTACTTTCTGTGTTTTGCTCGAAGACCTGGAGTTTGGAGCTATAAACAAATTTTACCTCGGCTCTGGTGCTTGGTGGAGTTGAGCGGCGCATAGTAAAACGGACACAAAGTGTGGTAATCACTCCGTGGATCCTCGTAGGCCTGAGGGAGGTCAAAGGAACCATTGTACCCCGAAAGCCTAAGGGGTACAACAGTTCCTTTGACCTCCCGAAGGCCTACAAGGGTCCGTGCAGGAAACCCCTGCTACCAGTAACGTATTTGTTTTTATTCCTCCACTATATTTGTAAAAGAAATCAAGAATAAAGCTTTCGACCTGGATCACGCCAGACATGACTAACGTCAAAAGAATATACATTTATACATAATAGACTTAATTAATTAATTAATTAAAAATATTTTATGACGTTGCCGCCTCCAGTAGTGTGCCTGCTGTTTCGAACAACACTAAATAAAATTTTACTTTAGAACGTTTTGGTGAATTTTTATAGAACAAAACTCGTATCCAAGATGCGTCACAAAGAGTGCTGCAAGAAGTCCGCCATTTGTCGCTACAAGGGTTTTTGTAGCTCGGTCATGTGGTACAGTTTGCGGTAAAGAGATTGGTCGTGTGACGTAGGGATGAATATATATATATATATATATATATATATATATATATATATATATATATATATATATATATATATATATATATATATATATATATATATATATATATATATATATCTGATATATATATATATATCAGGTGTTGATATTCGCCAAAGAGTGATGAAAATGCTCCGGGAGCGCTTAGGGCCTTTAAGACAGGAGGATAAAATGTAAGATTAAATGTCAACAACACCCTTTGTGAAAGTTATTGCCGACCGTAACCCAGATAATCTTCTCGCTTACCGGATGTTGATGTATGCTACTAGCAGAGGCTCATGAGAATCTTTGCCTCTTGCTAGCGTAGCAAGAGGCAAACATTTTCATGAGCCTCTGCGGCTTCAGAGACTCACGAGAATCTATTCCTTTTGCAGATGGAATCATTATCTCTTGGCCAAACTCAGTTATGTGAGACCGTATTTGAGGGTGTCAATGTGACCGATATTTTTCAGCTAGAGCCATAGATTCTCTTGAGACACTGCAGCCGCAGAGGATCATGAAAGTCTCTTGTCTCTTGCAGGTGGAACAGACTGAGAAAAATCAAAGCATTGTCAGCTATTTGCAAAGAACTACCAAAAACGGACTTAAGCTCGACCGATATTGTTTATCAAAATAAGAGTGTAAAAAGGGACGCTGTGTGTGTGGTTGGGTGATGAATGGGTTGGATTGGATAAGAATACTAAAAAAGGAAAGGAAACGAAATGAAATGTACAACTTTAGTCACGATCAAGAAAATTTCATTATAACACACTGAGATCTGAGGCAGAAAAACTCCAAATTCAGGAGTTGTCCTCTGGACACTGCATACCAGTTCAGATTAATTAGGTCGAACATGATAGTTCAAGGGTGGTGCCAGAATAGCTTGGCGCCTAAAGGCGCCAAGCTGTTCTGGCATCTCCCTTGAACTATCATGATCGATCCATAGCTTGTTGTTGAGTGTCATAGCTCAAATGGGTTAACGACCTCACCTGGCGACGAAAGCCCCGTATTAAATTCTGTCTGCACGCCAGAATGACTTGTTCAGATTGTGCTCACGCCTGAATGACTGGTTCAGATTGAATTCTTGTGTCTTTCGAACGGTAATCGTAGAAAGTGCGAACCAGACCAGTAACATCTTCATGAAAGTTTCTTGACATCTAACACAGACCGCACACACAAAAATGACTCCAGTATATCAAGGTGTTCGAGAAAACCAGAGAAACCGGGACAACAGTGAAAGTAATTAATGGAAATTGTACACTGTCTCTCATCCACCTCCTCCCATCTGCAGAAGGCATATACTACTCACCATAAGTTAAGGAACTCTACGAAAATGGTCATGATTTGAAATAAGCACATCTCTGTCAAATGCAAAAAAAAAAATTGTCATGAACGTTTTGGGCAAGACTATTGACTAATACCGACAACATCTTAAAATTTGACAAATTCAGTGCTCATTTGAAGTTTTGACCATGTTTCGTGGTAGCCCTAAACTTATTATGAGCAGTATAGATTTACACAAGGTTCCGGAAAGACAGTCGTTGTGTGAGATGCACTATAAATGCTTCCAAACGCGGCGTACGATTTTACGGGAGTTAATTAACCATTCAGCCCTGACGCACTACAGCAGGAGATGGGTCGACCATGATAATTCAAGGGTAGTGCCAGATTAGCTTGGTGCCTGTCGGCACCAAGCTAATCTGACACTGCCCATGAATTATCATGATCGATCCATCTCCTGCAACTGGTGCATAGTCATAAGATGACGCCTCCAAAATTTTTGGAAATACGGCCGTCGGGCTGAATGAGTTAAATATGGATATTTTCGGATTTAATTGCAGTGCTAATTTAATCTCACTTCATGCTGACCCATACAGTTTATTCAAGCCATTAGTTACTGCTTTTCGATTTAATCATTCACGATCTTTCAAGAGTCAATTAGAATGTAAAAGAGGCATGCATGCGTGTTATTATGTGCGATTGAACCAGAAACAAAGAGAGGGTACTAAAATGAATTCATCCTTGATCCCGCCATATTGCGGGTCGCATCGAGGGAGGTAATCATTGACCAGCATGTCATTATGCATGTTTTAGCCCCTTCACTTCCGAGAAAACCTGAACGCAATCCCAATGCAAGAGACGTAGACCCTCGTGAGCCCCCGCAGTTGCGGGGGCTCATGACGATATATGCCTCTTGCTGACACCTGTTTGTAAGAGCGTTCCTGTGGCGGCTTCGGTCTTCTGGCATCGAATAAACCTGGATTACAGAGACACAACCTGCGACCACATCGAATAAACCTGGATTACAGAGACACAACCTGCGACCACATCGAATAAACCTGGATTACAGAGACACAACCTGCGACCACATCGAATAAACCTGGATTACAGAGACACAACCTGCGACCACATCGAATAAACCTGGATTACAGAGACACAACCTGCGACCACATCGAATAAACCTGGATTACAGAGACACAACCTGCGACCACATCGAATAAACCTGGATTACAGAGACACAACCTGCGACCACATCGAATAAACCTGGATTACAGAGACACAACCTGCGACCACATCGAATAAACCTGGATTACAGAGACACAACCTGCGACCACATCGAATAAACCTGGATTACAGAGACACAACCTGCGACCACATCGAATAAACCTGGATTACAGAGACACAACCTGCGACCACATCGAATAAACCTGGATTACAGAGACACAACCTGCGACCACATCGAATAAACCTGGATTACAGAGACACAACCTGGGGTGTAGGGGGCTCTGGATAGAGGTAGCACCTTTGCTGTTCGGCAGCTGCGTCCTACATGGGACGGACGGGCATCACTGGTCCTCATCCATCTCCTTAATCTCTCACGTGCTGGCTCCAAGCGCCACACCCTGGCAAACCACCTCAGCTGGTGGGCTAAACCACGTGAGGGGGTGGTGTTCACATTGCACCACTAGGCGGATGAGCTGTTTATGACAGCCAACGGCTAGAGGACGGAGGAGATCAGGTTGGATCCAACGGCCAAATGTGGGGGAGTAAACCCTTCAAATCAGGAGTGGAGCCCCGAAGGCAGACAGCTGCTTGTATTCACGCACTGTTCTGGCAGCTCCTGCAGCCAAACTGGTGCCAAACGTACTGCTTTGCATTCCTTTGGATACATCAGCGAGGCCGAGAGGGGGATCTTGACGACTGGGCACCCCAGGATCTCCATACACTTCGCCCAGGCTTGCGCCCTGGAGAGGTCACTCCAGTGACTGACCCAGCAAGCGCATATACTCCATTGTCTTCCGAGACAGGATGCCAAGATCACAGAGACACAACCTGCGACCACATCGAATAAACCTGGATTACAGCGACACAACTTGCGACCATATCGAATAAACCTGGATTACAGAGACACAACCTGCGACCACATCGAATAAACCTGGAGTACAGAGACACAACCTGCGACCACATGCAGGGGAGGGACTCTGCTATGGACAGTATTACGACAGTGACATTCTTTTCAAAATATTCCTCTTCTTTGTTCCCCCCCCCCCCTCCCGCTATTGAAGCACCTTTACACGACTGTACCCATCGCACTCAGCAATGACGCGCAACTCTCAGGGGGTGGTCGATATATTTGCAAAACATTGGCGCAAATGTGCCGCCCTTTGACTTCCATAGACAACCGTTTCAGATTTGTCAACCAGTCTGTGCTATTGTACCTCGCAGCCATGAGCTGTAAGAGTCAAAGTCTCAGACCCGTTGCACACATTTTTTGGGTCGTCTGCTGTTGTGGACGCACCATCTACTTTGTGGTTATACAACGGATCTCACTCACGATTTAGTGCAAAAAGCGTTATAAAATACCAAATAACTTGCGCGAGATTTATTTTTATCGCAAAAAGGCGCAAAGCGAATCAGACACAACCCTTGAGCTGTAACGGTTGATCCAGCTCCTGCAGATGACGCGTGCAACGAGTTGAATTTGATTGCTCAACATCGGCGCAAACATGCTGCCAGAAATCCAGAGATAAAAGCGACAGCGTTGACAACTGTTCGTGCTGTCTGCTGCATCATTCTGTTATCATCAAAACTACGCACAGACTTAACTCATTCGAGACGTGCTGCATTCGGATACGCGGCAAAGCCGCGTATCCGATTGCAGCACGTCTCGAATGCGTAAAACTCCTATAATTTTCCTCACTGTGAGGAGTAGACGTGTTTGTATCCAGTGAAATAATTTTGGATGCCGACCTTTTTATATGGACGTCTTCTTACTGACATTTTTAATGTGTTTTACAGGGAAAGAGAAAAAACTATTACTTCTCTTTTTCTTAAATCAGTGGATATACATTTTCTTTCAGCACGCCATCAGGGGAAGGTGGATCATCATGATACCTCAGGGTCCGATGTGTGTTTTTTTCTGGAAAAGTGAACCAGATAGGCGGTATCCTTCATCTGCCTTGTTATTATAAATCTACTTTCTACGCTGGAGAAAAAAATGGATCTTTTCTGCCCTTCTTTTTCTTTTCTTCTATTTTCTTCAATTTTTTTTACTCCTAAATCTCAAGTTGTTTTCTCATAGAGTACATTCGTGATGCTTGTTTTTTTATGGAAAGCTTTGGAAGAAGCTCGTGATAATGCTCGGAACTTTCTAACTGAGCTTGTTTACGAACGAGGTCATTCTGAAGCGTCCCTGAAACCCTTCTGTTCTCAGCTGAATAGTTCTGACAAAATGTCAACGACTTCGCTCAGTCATAAACATCACGATAAGGTCCTCTGTGCACACAAATGGACAAATGAGCTACCAGCAAGAGGCATAGATTCTCACGAGCCCCTGCTTTCGCAGGGGCTCATGAGAATCAATGCCTCTTGCGTACGGAAGGGCCATCTGGGTTGCCCATGGTTTTGTTGTCAAGAATCACCGAGAACGTTGTCTGTCCACTTGCAATGGCCATCTGCTACCGCCTGAATAATAAATGGGTCAATAGACCTAGAGTAAGTGGCACCGACTCTCCTTTAGCTCCTGCAGCAGCATGGGCGCATGAGCATCTATGTTTCTTGCATAGGTGTTCATGGGTGCTCTGGACTTTCTAAGGTTTGCAGGAAAGCAGCCGAAGACTTAAAACCTTATTCCACACAATAGTGGATCTTCCTCCGCTGGGAAATAAATGGGCAGCAAGAGGCAAGAGGCAATCAGCAAGAGGCATAGATTCTCATGAGCCTCTGCCCTGCAGGGGCTCATGAGAATATTATGCCTCTTGCATACGGATGTGTATCCGAGAGTGGCAAAAGCTTACTGAAAAGCGGACTGAGATTGTTGTCTTTCCACTTATAGAGATCATCCAGAGAGATAAGGAGCTGGAGATTTGAAGCCTGAAAGGTTCAGCCGCGGGAGATGCATCGACCATGATAGTTCAGACGTACATTAAGCTACTCAGACTACTTCTCTGCCATGAATTTGCATCCCTCTTCCTCACCCCCCACCCCACCTACATCTTTGAGTTTTATGAAGCTCTTAGCAGTTGATATTATAAGAAGATCATAGTAAAAAAGTAAGTCTTGTCTATTAGATCACGCCACTCTTATTATTTCCCCACTCTTTGTATTTGCATAACGAGAGCCTTGCGGGGAGAGAGAGAGAGAGAGAGAGAGAGAGAGAGAGAGAGAGAGAGAGAGAGAGAGAGAGAGAGAGAGAGAGAGAGAGAGAGAGAGAGAGAGAGAGAGAGAGAGAGAGAGAGAGAGAGAGAGAGAGAGAGAGAGAGAGAGAGAACGAACGAACGAACGAACGAACGAACGAACGAACGAAACTTTATTTTCCAAGGATTGAGATATTAGGCGCGCAGGCCTTTCTTACAACCTGTCCTTGCTAAGCTACTTAAGGAACACCAACCAAACAACAAAAACTAACTAATAATAAACGTCACACACACGCATACACACACGCACACAGACACACATATACATGTACTCGTGCACATGCGCACTTTTGTACATACACATACACACGTACGTGCGCACATAATTATCTAACATATAAGTAGGTATGATATTTTGTATACTATCAAAAACAAGTTAGAAAACGGAACAAACAATTTGGAGGCTAGATGGAGAAAAAAAATAGCAAAAATTAAAAAAACATGAAGCGTATTATGTCGAGAAACAAAGAAGAAAAAAGGATCAGCATAACGTTGTCTTAGAAAGGTAATCATGTACTCTACTTTTAAATAGAGAGAGGGACGTGGTTTGTTGAATAGTGGGAGGAAGGGAATTCCATAAAAGAGCACCTGAATAAGGCTAGATTTGAACAGGTCTATACGGGGCCTTTTTATAGAGAGACTGTTCCTGGAGGTGCTGTATTTTTTTTTTTTAGTTGGCGAAAAAAGCCTAGATAAGTAAGGTGGAGCTTTCCCGTTAAGAATTATGTGCATCAGTACACATTTGTTTAGTGCGAGGTGCTTAACCAGAGGGAGAAGTCCGATGGCCTGCAGCTTGGCATCAGTGGATAAAGACGGATCAGGGAGGATAAGCTTAGCAGCGCGCTTGAATAATGAGTTTATCTTCTTGAAGTGATTTTCACTGCAGCCATCCCATATTGTTGAGGCATAATCAATGTGTGGTTTAATCTAGGCATTAAAAAATAGTTTGCGCGTCTTAAGGTCAATGATCGTTTTAAGTTTGGAAAGTAGAAACAACTTTTTGGACAAATGTTTTCTCATATAATATAGGTGGTTATGCCAGCTTACTTCATCATCTATTATTACTCCAAGCAGGCGGTGTTGACTGACCTGCTCAACTGAGATGGAGTCCAAAGAAAGGTTGAGTGATGGAGGTTTGAGCTGATGTTTCTGGCGGGTTGTGATAAGCATGCTTTTTGTTTCTGTGGGATTTACAAGCATGCGATTTTCATCACACCACCGAGAGACTTCATGAAGACTCTCTTGAAGATTATTTGCAATTTCAGGCACAGTTTTACCAGCGGAATGTAATGTTGAGTCGTCGGCAAACATGTCACACTCAGTCTCACTACACGTTACATGTAACGGTAGATCGTTAACGAAGATACAAAACGGTAGTGGGCCTAAAATAGACCCCTGGGGCACTCCATACTCCACAAATTGTTCAGAAGAACATTTTCCATTGACATATAGACTGTTTGTGTTCTTTTTGTAAGATAGGAGTTCAGAAACGAAAGAGCGGAGGGGCTCTTTTTGTTTAAGTAGGTGGCAAGCTTTTTCAGTAAGATGGTATGATAGATCAGACCAAACGCTTTTCTTAGATCCAAGAAGACAGCACCAGCTATTTTATTATCATTTATGCTGTTGACCCACGAATTCACTATTCGTGCGAGTGCAGTGTGGCATGATTGCTTGGGACGAAAACCTGACTGGTAATGATATAATAGGGACCTTTTTTCAAGAAGTTCCAGAAGATGTTTGTGAACATGCTTTTCCAGAGGCTTCGAGAGAACTGATAGAAGGGAAATGGGGCGAAAGTTATTAATTTCAGAAGAATCGTTTGAGAGAGAGAGAGAGAGAGAGAGAGAGAGAGAGAGAGAGAGAGAGAGAGAGAGAGAGAGAGAGAGAGAGAGAGAGAGAGAGAGAGAGAGAGATGATGATGATGATGAAACGTTGAAACGTTTTTATTCAGGATAAAAAGTTTTAGGCATAGCAATGCCTATCTTCCAAACTGTCCTGCTACTCTACACATATAAAAATACATAAGACAATACAGCAAAAGATAAAATATATATAAGTACCCATACCCCCCCCCCCCCACCATCAGAAAGAAAAAAAATAAAAAATAAAAAATTAAAATACAAAAAGAATTAAAACAATATATGTACGTGTATGAACCTGACATGTTAATGCAGACAGTCAAACTATTACATAATCTGCAGCAATCTGCTGTGCTGGAGCAACATACTAAACAGAAAAATAGGACATTCACATCGACAGCAAATATTTATGGACGCGAGCTCTGAAGATAGATAACTTTGAAATAGACTTTAAATGCGAGGGCAAGTTATTCCATGACTTAGCACCGGAAAATGATATGCTAGATTTGAAGATGTCGATTCTCGGTTTTGGGAGATGGAGTAAGCTGTTCCTCGTGTTCTCTCTATTCGTGTGGGAAAACAGCTCACGGAGATAGGGAGGGGCGGCATCGTTTAGAATTTTTTGCACAAGTAAGCATCTATTAAGTTCCAATTGTTTACTGAGTGGTAGAATATTAAGGGCCTTCAGTCTTTCATCAGTAGGGGACGAACCAGGAAGAATAAGCTTAATACCTCGCCGGTAAAGGGAATTAATTTTTTTCAAATGAATGTCTCCACAGCCGTCCCAGATATTGGAAGCATAATTACAATGTGTCTTGATGTGTGCGTTAAAGAATAGTTTTCGAGCATCAATGTCAACTATACGACTTAATTTGGATAATAAAAATAGATTCTTTGAAATAGTTTTACAGGCAGTTTCTATGTGCGGCTCCCAGCTGAGCTGTTCGTCGACTGTCACTCCTAACAAACGATGTTTTGACACTTGCTCTATGGGCTGAGAGTGAAGGGACAGCTCAAGGGGTTGCAAACCACGTTGATGCTTTTGGCGTGTTGTCACCAACATACTTTTCGTTTTAGGAATACTAATAATCATATGATTTTCTTCACACCAAGTTGACACTTCATCTAAACTATGTTGGAGGACAGCGCTCACGGTTGAAACATTTTTATCAGATACATGTAATGATGTATCGTCAGCAAATAGTTCACAGTTTGTGTCGGGGTGTGATATTGACAGTGGAAGGTCATTTATAAAGATGTTGAATAATAACGGTCCTAGGGTGGATCCCTGAGGAACACCATGGGTCACCAGTCCTTTCGCTGAGTATTTACCATTCAAGAACACTTTCTGCGTTCTGTCTAAGAGATAGGACGAGAGAAAAGCGACTGCATTTGAGTCAATGTGATATAAAGGTAACTTCTTTAATAAGATTGAGTGGTTAATGAGATCGAAGGTTTTTTTAAGATCTAGAAATACTACACCCAAAAGTTTGGACTCATTTATGGCAGTAAGCCATTTGTGGGTTATGAGAGTTAAGGCTGTCTGACACGAATGTTTAGGCCGAAAATCTGATTGTGCAGTACTAAGAAGGTGGTTTTTCTCCAGGAATTGAAGTAAATGATTATGTATATGCTTTTCAAGTGGTTTGAACACTGCTGATAAGATTGATATAGGTCTGTACTTACTTGGGTCGCTCAGATCTTTGCTTTTCGGTAGAGGAGTAACTTTTGCTATTTTCAATTCATCGGGAAACATGCTCTTTTGAATCGAAAGGTTATATATAAAGGTTAATGATTCAACAATATAAGGGAGCGCAATTTTAAGGATTTTACTGCTAATACCGTCTACACCACAAGATGTTTTACTTTTCATGTTGGTAATAGATTTTCCTACATCAAGGACGGGCATTAGGGGAACTGAGAAAGTATTGCCGGCGTTTATCGGACTGTGCTGTTTCAATTGTTCTGAGCATACGTATTCACTTGGCTCACTGGTGTTCGTCTGTGACAGGGTTTTAGCAATGTTAAGAAAGTGTTCATTAAATACATCAGCTGTGAGGTGCGGGGGGACACTCGTTGATTTGCTAGATTGTCCTTTAGTAAATGTGTTAATCACCTGCCACACGCTGCGTATGTCTTTGCCGCCCGCAATAATCTTTTCAGCATACTGCCTTTGTGCTTTACGTACTAATGATTTAACGAGGTTTCGCTGTTTTTTGTACTCGTCAAATTTCTTTTGTTGTTTCAATAGATCTCTTAGTTCCATCGCAGTTTTAATCTCATCCGTCAGCCACTCAGGCACAGTGGGATGTTTAACACGCTTACGGTGCGCCTCGGGGCATGTCTGTCAAGAACACCGAGGAACAACTTATACCAGTGGGACAGCGCTACATTGGGATCGTTATAGTTATACACATCGGAAAATGGTGTTTGGGAAAGTTCATGCAAAAAATCATCTTGATTAAATTTTTTGAACGATCTGTAGAGAATGGTTATATGCTCCCTTATGAAGTTTCTTTGGCAACTTCGCAGATAATGAAAAACAAATCGGAAAATGATCACTGACAGAGGTGCTGGGTACATAGACATTGCTAAGGGCACTGTCGTTGGTTGTATAAACATGGTCAATTAATGTGGATGAGGTAGCAGTGACCCTGGTGGGTGACTGAACTACTTGTGTAAGGCCTAAGAACGTTATCATGGATTTCCATGACGTGTTGCCAGGTTTCAATAAATCAACATTAAAATCACCGAGTATATGTATATCACCCTTGGAGTTTTGTACTTTGTCAACCATTACAACAAAATCATCTTGCCAGGACACTGTAGCTGCGGGGTTTCTGTAAATAAAACATACGAAGGTCGGGGTTGACTTGGCGGTTGCTTTTATCTCAAGCCACAGGCTTTCCACATGGGTGGATTCCAGGTCACATCGTCGTGTTACGTTGTTAGCAATAGTATTGTGAACATAAGCACAAATGCCAGTATGACCAGGCACTGAAGCATCTCGCCTATGAATGGAGAAATTTTGTATGGAGATAGCTTGGTTACTTATATTCTCTGTTAATCTACTTTCTGTAAAGCCAAATATATGATATGGGGAGGGTTGGTTGAGTAGTACTGTAACGTCTGATACTTTGCTGCAAAGGTGATATACATTAAGGTGGCCTATTCTAAGCAAATGATCGCTGACACTAGTAAACATGTCAGGTAACTTCGCAACCAAATACTAGTTTCAAATATACTAACAAACTAAATGACAGTTTAAACAACAATAACAAAGTGTCACAATGTGGCATGCAGATCAGTGGTCAAAATACAGCACTGAAACATGCGCGAAAGATAAAAAAGAAAGAAAAAGATAGCGGATCGTAGATGTAGATGAAAAAAAGTCTGCAGATATATAGGTCTCTGCGTGTGCAACGTACTGTTGCTAAAAACAAACGCGATGAAGCGTACCAGAGTAATCTTATTCTATTTGCTACCGCCACAGTCAGTGATAAGAATCACTTTAATAGCGACTAAGTTGTGCACTCTTGTTCAATACACAGGTTAACACAGTTTGTAAAGTCACAGAGCGCTGCAATTGTCATAATTATACGCGCATTCCGATGAGAATTGCACGCGGGTGTGTCTATCAACATTGACCACTAAGCCAGTCATCACACACTGATCAGTCATCAGGGGTCAAGTGCTAATCCTGAACCTCTTAGTAACAGGATTATGTTGTGTGATTGTATCGCGACTAATCGTCGCACGAGAGGCGCACGCACTGGGTGTCTCTGATCCGTTACGGTCTATCACACGACAAATACGAACTAAACGTAGTTGAGACTCCGTCGTAACGTCACACATTAGACACGTTAGCTATGTCAGAAAAACGTACATGAATCTATATTGTGCAGTAAGTCACCGATTTATCAGGTACAAAATGAGTTTAATTTAAAATCGCTTTGAGTATAGCGTCAATATTGAAGGATCTAGACTTGATGGCGGTTCTACGTCGCAATCAAAACTACACACGTTTCACAGTTACGACAGCAATAGAGTTCTCTAGTACTAATCAATTGATAATCATAAATTTGAGCATTTGGAGAGAGAGAGAGAGAGAGAGAGAGAGAGAGAGAGAGAGAGAGAGAGAGAGAGAGAGAGAGAGAGAGAGAGAGAGAGAGAGAGAGAGAGAGAGAGAGAGAGAGTTCAAAGGCTTTTATGATGCACACAAAAATATCACAGCAATATTATTTCTCTCTTCTGGGCAGTGTTCACTCCCTCCGCCACTCCCCTCCCATCTGCAAGATTCCAGTTTCTCATAAGCCCACGCATCCCCAGGGGCTTATGAGAATCTATGCCTCTTGCAAACTGGTGATCCACTCCATTTACTGTCTCTGATCCTCAAACGGAGCAAGTCGATAAAGAGTTCAGAATGTGAATGCTGACATTCTCTCATGCATTCAGCAGCGATAATCTGCAAGAGGCATAGATTCTCATGAGCCCTGCAGATGCAGGGTCTCATGAGAATCTATGCCTCTTGCCAGCTAGTTATCCATTCCATGTTCTCAAAATGATTCTTAAACGGAGCTGTTCAACGAAGGGTTCAGAATGTGAATGCTAACACTCTCTCATGCATTCAGCAGCGACAATCACTTCCTAGGATATGTGCAGCAATTTTCACCCGACGAAGAACCCCTGCATCGCAATATGACCATAGCGTCGCCATATAATCCTCACTCCCTGCGCCAAGTGACACGTGCACATGCATATATCAGCCATGATAGTGATATTGATTAGCTGGGGGGTTCAACGTCCACGTTGTAGGGGGCTCTGGATAGAGGTAGCACCTTTGCTGTTCGGCAGCTGCGTCCTACATAGGACGGACGGGCATCACTGGTCCTCATCCATCTCCTTAATCTCTCACGTGCTGGCTCCAAGCGCCACACCCTGGCAAACCACCTCAGCTGGTGGGCTAAACTACGTGAGGGGGTGGTGTTCACATTGCACCACTAGGCGGATGAGCTGTTTCTGACAGCCAACGGCTAGAGGACGGAGGAGATCAGGTTGGATCCAACGGCCAAATGTGGGGGAGTAAACCTTTCAAATCAGGAGTGGAGCCCCGAAGGCAGACAGCTGCCTGTATTCACGCACTGTTCTGGCAGCTCCTGCAGCCAAACTGGTGCCAAACGTACTGCTTTGCATTCCTTTGGATACATCAGCGAGGCCGAGAGGGGGATCTTGACGACTGGGCACCCCAGGATCTCCATACACTTCGCCCAGGCTTGCGCCCTGGAGAGGTCACTCCAGTGACTGACCCAGCAAGCGCATATACCCATTGTCTTCCGAGACAGGATGCCAAACACATCAACGTCCACGGCACCGGAGTGATAATGGACGGGTTACGGAGACAGGGACAGCTACTGCCTATAGAGTGCGACCTGAACACTGATCAGTTCGGCCGCAATGCAACTGTGCCACTTTGATTTACATTTGCCAGGAGTTTTAACCCTTTGCGTGTCGGTAGCGGTGTTTGTCGCAGGAATCATCGCGACAAAAACCGCTACCGACACGCAAAGGGTTAACAGACTTGCTATCTGAACAAGCACGTCGTTTTGCCTGGACCGGTAGTGATAATGTTGACATACAGAAAACTTTCGATATCGAAAATTGCTAGGGGAACGAAAATGCCCTTGTTTTTATATTGCCCTTGTTGTTATATTGTCCTTGTTCTTATATTATCCTTGTTCTTATATTATTGTCCTGGTTCTTATATTATCCTTGTTCTTATATAAGGAGTTTGTTATCTGTAAAGTAATTTACAGTAAACTTTGGAAATAATAAAACGCCGGGGGACATTGTTGTTAAATCTGAATTTTGTTATAAGCGAAATACTTTACATGGAAAAGTGTAGTCGGGATATCTGAAAAGAGTGCTTTATTTCCGAATTTTGTAATATACGACATTGTTATAAAGTAGAATTAAAAAACAAAAACAACCTGATATCGGGAACTCTGAAACAGTGTTGCTATTATGCGATTTTTTTAAATTATATCCTACCTTGTACATGTTTTCCAATTCCGCGCAGCCTCCAGGCGGTAGATGGATGAAGGTTCATATCATATGCCACGTGACGGACATGGTATCGACAATGAGAGAGCGATGTCATATACGTATGCAGCCCTATCAAAGATTTCTACTTGTAGGCCTATCAAAGATTTCTATTTGGACGGGATCTTCGATCGATCTTGATATATCAAAGGTAGTGCCTGATTAGCTTGGCGCCTGTTCCGGCGCCAAGCTAATCAGGCACCACCCTTGAAATATAATGGTTGATCAATCTCCTGCGACTGGTGTTTTGTCGAAGATTGTAACTTGTGAAGCAATGAAATTTGGTTCAAAGAGAGAGATCAAAAAAAATTTAAAAACCACAAAATGTCGCAATAAAACGCATGATCGTTTTAGCCATAATATCGCCCTCTCTCGTTCTCGCGCTCTTTTATTTTCATTTTTTTCTGATGTCTCACACTTTAACTCATTGTGCCCGAGGTACGAAATACCCACATTTTGAAGTTATCCTCTGAGGACTGCATTAAAATTAAGGAGACAAATCGACCATGATAGTTCAAGGGTGGTGGCAGAATAGCTTGGCGCTTATAGCTTGGCGCCTATAGGCGCCAAGCTATTCTGCCACCACCCTTGAACTATCATGGTCGAGCCATATCTTGCTGTGGTGTGTCGCGGGCAGAATGAGGTAAAAAGCGAAAGAAATTACCCAGCCACAGCCATTGGATGCTGACTGTATTTTTGCAATATCTTTGTCAGTTCAACGCCAAAGAGGTCCATCCATCCAAGGAACATGATCTCAAACAGCTGACAGCAATAGGCATAGATCCTCATGAGCCCCCGCTGGTGCGGGGGCTCATGAAGATCTATGTTTCTTGCATCTGGATCGGGTTCACCTTTTTCTCGGAAGTGAAGGGGTTCAATGTACAAGGAACGGAACAACAGGAGTTGTGTCCGAATTTTGAAATTGTGATCCATGTTCTCGCTATCATTTCCCCAAAGTAAATTGCCTCCACAGTTAGCTCAATGCAAAGCGTTTATTTCTTATTTAAAATTAAAAAAAAAAAAGCATTAACCCTCTAACTGCCGTGGCAAGGCAAACGTTTCCCATCTGCAAGAGACATAAATCCTCATAAGACAAAGTCAAAGGGTTAAACTTAAAGTAACGAAAACCTCAAGGGCTGAATTTATGTCCGATGACATCAATTATTTGAAATCGCTATAGCTTTCATGCCGGTTCTCCAAAATAAAAGACCCAAAGGCGATGCCCTCGCTATTAGCTCACCGCGAAGCATTTTATTTTCAGTTTTAACTCATTCTGCCCGCGACACACCACAGCAAGATATGGCTCGGCCATGATAGTTTAAGGGTGGTGGCAGAATAGCTTGGCGCCTATAGGCGCCAAACTATTCTGCCAACATCCTTGAACTATCATGGTCGATTTGTCTCCTGAAATGTAATGCAGTCCTCTGAGGATAACTCCAAAATGTGGATATTTCGTACCTCGGGTGCAATGAGTTAAAGAATCGAAAGAAAGAAAGCATAGTAGCTGGAATTTCCACTGATCAATGATCTCTTAGCACAGTCGCCATTACCGTCAACATAAACCCGCCAAAAGGCGATTCTTACACAAATAAACCTCAATCATCTCGACAAATCCCTGACCGGCAATTGGTTAACGCAATGCGAAGTAATCCCCTTAAGTTGAGATGATTCTAATTATATGTGAACTAACTAATGACAGAACTCACAAAGAATGTCAGGGTGTGGGCGGAAGTGAGGTTGTGTGTGCCTGTGCGCGCGCGCGTGTGTGTGTGTGTGTGTGTGTGTGTGTGTGTGTGTGTGTGTGTGTGTGTGTGTGAGAGAGAGAGATGGTGTGTATAGCGGGAAGAGGGGTAGGGGGGAGGGAGATGGGGGTGGGGGGGGGGGGAGTGAAAACGTACTTGTGTGCATGAACGTCTCCAACATTGAACAGCCAGTAATGGACAAAACACAAACACACACAGACACAAACACACACACACACACACACACACACACACACACACACACACACACACACACACACACACACACACACACACACACACACACCTACGGCGTTTTGGCGCCAAATGTACATTCTCTAGCAAGGTTTGCGTAGCTAGACGTGACGTCATTTTATCTTGTTACTGACTCTTGAACACACACACACACACACACACACACACACACACACACACCGCACACACACACACACACACACACACACACACACACACACACACACACACACACACACACACACACACACACACATACACACACACACACACACACACACATACACACACAAACACACACACACACATAAACACACACACACACACACACACACGCACACACGACGTCGACCTTGTGTGAAAAGTTTTGGATAATGTTGGAATACGTGAAGTAAAGGGAAAGGAATACGTGAAGTAAAGGGAAAGGAATACGTGAAGTAAAGGGAAAGGAATACGTGAAGTAAAGGGAAAGGAATACGTGAAGTAAAGGGAAAGGAATACGTGAAGTAAAGGGAAAGGAATACGTGAAGTAAAGGGAAAGGAATACGTGAAGTAAAGGGAAAGGAATACGTGAAGTAAAGGGAAAGGAATACGTGAAGTAAAGGGAAAGGAATACGTGAAGTAAAGGGAAAGGAGAAAGAAGCTGCAAGGTGAATATTTGTGTGCTGGTCTGTGATTTTGGACCTTACGACCTTAGGCCGTAAGGACCAAAATTACAGACCAGCACCCTCCAGTTTTCGATCGTTATTAATAAAAGAAACAAAATACACGTTAATTTACGTCTGAAATCGGTCCACACACAAACTGAATTTTCTCATGGTTATTGGGTTTTTGTCCAATGGACTCGACCGTCTGCGTCAGTAATGGCCTCATAAACAACCCCTAAAACACCCTGAAGCGTGCCATCTTTGTCCGGTAAATGTTCTTTATCACGTCCATATACCCGCAACCGTTTGGTGTGTGGGAATGTCTGCGTCTTGTCTGAGCAGATCCGTCTGCTTTGGCCCTTTAGTGGCGTCTTATTTACGACGTCTTCCTTGTGCAACTGCACCCTGAATTTATACACTGAGCCCGAAGGTTGGCATTCCCAGTCCCATCCCTACCCCTTCCCCCACCTCCACCCCTCCCCCCAAAAGAAATAAAGAAAAAAGAAAGATGTCCTCTAAAGACTATACACCAGTCAAGAGGACACAATGACCTTGATTGCTGAAGGGTGGTGCCAGAAAAGCTTGGCGCCTGGAGGCGCCAAGCTATTCTGGCACCACCCTTCAACTGTTATTATCGATCCAAATCTTGCTGTAGTTTATCAGAGCTGACTAGATTAACCCCTTCGCTGCCAGTGATCGTGAATTGCTCGTCTGGCTGACTGACATTAGCGTGATCGAACACAGATCTAAATGGGCGCAAAAATAGGCATACAGAACATAGGACTAACAAGAGACATAAATCCTCATAAGCGCCTGCGACTGCAGGGGTGTGGGTGGGGTGGGGTGGGTTGGGGGGTGGGTGGGTGGGAGGGGGGGGCTCATAAGGGTTTATTTCTTTTGAAGTTAGGCAGCCACTGCAGTTAAGGGGTGAAACCAGGGGCGGAGCAGGGGAGGAGTGTGGTGGGCGTGGGGAGGGGGTTCTAGAATCGCCTCCCCACCTCCCCAACACACACACAACTTGAAGAAAAGAAAAGAAAAGGAAGGAGAGCATAAAAAAGGAGAAAAAAACTGCATCAAAGTCGCCTACTCCTCTATGTAAATATTAAAAATTGAATCGATAAAAGTGTTAACTCATTCAGCCCGACGGTCGTATTTTCCAAACTTTGGAGGCGTCATCTAATGACTATGCACCAGTTGCAGGAGATGGATCGACCATGATAATTCAAGGGCAGTGCAGCTAATCTGGCACTACCCTTGAATTAACATGGTCGACCCATCTCCTGCTGTAGGGCGTAGGGGCTGAATGGGTTAAACTGACACACAGAAATGTACGCCGCTTTTCTCCTACCTTCCCCCTCTTCACCCCCCCCCCCCACACACACACACACACCTTGCCCCTGTTTCTTTCTTTAAAAAAAAAAATTCGGCCCTCGGTGAGAAGGTACTCACACACACACAGCCTATACCCTCCCCCTTCTCCCTCCCCCCCCCTCCCTCCCGTCTCCCCCCGCTGCCTTTTTTTTTTCTTTTTCGGTCAGTGGGAAGCGAGGTCTGTCCTCTGAGCACCTTCTATCTCGGGAAGAAGGTCCCAAACAAAACTCTCCCCCCCCCCCCCGCTCTCCCCGCCCCCTCCTCTCCCCGGGAGATAATTGATCCGCTCCCGAACACATACAGCCTATGGGCGCCAAGCTATTCTGGCATCACCCTTGAACTATCCCTGCACTAGAGTGCAGTCTTCAGAGGACAACGGTAAAATTTGAGGATTTCGGTGTTGGGGTAGAATGAGTTAAATGTCATTCTCCAACAATTTTCAATCGTCTAAAGCTATTCGTGAATGTAAATAAGGTTTCCCACTTAGAAAATCACTTAGTTACATGTTCGAACAAACATAGTACTTGTATGCCTGCATACATGATGCGAAAAACAATTTCCAAAGAATTCTTTTCAGGGGGGAGGGGGAGGGGATTTCTGGAGGGGGGGGGGGCGAGGGGATAATTATGAGGTTATTTCTTACAACTTTGTGGAGACCCTTGGGGATGCCATGACTTTCATCTTTTAGTTTTACGGCAATATGAATATCACGTTCATCCTTGCGCGTCTATCATGCGCTGCTAGCAATAACAATTTGTCTTCTTTATCAATGCACGAGCACATCGTCAGGCAATCTTCCCCATAATTTCTACACTGTTCAAGGATAAGGGCACACTGGGTACCTCCCTCGATCCGCTACGCACGAGCGTAGCAGGTCGAGGGAGGTAACCAGTGTGGAATGAAGGTCCATTAATTCAGGTCAGGAGTGTGAAACGGGAGGATAGGAATATCTCCGTGTAAACCTCTCCGCCACGCTGTATCGACTGCAAGGCCTGTTCTCTCAACCCGCACACGGTAGATTATGTCACAAATTGACAACCCACTGGCCTCCTCCATCTGCCGAACAATGATCAATATGGGTGGTGGTGGGGGGGGGGGGGAGGTGAGGGGGGGGGGGTGGGTGGGAAGGGAGGGTATATGAAGATTTACGCTTCCTGTATTCGTGATCAATGCCTTGTACACCTTCCTCAGACCAGTCAAGAGGATCGTAGATTAGAGTGCTGGTGACTACACTGCATGAATTAGGTCGAGTTTAATGGTTTTAAGCAAGAGGCGCAGATTCTCGAGAGCCCCCGCAGAATGTGGGGGCTCATGAGGATCTACGCCTCTTGCACCTGGGGTGGGGTTCACTGCTGGGGTGGATTGATAGACTAACAGCTCGGTTCGGTCAATCAATAAGAAGCTGATAGCACTATCCTGTCTGCTTGGCCCATCGCTTCCAAACTAAACGCTCCCGTTCATAACTTCTACCATCTGCAAGAAACATAGATCCTCATGAGCCTCTCCAGACCGCAGGGACCCAAAAAGGACTGACGTATGACCGTAGCTGCAAGAATCAGTCCCATTTGCATCTGTGCCTGCTTGCCATGTAGTGCAGGTCGCATGGTTTCCGTTCAAGATTGCGGTCTCAATAATACAACTCCGGTAGACAATGCCATCATTGCGGAAGCGAGATTGGGAAGAGAGGGAGCTGCACTGCACTATGTCGCAGAGTTACGGCGCATATCGTGACACACCTTTACCACGCTACACTTGAATTGCGGTTTGGTTTGTCCAAGCGACAGTTAGATATATGCACAATCACTGGAAGTCCATCCACCGCCCACATATGAGAAGGTTGAATTCTCGTGAGACTGCTGCAGGATCTTGCTATGCCGTCTTCCTGTTATGAGTGTGCTGCCGTTCTGCGCTTGTGCAGTGAGCAAAAGGCACAGCTGTGCGCGGGCCAACTGCGGCCGACCTCGGTCCGAGGACCTTTTGTGTACTGGTTTTGGAACCACAGACCATCACACATTCATTTGTGCGTATAATGGCCTTTGATTACGACCCCAATTACCGAACTGTCGATTAGTTCCGGAAAGCTAGCTACCCTAAAAACAAAGTCACCAATGATCGACGAGGAAACGGATAATAGTGATCATACCTCGCGCCCTGAACCTCCAGGGGGAGTTGAGGGTGCGAGATTCGACCATAAAACCATGTACAAATGTGCGCTTGTACTGACTTACACCTAACGGTGAAAATAAGCAGAAAACTTATCACGCCGGCAGCACATCAGTTAATCACAATCGGATAAAATTGTGAGGAGTGGGAGCTAGCGTGTGTTATACATGGAGGCAGTTTGTTCCAGAAAGATGCGCCTGAGAAAGATACACTGGTTTTAAACAGATCTATCCTGGGGCGAGGTGTAATAAAGTTTCGTCTTGAAGTAGAATAACCTGAACTTGCCTTGGTAAAGAGCTTACAAAGATATTCTGGGTGAATCTCATTCCAGATTTTATACATAACCACACCCTTGTTTAAGAGGTGATGCTTGCTAAGAGGTAGCATTTTCAGTTTTTTCAAGCCTTTCGTCAGTTGTCAGGGCTGAATCATGCAGGATATGTTTCACTGCCGCTCTCCGATGCAGGGAGTTCATAAGCCTCTTCAAGTGTATGTCACCGCTGCCATCCCATATCGTGGACGCATAATCGATGTGGGATTTGACATGTGCATTGTAAAATAACTTGCGGGCATCAACATCGATAAAGTACTTCAACTTTGAAAGCATAAAAACATTTCTGGCAACAGTTTTACATAGAGCATTTATGTGCGATTGCCACTTCATCTGGTCATCAACAATTACACCAAGTAATCGGTGTTCCGTGAGCTGAGTAACGATCAGTGTCGTTATGGATAGTCAGGCTGAGTGTAAGTGGCTTGAGCTGGTGCTTCTGACTGGTTGCTATCGTCATGCATTCCGTTTTGGAAGGATTTAGAATCATTTCATTGTTTGCGCACCAAGTGGAAATTTCGCTCAAACCCTGCTGCAAACGGCCATTTAAAGAATCAATACTCTTGTCCGGGGTGTGAATTGTGGCGTCATCAGCGAATAAATCACATGAAATTTTGTCGCTAGTCAAATGTAGCGGCAGGTAATTTATCAAGAGGCAAAACAGAAGAGGCCCTAGGACTGAACTCTGGGGAACTCCCCGTGTTACTAATGCGCTTGAGGAGTATGATTCATTGACCATGACGCGCTGCTGTCTGTCGCTAATATATGAGGCGAAAAGTGGAGTTGTGCCATGGTGGTAAAGAGATTTCTGGCTGTAGTTATTTGAGGAAGAAATGCATTTATTGCCAAACAAACTACCGAAGTACACATTTAGCTTGGAAAGTAGAAATTTATGGTCCACAAGGTCAATTTTTTTTTGTAAGTCAATAAATACAGCGCCAGTAAATTCGCCCTGATTTATTGAGTGTAGCCACACATCAGTTAGACGTGCTAGGGCCGTGTGACAGCTGTGCTTTGGTCTGAATCCCGACTGAAGGGGATGGATTAATGTATGATTTTCCAAATATTCCAAGATATGTTTATGGATATGCCGTTCAAGTGGTTTACTAAGGATGGACAATAGTGAGATGGGGCGATAGTTATTAACATCAGTCATATCTCTTGTTTTCGGGAGGGGTATAACCTTGGCTTTTTTAAGTTCCTTTGGGAAAATATTCGTTTGAATGCACAAGTTATAAATATAGGTTATTGTTTCAATAACATAAGGAATAGCTAATTTAAGTATTTTGGGGCTGATTTCATCTGGCCCGGACGATTTCTTATTCTTCATTGAACTAATTGCCCTACCGACTTCGTGCACTGCCAGTGGTGGAATCACGAAAGGATCAGCTCCTGCAGTTCGCGTTCTACAAAAGTCAACTAGTCTGTCTGAGCAAGAGTAGGGCTGAGAACTTGCTTCTGAAGGGACAAGAGACTAGGCAACTGAGAGGAGAGAGAGAGAGAGAGAGAGAGAGAGAGAGAGAGAGAGAGAGAGAGAGAGAGAGAGAGAGAGAGAGAGAGAGAGAGAGAGAGAGAGAGAGAGAGAGAGAGAGAATGAATCAATGAAACTTTATTTTACAACGGTTTAGGCATTGACATCGTCATCGACACAGCCATTTTACAAACCTGGGGTTGCTAACAACTACAAGACTAACTACAAATATACATACATATAAGTAAACATAATACTTACAAAGAGATGACAACACTATTCACATAGACAGACATATTCATAGACTCACAGACACCCCCCACCCCACCCACCCCCCTTCACACATAGAGCCAAGTAGTCCAAATGATAGATGAAAAGGATAACAGACTTAATTGGGAATAAATTGGACCCAGCATAAAAAGAAACATATAATACAAGTGGTTAAGTCATCCCTACGAGTGATCCACAAAATATTTGCAGATACCCTTTTTAAAACAGGCTAGCGAGGAGGCAGATTTTACATGGTCGGGAAGGGCATTCCAGATAAGTGCCCCTGAGAAGGATAAGCTAGTTTTATATAGATCGATCCTTGGTTTTGGGACTATGAAAAGCTTTCTGATGTTTCCAAGCTTGGACTCAGACTTACGGAACAAAGTGGAGATGTACTCAGGTGTTTTGCGTTTCCACACTTTGAACATAAAGATTGCTTTGTTATATTTAAAATGATAAGAGAGAGAGAGAGAGAGAGAGAGAGAGAGAGAGAGAGAGAGAGAGAGAGAGAGAGAGAGAGAGAGAGAGAGAGAGAGAGAGAGAGAGAGAGAGAGAGAGGTGATGATGAAACGTTTTTATTCAGGATAAAATGTTTTAGGCATAGCAATGCCTATCTTCCAAACTGTCCTGCTACTCTTCACATATAAAAATGCATCAGACGATACAGCAAAAGATAAAACATACATAAGTAAAAAGACCCATCATCCCCCCCCCCACCCCACCATCAGCAATAACAACAACAACAAATAATAATAATAATGAATAAAATACAAAACGAATTAAAACAATATATACACTGGTATGAACCTGACATGTTAATGCAGACAGTCGAACTATTACATAATCTGCAGCAATCTGCTGTGCTGGAGCAACATACTAAGCAGAAAGATAGAACATTCACATCGACAGCAGATATTTATGGACGCGAGCTCTGAAAATAGATAACTTTGAAATGGACTTTAAATGAGAGGGCAAGTTATTCCATGACTTAGCACCGGAAAATGATATGCTAGATTTGATGATGTCGATTCTCGGTTTTGGGAGATGGAGTAAGCTGTTCCTCGTGTTCTCTCTATTCGTGTGGGAAAACAGCTCACGGAGATAGGGAGGGGCGGCTTCGTTTAGAATTTTTGCACAAGTAAGCATCTATTAAGTTCCAATTGTTTACTAAGTGGTAGGATATTGAGGGCCTTCAGTCTTTCATCAGTAGGGGACGAACCAGGAAGAATAAGCTTAATACCTCGCCGGGAACGGGAATTTAAAAAAAAAAATGAATGTCTCCACAGCCGTCCCAGAGTTTGGAAGCATAATTACAATGTGTTTTGATGTGTGCGTTTAATAATAGTTTTCGAGCATCAATGTCAACTATACGACTTAATTTGGATAATAAAAAGAGATTCTTCGAAATAATTTTACAGGCAGTTTCTATGTGAGGCTTCCAGCTGAGTGAACGAACGAACGAACGAAACTTTATTTTCCAAGGATTGAGATATTAGGCGCGCAGGCCTTTCTTACAATCTGTCCTTGCTAAGCTACTTTTTAAAAAAAGGAACATCAATCAAACAACAAAAACTAACTAATAATAAACGTCACACACGCGCATACACACACACACAAAGACACACATATACATGTGCTCGTGCACATGCGCACTTTTGTACATACACATACACACGTACGTGCGCACATAATTATCTAACATATAAGTAGGTATAATATTTTGTATACTATCAAAAACAAGTTAGAAAACGGAACAAACAATTTGGAGGCTAGATGGAGAAAAAAAAAATAGCAAAAATTAAAAAACATGAAGCGTATTATGTCGAGAAACAAAGAAGAAAAAAGGATCAGCATAACGTTGTCTTAGAAAGGTAATCATGTACTCTACTTTTAAATAGAGAGCGGGACGTGGTTTGTTGAATAGTGGGAGGAAGAGAATTCCATAAAAGAGCACCTGAATAAGACAGGCTAGATTTAAACAGGTCTATACGGGGCCTTTTTATAGAGAGACTGTTCCTGGAGGTGCTGTATTTTTTTTTCAGTTGGCGAAAAAAGCCTAGATAAGTAAGGTGGAGCTTTCCCGTTAAGAATTATGTGCATCAGTACACATTTGTTTAGTGTGAGGTGCTTAACCAGATGGAGAAGTCCGATGGCCTGCAGCTTGGCATCAGTGAGCGAGAGAGAGAGAGAGAGAGAGAGAGAGAGAGAGAGAGAGAGAGAGAGAGAGAGAGAGAGAGAGAGAGAGAGAGAGAGAGAGAGAGAGAGAGAGAGAGAGAGAGAGCATTTCCAGTTCAGCCGGCTAACAAGACTTTTTACAAAATGAGTTTCATTAATCGTGTTCTAGGTCTAGTCATTCTTTTTTTTTTGTTTTAAACAAGCAAGCAAATTACGCCACCGAACAAACAAACATACAAACAAACAAACAAACAAACAAAAACAAACAAACAAACAAATAAACGAACGAACGAACAGACCAACCAGCCAGACAACTAAACTAATGATCCTTTCTGCCGTTCACCGAAGCGATGCTAGTCAGGCTAATCTTGTAGAAGTTTCACACAGAAGATTTATACTGGGAAACATCTAAAGATGTCCCCAATGCGCAAAAGACCAACGCGGGGCCGATGTGGACCGCCGTTGGCCCGCGCACGGCCGTGCGCAGGCCAACGGCGGCCCACGTCGGCCTGATGGTCTCTGCGTACTGGTTCAGAATCGTGTGCAGACCATGTTTCAAGTGGCCAAAAAAAGGGCACAAAGTGACACTTGGATCACGATAAAACTCGCAGACGGTAGCACTGATTTGCACCAAAGCTAACAACATGTGTCAGGCTAGTGTTTACGAAGAACACACTCAACTCATCTGGAGTGATTTCTGAACGTGACTAATTTGCATGTTTTGCCACAACAAGATTTTTTTCATTGTCAAATCATTCGGTTCAAGATACAGTTGGAACAGATCTTGATCAGAAAGACTGAGAACACAGATGGAGAGGGGGGGGGGGCCTAAGCAGGGGTGGGGTGGGGTGGGGGGGCGGGGATGCGGGGTGGGAGGCGGGTGGGGGTGGGGGGTGGGGGGGGGGAGGTCAAGGAGAAGCGACAGTCCCGCCCTGTACAAATCCGTCATTACCATCGACATCTTACTTATTTTTCTTCAAAGTCAAAGGTATGTTTCTTTCAAAGCAAAATTTCAAAAATATAATCTAATGATTTCTCTTCGTTAGAAATATTTTTCTCACAAACACATTTTGTTTTCTGCAAAATTGTTAAGTTTGTGGTTGTTTTATTCTTTGAGAGCATGTGTGTATTAATCATAGGAAAGATCCGATATTCATTTGAGGGTTTTTTTTTTAATAAGAATTATGTACCTTTTTAGTAGGATTCTTTTCCTTTCCACGGAGAATTGTGATCGATTTTTGTTGTGACGCGTAGTTCGCTACAGTATTGTAAAGTTTGACCTACATTAGACTGAAAGTTTTGAGCTGGGTAGCGATCTTTCTAGTGACCTCATATATGACGTCAAGTGTCGGCTACATTTCGTAATATTATATCAAAGACGCTTAAAGGGTAGTGAAATTTTGTAGTTCATTTTAGTGATTTTTTTTTAATGAATATTAATGAATTTTTGGTTACGTTTTCTTTTCTGATTGGTTGTGTTGTGCGATAATTTGCTGGATTATTCTGGAAATCTGTAATAGTATAAAAGACCGTGCTAGGAAGTATGTGTGTACATTGTATGAGAGATGCAGTGTGTCAAAAGTGTTGATGCATTGTAGAGGAGACAGTGTATCAGTGTTTGTGCATTTGTGAATGCACTGTGTGGAGATCGCATCGCTGCAATACAATATTGTTGGAACTGTTTGTTACGATTGTGGTTGTGTTGTGCCGTGAGAGCATGCATGCATTAATCGTAAGAAACGATCCGATATTTATTTGAGCAATCATGATTACGAATCACGTACCTTTTTAGTAAGATTCGCTATCGTTTGCACAGAGAGCGGAATTGATTGTCTTTTGATACACGGAGTTGAACCCCGTAGAGTCTAGAAAGCGCTCGAGTAATTACCATTGTTTTCTGTGCGCGTGAAGTTAACAGCCAGTATGTATTACGAAAACTCGTGCAATTTCCAGAGAATGCGGGCAAGGTCGTGAACTGTCTGGCGTACTTTTTGTGACGTCATTATACCGCCGGGATTTCCCAAAATAGGGGCTGGAAATAGCAGCCAGATTTTTGTAGACCATTCTTGAGTATTCTTTCTTATTAATATTTATGAGGGTTGGTTACGTATTTTTTTCCTGATTGGTTGTGTTGTATGAATTTGCTCGATTATTCTGGAAAGCATACCACTATAAAAGATGGTGCTAGGAAGCACGTGTGTACATTGTTCGGTTGTGCAGTTGCAATGTAACAGCGTCGGTACATTGTTCAGTTGTATAATTGCAGTGTATCGTAAGCACATTGACATTGAGAGAGCTACGCAAGGTATCGTGGTTCATTGTCAGTGACGGAGCTATGCAGTGTATGGTGATGTACATTGTATGAGAGACGCATTGTGTCAAAGTGTAAACATTTTGCAGGGGAGACATTTTATCAGTGTTGGTGCATTTGTGAACGCATTGCGTAGAGATCTCATCGCTGCAATAAAATATTGTTGGAACTGTTACTCCAGTGTCGTCCACATCCTTAAGCCACGTGTGACGGGTTGCAGCTGAGTAAAGTTTCTTTAAAAGAACCTTACATGCGTGCGTCTGGTGTGTTTATCATACTACGACTACGACTCAACACGTAACACTGCTACTCCTGAGTAGTCTACAACCTTGTGCCGCGTGTGACAAGTTGCAGCTGAGTAAATTACAAGAACCCTACGTGCGTGCGTCTGGTTGATTGTATCATACAACGACTACGACTACCACGTAACAAAAATTATCGGAGAAACCAGGGGATACTCTGCCTCCCTCCGCCCCCCCCCCCCCCCCCCCCACACACATATTTTTTGTTGGGGCCGGAGGGGGACAGCCTCCCTTCCTCCCGCACGCCCTTCCACAACACTTCCCCCAGCACCCTCCCCCACCATCACCATTTCCCACTCCCGCCCCCCCCCCCCCCACCCACCCCCAGTTTCTACGTCACTGAATGGTGCCAAGAGAGTTTCATACAGAAAATAACAGATCTATGCAGGAAGCGTTTTACGTTTGACGCGCATATAAAGAACGGCATGGTTTGTTTTCGCGACAGCCTCTTTGAACATGCAAGTCCCCATGCGACAAAATACAAAAATGATTTTAACCCGGGACACTGAGAACACCACCCAAACTGCAAGAGGTATATATCTTCATGAGCCCCCTCAGTTGCGGGGGACTCATACAGATCTATGACTCTTGCTGACACCAGTTTGTGTCCATGTTCCTTTGGATGGCTTTCTTTTGTTTTGAAATAAGAAAGATCCCTTGACAATAATTTGCGTCCGCTTGGCACGAAAAGGGGTCGATTATTATAGCAATGAAAGATTTGCCATCCCCTCCCTCCTGGTCTGACAAAAAAAAAAAAAAAAAAAAAAAAAACCATTACGTCCTCAAGCCAGGTCAGTATACAAAGGATCTCTTCAAAGCAAAAGTTCGCAACTCAAAATCTTCAAATAGCCTCGTCCGTTCCTGATCCTGAAATCAATAATTTGACATTTTTTTTTAAAAATCTGTCTAATAATCGGATAACAAGACAGGCTTAAAAAAAACCAGGATGATGGTGATAGTGTGGCGTCACGCCCAAGGGTTATAACAACTCGGGAGACGTCAGGAAAAGGAGGGGTTGGGTGGTTGGGGGAGATAGGGTTGGGGGTGGAGGGTAAGGAACGATGTTGGTGCCACTGGCAAATGTAGGTGACTCTGTAACTTCCCTCGCCAGCTTCTTGTGAAAGTCTTGTTGTTGTTGTTGTTGTTGTTGTTGGTGGTGTTGTTGGTGTTGTTGTTGTCGCGGTGCTATTTGTTATAGCATGGAAGTGGAGTGCTCGTATACTATCATTTCCAGATAGACCGAGCGACTGACATTCTCAAACTGTTTGAATCATAGTCACCGAGAGCGAAGCTCGAGGTGACTGTGAATCAAACAGTTTGAGAATGTGAGTCGCGATCCCAGAAAGCACCGCTCGGTAAGACTAGCACACATGGAGTGGGGTCATTTGCTATTTAAACGTGGTCCTGAAAGGTTCTATTGTGTTCTAGTATAGCACAATTTTGTATGTTTCTATTTGTACTTGGTTGTCTCACTAATCAACCCCTTCGCTATCAGTGGACGCAGATGATGTTTTTTTGTTTAAAGTCAGTTTGCTCCAAAGAACCCCAGCCGTCCCAGGAACATGGATCGTACACAGAGGTGTCAGCAACAGGCATATATTCTCATGAGCCCCCGCAGTTGCGGGGGTTCATGAGGATCTATGACTCATGCAGTTTGGATTGGGTTCAATGTTTCTCAGCAGTTCAAAGTTTAAATGTGTGCATGAATGTGCAGCGCACGAAGAAACCCCTCACTGACGTTATTGATGTATTACTATTAGGATACGATCATATATATATAGCATTAACAATGCGGCAGATGCACTAACGATGAAAGCAGTCATGGACTACCCCTCCCCTAGGCTCTCGATCCGGCAACTTTTCAGATGCCAGATTAATCAGGTACCTTCAGCTAGCGTAGTCGATCAACTTCTGCGTCGTGTGCGTGACTTTGCGATTGCAATTTATAAGAACTGAACCACTGCACGTGAACGGAAATTGTTGGTTGGTTAGTTATTGGGGTTTAACGCCGTGCTGGCGACTAAAGCCATCTCACGGCGGGAAGGGTAAAAGTCTGGGCAGCCAGACCAAGAGAAAGGTCTTAAAGCATGATGTAAATACAGTTTAGAAGAAAGCATAGCAGAAAAAGTCACACAGGTCAATCGGATATCTCTACAGACTTCGGGAGGCCATAAGAACAGTCACATTTATATAGACGACAGATACTTAAATTTTGTAAAACACATTGGTATCCTTTAGAAAGCTGAAAATTTTGTCCGGGGGGAACTTGTGTTCTTGAAATCATTGTATATGTTCAAGTCAAAGATCCCCACCAGCCGTCAAAGAGACGGGGATTCGAAGCAGTTTCAGCAAGAGGTATATATCCTCATGAGCCCCCGCAACTGCGGGGGCTCATGAGGATCTATACTTCTTGCAGCTGGGTGACGAAGATTACCTCAAGGTGTTTCATAGTGACAACCTCAGGGGACTGAGTGACTATCGTGGTAGAGCGTTCGACTCTCGGGTTTAAAACCAGCTGTGGTCAAAATTTGTTCAGACCCTATTCCTTCCCCCGTCTTTGTCACCACCTTTGCTGTTGATAAAAGACTTTAAGCCCCTGAACGTTTAACGTTTCCGTGACAGCATGTTATGGTTAAAGGTTAAAAAAGGCAATCTATATTTAGTTCAGATGGACCCGGAATTAAAAGAGGGGTTCTGAAGAGAGAGGTCAGCGGGTCAGATGAAAGGGTGGGGCTGGGGAGTGGGGATGCATGTGGACTGTGGCCTGAGAGAAAATTCAGATCTGCTACCGTGTCACTTACGACACAGCGAATCGATACGACGCGCCAAAGATAAAACAAGCATTGTTTGCCAGACGTGCACGTCAAACACGCATAAAATACAGGCCAGCTGCCACATGCAAAAACAAGAGTGCGGTAAATCTTAATCACCAGGAAAGCTTGAATAATAATAATAATAATAATAATAATAATAATATAATAATAATAATAATAATAATAATAATAATAATAATAATAATGAGTACTTGTATAGCGCCTAACCTGGGATTAGAGTTCTAGGCGATTCACAAAAGCTAATTGTACAAAAATAACTAATTTAGAAAAACGCAATTTACAACAACAAAAAAAAAGAAAAACTCGCACTCTTAAAACAATCTATAAAGTCACCATTCAAAAATATTACGCTTATGGACTCATACTCGTACTCACGCACGCGTGCACACACACACACACACACACACACACACACACACACACACACACACACACACACACACACACACACACACACACACAACTACTAGTAGAGACAGAAAGATGACTTCAACATGACAGGTCTGTGACAAAAGTCATTCGTAGTAGACAACAACAAAAAATGAGTCTTTAGCGCTCGCCTGAATGGCTCTCACGAATCCACGTATCTAAGTTCGCGTTCGAGATCATTCCAAACAACTGGCCTCTGGTACCTGAATGACCTCTCACTTAACGACTTTGTTTTGACGAGAGGGATACGTAGAATTCGAGACGCGGCAGCAGTGAGCAAATTCTGTCTTGAGGGCGTATACAGCTGGAGAAGAGAGGCAAGGTAGTGTAGGCAGGAACAGGTAATACAACTGTGAGTCATGCATGAAATTGTGTACTGAATCTTAGCTGTTACAGGTAACCAGTGAAGAGTAGACAGATGGGGTGTGATATGATCCGATCTAGGGACTCCAAGAATCAACCTAGCAACTGAGTTTGATTTTTTCTGGAGTTTGCATAATAGACACTGGGAACAGCCACCCAGAAGAGCATTGCAATAGTCTAATTTAGACAAAAGCACAGACAAGTACTTAAGTTGCTTTAGGTGTCAGATAGTGGCGGACTGAAGCAATATGTCGCAGTTCAGTATATGCGGATCCGCAAACGATGTTCACATGAAAGCGCGTGGACAGGCTACTATCAATTGTGACACCCATATTTCTTACATGGGGGGAGAAGGGGACAGTGGCACCACAGATTTGTAATGACTGGGGGATTGTCAGCGTCTTCGTCAACCTCGGGAAAGCAATGACCATGGCCTCGGTTTTTTCCGTCATTCAACTGTAATTTGTTTGAAGTCATCCACATCTTAGTCTCCGAGAAACATTCCTGAAGTCTCTCGATTGTGTCCATAATTTGATCAGGTGAATATGAGTCACGGAGCTGAGTATCATCTGCAAACGCATGATGTGATATGGAAAAACGGTTAAAGACACTGGCCAGTGGCTGAACATACAGGGTAAGGAGGACTGGTCCAAGAACTGAACCTTGCGGGACGCCAAAGCGCAGGGTGGATGGGCTGGAAAGCTTATCAATAACTACTACGCATTGAGTTATGTCTGTCAGATATGATCTAAACCACGACAAACCAGTTTCATGAATGCCATACATAGAATAGAGACGTTGTAGCAAAATGTATGGTCAATCGTATCAAAGTCAACAGATAGGTCTAACAGTGCAAGAACAGCTACTTTGCCATCATCGAGAGCATCCAGAAGGTCATTCAGAATTTTTTTTCAAGGGAAGTTTCAGTGGAATGACTTGCTTCTGCTTCTTCTTCTTCTTCTTCTTCTTCTTCTTCTTCTTCTTCTTCTTCTTATTATTATTATTATTATTATTATTATTATTATTATTATTATTATTATTATTAAATAAACACATTTCCCCCCTTCGTAAAATGGGGCGATGTCATACGCCTTGCACGTGACTGAGTCGCTGCCTACTTATGCTCCGCCACAGTACTGACCCTTATGATGCATTGCAACGAAGCGGTAAGCAGTGCGGCAGAGACAGCTCAACCTTTATCATCACACGTGAACTCTAAGACAGCCGTGTAACACATGGTCGGAAAACACGTGACGACATAGAAGGACATGAGTCCACAGGGGCGGATCTGGGAGGGAGGGCGGGAGGGGAGAAGGGTTCCGGCCCCCCCCCCCTCCAACCCCAGACCAAATTCTTTAAAACGCTATAACAAAGTCCCTTTTGGGGTGTTTGGACCCCCCCCCCCCCCCCGCCCCTCCCCCGCCCACCGCCCCGCCCGCCCTTCCCCCCGTCCCCGTGTGTCTAGCCTCCGGGAGGACTTTTTGTGCCAGGTTGAAAGGACCAAATATACAGTTGCAAACCCCGTCCCCGCCCTCACCCCACCCCATCTTTAAGGTAACTGATCCGCTCCTGGTCCAACCCACTCTGGACGTGCCGCATACGTATACGCGGTAAATCAAACTTCATTTGCCGCTTATAGGTATGCGGCACGTCTCTAATGAGTTAAATCGAAGTACGATTCTTGTGTCGTATGACCCGTGTGTTTCAAAGAGCCTAAGTTAGGCAAGGGTGTGTGTCACATTGGTTGTCTATCTCGATTTGCAACCGCGGTAGTGAATCTAGGGAGACAACCAATGTGGGAGTGTACAGGAGTGGGAGATCTGTCACAATATTTTTACTATTTTGGTCACCCGAACTGAAAGTTGAAAGGAGAGAGTGGTCATTCTTTTAACTCATTCTGCCCTCGACACACCATAGCAAGATATGGCTCGACCATGATAGTTCAAGGGTAGTGGCAGAATAGCTTGGCGCCTATAGGCGCCAAACTATTTTGCCACCACCCTTGAACTATCATGGTCGATCCGTCTCCTGAGGTTCTTTTCCTCTTGCAGTTGGATGGTGTTCGCATTCCCACCCTCCTCACACCCCCCCCCCCCCCGCAGTGCAGGGGTTAATGTTTGGAGCAGAAGAGCACACAAGCCAGTCTCCCGGCTTTTGTTGCCTATCTAATTGGGAAGTTCCTGCCACAATTCTGCGTGTCCTCAGCAAACATTTTTATTTCCTTTTTGTCTCCCTGTGACGAACAAGCCGGGCAGGAGGCATGGCAGTTGCAATATTGTTCTTCATAAAAATAAATGTGACTGACATCCGCCCGCTCTTCATCTCTCTGAACATTATTTTTTTCGGCGAAGAAATAATAGATTTATTACTTTAAAGAAAGAAACAAACAAATAAGCTAAAGGTATTTCTAATTCCGAAATCTGTTTTATTGAACTTTCTTGAAAAAAAAAATTGTCTGATTACGTCGAACTCCAATTGCCCATAAACTTTGCAGTTGCATAACTGATTTGTTGTTGTTGTTGTTGTTGTTACTGTTGTTATAGATTTTATTTGTTGTTGTATTGTTACCCATGAGTTACATTTAGGCCTGATTCTAGTAGTAGAATCCACAGGCACGTATGGGTACGTGTCATGCCTAAAACATCTTCAACTATTATTTTGTTTTAATAAATATTTTAGCCTCTTAACCCTTAGTGGACGCATACGTATGTCTCTGAGGGCAAATTCAACGCGAAATAAACCCATCAGTCCGAGAACACGGATGTAAATAAATTCAGCAAGAGGCAAAGAATCTCATGAGCCCTCGCGTATGCGGGGACTCATGAGGTTCTTTGCCTCTTGCATTTGAGTGATGTTCGCTTCTATAACACTGTTAGCGGGGAATATTCTATTTCTTACTAACCGTGTTATGGAGGTGGTCGATTTCGATACTACCCTTCTTAGAGGTGGTCGATTTCTCAGATATCACCCATGCCTGCGGTAGAAAGTGATCTTGGAGCAACGGGTGAGAGTGGTGAAACCAGGACACTGAGAACACAGCTCGGGCTGGCGTCTGCCGGATGTGCGTGGGCCAACAAAGGCTGGCGTCAGCCTTAGCATCTTTCTCACACTGGGAGAGTGGTAGGGTTCGCAAGGGGTCCCTAGGATGGTCCTAACGACTCTGTCAGTACAATTCCGACATACTGCTTCCTCACTGGGTTTCTGTTCTGTCTGACCCAAATGAGATTTCAATGTGGTTTATTATTATTATTTTTTATTATGGCAAAGAAATGTTAAAGCTGTGTACACTTATTACAGTACGTTTCTTAACCCCCTCGATCCCAGTGATCACGAATTGCGCGGCGTCAGACGACTACGCGCTGACAAAGACGTTCGCGTGAAAAAGACAGACGCAAGTTGGATCCATTGCTGGCATGAAGATCAGGTCTAACAAGAGACATAAATAATCATGAGCCCCCGCGACTGGCTCTTGCAGATGGGTAGCGTTCGCCTTGCCCAGTGCCTTGCCCATTGCATGGGTTAAAGATATTTAATCTGTTGCGTGACTCCTGCGTTATTCTTGAGTCATCATGGTTGCGTCCCACAAAGTAGAGATGACTTTCAGGGTGGTGCTGATTGAACAGGGGGTTGGAGCACGAGCTCCTTTGGCTGTCGTAGCGCTTTTTGTCATCACGGCAAAATGCGCGACCAACAGCCGAAGGGTTAAGAGAAAAGCAAAGATTCAATATTAACCAACCAATGACCACTCAGTTATCAACGTCACAAAACTAGTATTCGCTGTTCCTAAGTCTACTATCTGTTAAACAGCAAACTAATAGGACGCCCCCTCCCCCCTCAACCCCCCTTCTCCCCACTCCTCTCTCTCCCACAATAGAAGAAAAAGATTAGCAAAGCCGTTAAAAAAATTCAGAAATAAACTATTTGTTGTTCAGATATCTGTTCAAGGCAACAAGCTAGTAACCCCTCCCCCCCCCCTTCCCCCCCCCCCTTTGACCAAACAAAATAAATTAAAAAACAAACAAACAATAACATAAATACAAAAAAGTTTAGGGAAAGAAAAATCACGGATTGCCTTTATTAGTTTGCTGAACGCGCCTGGCAAACATGCACGAGATGCCCTCAGCCTGATGAATGAGATTGTGCGCCGATTCAAAGCCCCAAAAATGTCATACGGCATGATCATGATCAGAAATGGACAACTTTCTCTGCACACAGGTTACACATTTTCTCATTTATTTTCCAACAGAAAATTTGCTTTCGTTTTGTTTTTCTTTCATATATGGCCCTGGCTCACATTTACCGTCAAGAAGTTGTGACACTCCAAATCCAAAATTAAATTTCGTATTTAAATGTACAGACATATGACACATCGAATTCAAAACAAGATGCCACATCCTGTGGTATTTTTATGTTGATAAAACTTTCATTTCTGTTATTTCATTGCACAAACAGTTAGCATTGTGTACATAACCATCTACACGGTCACAAAAGTTTAGTACACATAATTATTTCCACACCAATAATGCCAAGAGCTCATACAAAAAACACCTTGGCAAGATTGTTTAACCCTTTCAGCGCCAACACTCTACAGCAGGAGATTGATTGACTATGATAATTCAAGGGTAGTGCCAGATTAGCTTGGCGCCTTAAGGTGCCAAGCTAATCTGGCACTGCCCTTCTGTTATCATGGTCAATCCACCTCCTGTAAGTGGTACATAGTCGTTAAGTAACACTTCCGAAATTCGGGAAATGCGCCCATGGCACTAAAAGGGTTAAAAATCTTATCAGCTAGAGTGAAAGCAAAGTTTTCGGACCCCCCCCCCCCAAAAAAAAAAAAAAAAAAAAAAAAAAAAAAAAAAAAAAAAAAAACAAACAAACAAAAAAAAAAAACTGAACATTCTTAGGAAGAACAACGTGGACAACGTTTTTCAATTTTCAATAAAAAAAAAAACTTTCTAATACTCAAAGCCTGGTACAAACAAACAAACAAACAAACAAACAAACAAACAAACAAACAAATAACAAGAACAACAAGAACAACAGAAAAGAAACACCATTACCTAACAGAACAAATAAGTGGTTGTGATGCTTATTTTCACTGCTAACATGAAATGGCCTTCAATGTAAGTAATATGAACAATAGGCAGGTAATGATAGACACGTCTATTTTGTGTAAATAAGACACTTTTTAGACATGAAAATGGCTACAGATGCATTCTAATTGGTACAGATACTTGTGGTGTTCAAAGATGCACATAGCCATGGTAATACTGTCACAGAACAGGCATATATCCTAATGCACTAGTCAGAAATTCTGAATGAGGTCCTGAAGTACATAACATTACACTGTGACATTGAAAGAAACAAGCTTAAAATGGCATACGAATTAAAGAAAAACAAAACGAAATCATACCAACACAACAGCTGCTCTGTATTAATGCACCTCTGTTATTGATTTCTCTGTGTGTGTGTGTGTGGGGGGGGGGGGGGAAGTGGGGTGGGGGGTGGGGGTAGGGGTGGGGGGGGGGGATGGAATAATTTTGCGGAAAATGGTGGACAACTGGCAGAGTACATAATTTCACAACAACCTGACTAGTTTTGGGCAGTTTTCCATAAATAAAGTTATTTTTATCCACGAGCTGCATCAGTATGTAACTATGACCTTGTGTGGAACTCATGACAACTAATGCAGTACTGTAAAATATGATATCATCTCTTCCACAACAAACATTTTTTCATATCATGATGATGTGTACATAACCTCACAACAATGAATACAATGTTGCAATGCCAGACTTGTAGTAAAGTTATGTACATATCGCATTTAATATTTATTTCTGCAAAATGCCTCACAACGACCAAAAGGTCTGTCAGGTATTATTTTATTTGGATTCTGAAATCTTAGAAATGTGGTATGGCCAAATCCATGATAATCTTGAGCAAATTTCAACCAAATGATGAAAATGCTTTAAGGATTGGAAGATTGGATGTTGCGGTGTTACGTACAACATCGGTTGAAGCCAAAATCAGTAGGGCTGCAGTTGGTGCTCGACGAAATTGAAATAGTATTTTGTGTGCAATATCAATTGCTTTAATTCTAACGCTTAGTGATCGAGAAGATTAAAATTATTCGTAAGTGTATTGTGTACATAATCTTCACAACAATAGACATTTCGGGTACCTCGATAATCAGTTTTTTTAACATTCTGATAGCTAACTAGCCTGCATCAGGTAGAACTATTTTTTTCGGGTGGGGTCAATCCTTATTGTGAATATCCGGTCAAAAAGAAATTAATAGTATCACGCGTTTTAAGCGACACAGTTTTATAACCGAAGTTTTTATCGGAGACTACGGACTCTTGATGTGCTGCTACAATCAAAAGCAGTGCGGTAGGTACAAAATGTTCGTTACTGTTGACCGATAAATCAGCTTACTGATAACCGTGTCACAAAATCAGCGGTCGCACGCGGGGCCGAAAACGCAAAAGAAAAGAAAATTCATAAATTAATAAAAGTTTTTGCGACATGAAAAAAAAAATCTCTGCAAGATTTCCACCTTTCGTCTGAAAGAGGCCGTCTTTATTTTTAAACTTCAAGTTAAAAGTACGCTTATCTCGTCTGAAAGTTAGCGGGTGCAGAAAACGGGCCTTCGATGGTAAATCTGATCCAAGGGCATATAGGGATAGGGGAAGAGGTGGGGGTGGGTGGGTGGTATAGGAGAGATGTGAGGGATTGAGGTAACACATTCAGTACTGACACTCTATAGCAAGAGATGTGTCGACCATGCTAGTTCAAGGGTGGTGCCAGAATAGCTTGGCGCCTGAAGGCGCCAAGCTATTCTGGCGCCACCCTTGAACTAGCATGGCCCGATCTGGCTTTGAAATTACTGTGTGGTCTTTAAAGGACAGCTCCGAACTTTGGGAATTTCGGACCTTAATGCGGAATGTGTTAAAATCGTGACTCACTAGTGAGGTTACCACTACGCCGGATGTCTCCCATCAACGAGCGAAAGCAAAATCATGGCGGGTAACCAGCTTGTCCCATAAGCATAGTCAACACTCCGAACATCTCCAAGAGCGTCTAGACCTCTTGCAGGTGCTTGGAATGTTCTTTATGATTATGGTAGAAGATGGTTGTCTGCCGTGATTTTACTCTCGTTCGGCGTAAGCATAACCTCATTGCTAGTGAGGTTTCGTTCCCAACGAACGACTCCCAACAACGAACGAGAGAAAAATCACGACCCATGATCAGCTTAGACCATAAGCATAGACAACCCTCCAAACATCTCCAAGAGGCATATGTCCTCATGCGCCCTCCGGGGGCTCATGAGGAGCTATGCCTCTTGGAGATGTTTCGAGGGTTGTCTATGCTTATGGTACAAGCGGCCTCACTACTATTTTAACGTTTTACTGATAGACCGCACAACATTACTCTCATCCATATAACCGGCATCCTATTAGCAGCCTGTGAATTTCGACAGGATCCGTCAAAAGTATAGCCGCGTATCCAGGTGCAGCACGTCTAGAATGAGTTAACATGTTCATGTGCAGTGACTCATTAGCGTGGTCCCTGGACAGTTTCAGTTTACCCTTAATAATATATATCTCGTGCATCAAAAAGTCTGTTTCCAGCTCAACAACTCCCAGTGTACAACTACGCTTTATTGGGCCAGACACGAACCCTTTACCCGCCTGTCTCTAAACTAACAATCAGAACGGACAGAAAATCGACAAATTGAACATTTCGAAGTCTCGTGTTTACATCTTAGACAGCTAGTGCAGACGTTTGAAGACCGTAATCACGCAAAAATTACGACTCAGAAGTTTAACCCTTTCAATGTCATGAAAAAAGTAACATCGCTCTACCGGGGCAAGACTGAGTGGACGAAGACTGGGTTTTTTTTTTTTTTTGAATCGTTGCAGGTTCGAGCCAAAGATCCCCTCCACCCCCCTCTCCAATAGTCTAAGTGACATGGATACACAGTGATTCAGCAAGAGGCATAGATCCTCATGAGCCCCCGCAGTTGCGGGGGCTCATGAGGATCTATGCCTCTTGTTAGAACCACGTTGTGTGCATGATCCTTAGACGGCTGGGGATTTTTGACGTGGAAGTTGCAAAAACACTGCTACCGACAGCCAAAGGGTTAATGTTTGATTTCAGCCACAGACTTCCTCAGCTGACCCGTAGACTGGGAGGACATTTTGCCAGAGGACATTTTGCCCGAGGACATTTCGCCTTGGGGGGACATCACGAAGTTTAAATGTCGAGTGTCTGACCTTGGTAAGTATTGACGGCATTTTTCATTTGTGTTACGTATACGAATAATACTGAAGTTTGACTAGACCAAGGGGGAAAAAAGGTTAATATAAGTAGATGCTTTTGTGTGTGTGTGTGTGTGTGTGTGTGTGTGTGTGTGTGTGTGTGTGTGTGCGTGCGTGCGTGCGTGCGTGCGTGCGTGCGTGCGTGCGTGTGTGTGTGTGTGTGTGTTGTTTTTGTTGTTTTGTTTTGTTTTTCAAATTTGCCAGTGCAGCATCTGCCACTATAAAATATAGTCAACTGTTAACTCATTCAGCCCGACGCACGTATTTCCCAGATTTTGGAGGCGTCATCTAACGACTATGCACCTGTTGCAGGAGATGGATCGACCATGATAATTCAAGGGTAGTGTCAGATAAGCTTGGCGCCGACAGGCGCCAAGCTAATCTGGCACTACCCTTGAATTATCATGGTCGACCCATCTCCTGCTGTAGTGCGTCAGGGCTGAATAGGTTAATACAATAAATTTTGTAACCCATTCAGCCCTGACGCACTACAGCAGGAGATGGGTCGACCATGATAATGCAATGGCCGTGCCAAATTAGATGGGCGCCTGTCGGAGCCAAGCTAATCTGGCACTGCCCTTGAATTATCATGGTGCATGCATCTCTTGCAACTGGTGCATAGTCATTAGATGACGTTTCGAAAATTTTGAAAATACGTGCGTTGGGCTGAATGAGCTAATACAGTAATTTTCTCAAATAACATACCGCCTGGAGACCCGAACACTCTTGTAATATAGCCAAAGTTTCTTATAACAATTCGTATCAAGATAGTGTCATCGGGACCTCTAAAAAAGTGTTGTTATATCCGACCTTTGTTGTAACCGACCGTGTCATTAGCAAAGTCGACTGTAATTATAATGAATACTTTCCTATTCTAACAAACATAAAATGATTAAAGTAGTCTAAAATAAACCGCATTTTTCAACATCAACAACTTCCCATGTAACCTGTACTCAATCCAGACCAAAAAGGTGACTGCCAAGCGTGTGAAATGCAAAGAAGTACCCAACGGAGAAAGAAACACGCTTAGAAAAAACGGTACAACACAATTTATTAATATTTCGGGTAAATACCCTTTGTCAAAATAGACAAACAAACAGAGACATTAGTCGCTACTTATCTTCAGATGCAGAAGGAATGTGGCAACATTCATGCCACATTCCTTCTGCATCTGAAGATAAGTAGCGACTAATGTCTCTGTTTGTTTGTCTATTTTGACAAAGGGTATTTACCCGAAATATTAATAAATTGTGTTGTACCGTTTTTTCTAAGCGTGTTTCTTTCTCCGTTGGGTACTTCTTTTCTTAACCTGTACTCGTATAACCCTAAAGGCCGTCTCAAATTGTGGAGGTGTCACCTAATGACTGTGTACCAGTTACAGGAGATGGGTTGACCATGATAAGTCAAGGGTAGTGCCAGATTAGCTTGGCGCCGTCAGGCGCCAAGCTAATCTGGCACTACCCTTGAATTATAGTGTATTCTGAATTATCAGGGTCAGTCCATCTTCTGCATCAGGCGACAAGCTAATATGGCTCTACACTTGAACTATGATGGTCGATCCATCTCCTGCTGCAGTGCGTGGGGGCTGAATGGGCTAAGGGAATCATCGGCCACCATGTCCATACGGCCATCGACACTGATAACAATACCGGTGGCTGTATTACAAGGTGGTTGCAGAACATTCTATTGAGCAAAAGACGCCCAAGGGTAGTATCAAGGGTCAATTATTGAGGATGTCATTAGCCCCGCGGACCTTGAACTCATTGCACGGCAACAACAGACAACCCACGTTATTACTCCGTGCAAATGATAGGGCAGATGATAGGTCAAATGACAGTGCTAATGGTAACACGTTTTCAAAAGAAGAGAGCTTACACATAGTTCGGGTGACGACACCTTCACCGTCCAGAAAATGCGAACATCCACGCTAGCTGCAAGATGCAAAAAAACCTCATGAGCCCCCGCAGGTGCGGGGGCTCATGAGGTTCTTTGCCTCTTGCTGTTACCATTTATACCCGTGTTCCTCGGAAGAATGCGGTAATTCGGCGCTGAATTTGTCACGGTTGCAAAGACATTATCGCATTTACCTGCAATAATTATACTCACATGTGCGAGTTCCTGATGGACTAACTCATACTGAAGCTGGTGTCATCAGCTGGTGTCATCAGTGAACTGTTTCACTTCGAGCAGAAATTCGCACTAATGTTTTCTGCCTGGGAATTCCTTTCAGCAACGGCGGATCAGTTGTTGGCTGGATTGACGGAGAGGGGGGCAGGGGGTGGGGTGGGGTGGGGATGGATGGCTCAAAAAAGAAAAATGTTACGCCCAGATAAAAAGAAACGTGAAACCCATCTTGGAAAACAACGCATCCGTCCTTGAGTATTTTCAACAGCGGCTTTCATATCACCAATCACAATTTTGTTCATGATTTTTTAAAATGTATTTATTTATTTATTTTTATTTATTCCTTTTTTTTTAGGGGTCGCGGGTGGGGGGGAGGTGGGGCGGGGCGGGGCTGGGGGGAGGGGGGAGGGAACAGGGGGCATTTTTTGGGTAGTCCTCTAACTACATGATTGTCATTAATATCACCAACACAAGATTTAGACGATCCGTGAACAAAAGAATGTTTGAGAAATTTGTAATATGTGTAACCGTAAACATCGACTCACGTTAACCCCTTTTCTGCCGGGGCCAAGGCGATCGCAACCCATCTGCAAGAGACAAAAATCCTCATGAGCCCCCGCAGTCGCGGGGGCTCATGAGGATTTATTTCTCTTGTTAGTCCTGTGTCCATTTCTGGTCCCATTTCGTTTGTCTTCTTCACGCGAATGTCAGTCAGTGTGCAGTGGTTTCAGACGCGAAACTCGCTTCCACTGGCAGTCAATGCGTTAACAAGTGCATACATACTCGCAAGTCCCTCACTCAGAGCTGTCCATCTACGACAGGCATAGATTTACATAAGCCCGCGCAGATGCAGGGTCTTATGTAAATCTATGCTTGTGGCAAAACATATTAGCATCTAATACTTCTTGTCGTCTGTGATTGTTAAGGAAGAGATACCCTATATACGATTCCACAATTTTAAAAGATCTTAAAACTTTCCCTGCCTCATTAAAGGTGGGCCGGTGCAAAAGAACAAGAAAATTACTTTTTTGCAGGGAACAAGAATGTCAAGAATATCACATTATCAGAGAGCAAGAATATCATTTTTTTTTCAGTGGGACAAGATACAGCAGATGGCTTAGATAGGCGGGTGACCTTTCGGTAAAACTAATTTTCAAAGTTTTAGGAGTAGCGCTGATACGCCGAAGCCAATCATTTTCTGGAAATTTGTCTGAGAAAATGATATTAAAAAAAAAATACTAATGCGGGTCACGTTGTTATGACGTACATCTTTGAAACCCAGGTGGGAAACGTCAGGATATTACAAACATAAAAACAAATGACGTTACAACTGCAAAGGCATTTGTCTGAAGTGCGCTGATCAACTAAGAGGATATTGTCTGGTATTGCCGGGGATTGCGACACGGACTCTTGTTAGCCTTCGGGAGGATGAAGTAACCATTGTACCCCTCAGGCCTTCGGGGTACAATAGTTACTTTGACCTCTCGAAGGCCCACAAGGGTCCGTGTAGCAAACCACTGCTACCAATAACGTATTTGTTTTCATTCCTCCACTATTTTCGAAAAGGAAATCAAGCTGGAAACATCTGACCTTGATCACACCAGATATATATATATATATATATATATATATATATATATATATATATATATATATATATATATATATATATATATATATATATATATATATATATATATATATATATATAATATATATATATATATATATATATATATATATATATATATATATATATATATATATATATATATATATATATATATATATATATATATATATATATATATATATATATATCTAAGCGCCGACAGGCGCCAAGCTAATCTGGCACTACCCTTGAATTATCATGGTCGACGCATCTCCTGATGTAGTGCGTCAGGGCTGAATGGGTTATACAGATCGTGAAAACGGTACGTTTCTCCGCCCAAGCATGTGACTGAAAACCGTCACATGCAAATTAGGTACTCTACACAATATAAGTTTTAACCCTTTAAGTGCCGGGAAAAGGCAAACGTCACCCATAGCTGCAAGAGACATCAGTTTTACCCTCATGAGCCCATCGACATCGACTCACGTTAACCACTTTACTGCCGGGGCAGGCTAACGCTACCCATCTGCAAGAGACATAAATCCTCATGATCCCCCGCATCCGCGGGGGAGGGGGGGGGGGTGCTCATGAGGATTTATGTCTCTTGTTAGTTCTGTTTAGTTCTGTGTTCTGTATGCCTGTTTTTGTTGTTATTATTTTTTTTTTTGGCGGGGGGAGGGGGGGGGGGGGCTCATTTACTTCTGTTTTACGTCACGCGAATATCGGTCAGTGTGTAGAGGTTTCAGAAGCGCAATTTCTGATCACTGGCTTCGATGGGGTTAAAATAGGTGTGTATAGTGTAACGCGCAACGGTACTTTTTTTTTCACGAGGCGGAATAATACTCTAAGTAACCCTTTCACTGCTCAGAAAAAGTGAAAGCGATCCACCTGCAAGAAACATAGATCCTCACGAGCCACCGTATTTGCTGGGGCTCATAAATGATCTCTGTCTCTTCCTGACACCCCTCTGAATGCATGTTCCTGGGACACCTTGAGCTGAATCACCTCACTACCGAAGCTGAATTACCTCACTACCGAAGCTGCCACAAACTCGCTGTCTCTCTCATCTTATCTCGCATCGACTACTGCAACTCTCTCCTTTCCGGCCTTCCTCACTCTACCACTCTCACTCTCCAGCGCGTCCAGAACAATGCTGCCCGCCTCGTCCTCAGAAAGAAAAAATCAGACCACATCACTCCCCTGCTCAAGCTCCTTCACTGGCTCCCCATCCTCCAACGCATCCAATACAAGATTCTGTCTCTCTGCTACAAATCCCTGAACAACTACGCTCCTGCCTATCTCTCCAACTTACTTCACCCCTACACTCCTCCCCGCTCCCTCCGCTCCGCCTCCGACCCTCTCCGCCTCCTCATCCCCCGCACCAAACTCAGCACTTTCGGCCCCCGCTCCTTCTCAGTATACGGTATATCCACCTGGAACACTCTCCCACTCTCTCTCTGTCAGAAACACTCGCTCTCCTCCTTCCAGTCCGCCCTCAAAACTCACCTCTTTCAACAGTTCTAGCACTATATCACCACACTCCCTACCCCAAGCTGACCGTCGTAATGTATTTTCACTATTTGTGTTACGTGAGTCTTTGTCTAAAGCGTGCGCATGCGTGTGCGAGTTGTGAGTGCGCGCTTAGAGTTATAATTATTATAAGATAAGCGCATTATAAATACCGTAATTATTAATTATTATTATTAATCAACTCATTCAAGGCGACGCCCAGCATCAATAGCTGCGAAAGTGTCGTATAGTGTTGCCTGCACTTCCGCAGCTATTGATGCGGGACGCCTTTGAATGAGTCAAATCCGATTTCAGAATCACAACATACATCCACCGACGGTGAAGTGGTCAAACAAGTACCTTTTCCGGCTTTAGACAAACGCCTTTGTACAGCCGTGTTTAAACAACGGACGCAGGTGCGAAGCTAGGACTCAGTAAATCTAACCTACGTGTATTGTCTTTCGCACACTGTCACATTTTATTGCCAAAGAAAACATTAGGAACGTTAGAAACTTTTGAAAAGTTTTCTTTCTAACCCGTTCAGTGGCGAGAAAATGTGAACACCGCCCCAACTGCAAGAGGTATAGATCCTCATCAGCCCCCGCAGTCGCGGGGGCTGATGAGGATCTATGTCTCTTGCTGACACCACTTTGAATCCCTGTTCCTGGGACGGCTAGGGATGTTAGGTGTTGAATTCACGAAGATTGCAGAAACACAGTCTGCGTCGGGTAGCGCTGAACAGGTTAAACATTAAGATGAAAACTGAGAAGGAATCGGGTTCATAATCCTCTGTCTGTTTTCTGAATATATAATCGCATGAGCCATTTAATTACAACTTTTTTTTATATTTATATTTATTGTATTTCGAGAGAGTTCAATGACACTGTCTTCCGATAAAAACGCCTACACTACGTATGTCGTAGATGCTTGCATGCAGCAAAACAACTAACTAAACGAGAGAAAAAAAAGGTTATTCTGGCACCACCCTTAAACTGTCATGGTCGATCCACATCCTGTGGTAGGATCACGTGTTCATCGCCATATCAACCTTTGCCTCTCTGCCGCCCCCGTCGTAGGATTTTTGGGAGGCTGGAAATAACATCCCAGTGCTCAAAGGCCATCGGGCCGAGGTCGGCCCGATGGGGCATGCTGTTCCCCCGCCTCCCGCCAGACCCCCACCCCCACTCCCTCCTCCATAAATAAAAAAATCTACGTACCCTTTTAAACTAGCGTAAGTAACCTCCTCCTGTCGTGCATGAACGCAAATTTACAACAATGCCAGAAAGCAACCAGACAGAGGTCTCTGTCCTCAGCAGACCCAGGCCTCAGTTTGCATGAGTGAGCTTTGCCTGCGCAAGCCACTATGCAAGGTGCTCAGCTACAGCGGAGCACTCTGCGTAGCCCTTGCGCAGGATTTAAGCTCACGACTGCAACCCGGCCCCAGATCCACAGACAATTAGACAAATCCCACGTACACATGTCCCGGCAGAAAAAAATCAGCATATAATTCCCATTGACCTTTCAAGCACAGACAAATCACGAAGCGGCGAATTCAGACAAGACGAAGAAGTTTAGATAATAGATATTTCACTTCAACTTCCGGCGCCAAATGTGCGTCGAGGCTGTTTTCCCTCAGTGTTAGGAGATATATCTCTGTGAACGTGATATCTCTCAAGGGTAGCGGATTATTAGCGTGTCCAGTTATTTATAATCATGCTTGATGATAGACGGAGAAGAGAGAAAAAAATAACTCAACAACAACAACAATAACACCCCTTACCCCCTCAGAAACAAACAAATTAAACAAACAAACAAGCAAACACACTCACACACTCACGCAGACACGCCTGCACGCACGCACGCACACACACACACACACACACACACACACACACACACACACACACACACACACACACACACACTATAATTATACAACTGAAGGCAAAGCATTTTTTTCCCACTATGTTAGATCATGCAAGATGTACGGAATCAATATTCTGTTAACTTATATCTACACCCCGCAAAAGGTCATCAGACCCACATCGGCTGCCCTTGGCCCGCGCACCGCCGTGCGCGGGCCAACGGCAGCCGATGTGGGTCTGATGACCTTTTGCTCCTTGGGAGGTCGGTCGTCACTAGCCTTCAAACGGAGACAAGACAAAGAAAGAACAGTGCCGGGTAAGTGAGTTTTTGGTTCACATATCACACGATCAGTGATTAAATCGTGGTATTTGTTAATTCTAGTCTTGTGCAGTAACCAATCGCAAACGTCTTCTTTGTCAACAGAGAGGCTTTGAAACGAATGACTCGTAACAGCCACCGAGTGCGAAATCAGAGCGGACAGACAACACTCAAAACATCATCAAGAGGCATAGATCCTCATGACCCGGATGAGGGTCTATGCCACTTGGAGATGTTTGGAGTGTTGTCTATGCTTATTGAACATGCTATTTCCCAATGCGCAAACGTCGGCCCGATGGCCTTTTGCGCACTACGTTATCGGCCGTGATTTCGATTCTCGTTCGCTGTTGGTAGTCGTTTGTTGCAAACGAAACCTCACTGGTATTAAACTCCCGAATAATAATATATATAATTTATATTTTTTTTAAATTGTAGACAACATGCAAACCCCCTTCTTTCTGATCTTGATGTACCATGAGCCCAATCCCCTTTCCCACGAATCTTGAATATTCTTACTTGACAGACTTCGAGTACCCAAAAGTAGTTCACCACGTTATGCCAACTGTTTTGTCCGATTTCACCACGGTATGCCAACTCTTTTGTCCTATTTCACCACGGTATGCCAACTCTTTTGTCCTATTTCACCACGTTATGTCCAATCTTTTGTCCTATTTCATCACATTACGCCAACTCTTTTTTTTTTCTATTTCATCACGATATGTCAACTCTTTTGTCCTATTTTATCACGTTATGCCAACTCTTTTGTCCTATTTCACTACGTTATGCCAACTCTTTTGTCATATGTCACCACGTTATGCCAATTCTTTTGTTCTATTTCACCACGTTATGCCAACTCTTTTGTCCTATTTCATCACCTTATGCCAACTCTTTTGTCCTATTTCATCACGTTATGCCAACTCCTTTGTCCTGTTTTACCACATTATGCCAACTCTTTTGTCCTAGTTCACCACGTTATGCCAACTCTTTTGTCCTATTTTATCACGTTATGCCAACTCTTTTGTCATATTTTACCACGTTATGCCAACTCTTTTGTCCCTCATGCTGTCACCCTTTTTCAAACAGTAATATCAGTAGATAGCTTCTGTGAACACTTTTTAGTTCTTAAGTCCTAGCCCATTCAGTAGTTCATTGCAACATTGCTGACACCAGAAGCACACAGGGGATCATAAGTGTTTCTGATGTCAGGAGTGTTGCATAAGGTACCAGTACGTCTCTTACAGTTCATATCTTTTACTGTGCGTTATAGTTTATTTAATTAATTGAATGAGTGAATGATGATTTGTTGTACGAGCAGACAGTAAATTTCCCCATGAGGGATTAATACAGTATTATTGTATTGTATTGTATTGTATTGTTTGTATTGTATTGTATTGTATTGTATTGTATTGAATTGTTTGTATTGTATTGTATTGTATTGTATTGCATTGCATTGTATTGTATTGTATTGTATTGTATTGTATTGAATTGTTTGTATTGTATTGTATTGTATTGTATTGCATTGTATTGTATTGTATTGTATTGTATTGTATTGTATTGTATTGTATTGTATTGCATTATATTGATGCATAACAAGGGCGGAACGCAACATCGTTGCAAAGAGGAAATATGCCTCATCGGTAAAATCGAAACAGTACGAGACTGCCCACATCCCACCCCCACCGCCATCTCTGACGCCCTGAAAGAAAGGAGACAAAGCCCCCAAGAGAATTAAAAAAAATTCGAAACCGCGACAAGTCCGCTGACATTTCAGAAGAAAATAAATATAAATCTATTCCTTCGTAATCCCCGCTGACCTTTGAAAACATATAAAAGACTGTGCTGATCCTCACACTATGTAGAGCTCGATGGAAAGTAGGATATTAACACAATCACCTGAACGAGAAAAAAAAACAACAACTGAACACCACCCACCCAACTGCAAGAAGTATAGATCCTCATGAGCCTCCGCAAATTGCGGGGCCTCATGAAGATCTGTACGTCTTGTTTTAACTGCTTTGTATCCGTGTTCATTGGACGGCTGCGTCTCTTTGACGTTGGATTTACAATGCTTTCAAAAGCACAATCTGTGCCCACGGGCAGCGATGGGGTTAAAGGGAGACGAAGCATCCAGCCATTTAACCCTTGACGACTTCCCTAGTCTGACAATGTAAAATAATGTGGCCGATGACGGCCAGCGAGAGGCAAATAGGCAGATGCAGGGTCTCATATCGTAATCCATTTACAGCAGGAGATGGATCAACTATGATAATTTAAGGGTAGCGCCAGATTAGCTTGGTGCCATCGGGTGCCATGCTAATCTGGCACTACTCTTGAATTATCAGGTTCGACCTGCAACAGGTACATAATGGTTACGTGACACTTAACAAAATTGTGGAAATTCGGCGTTGGGGTTAAAAGGGTCCATGTCAGATGCGACTGAACATGTATATCTGGTCGCTAAAACTGGACAGCATTATTAATAAAGCACTTTTCTGCAGCTGCAACAAAGTGCCAAAGAAGAAGAAGAAAAAAAAATACCATCATTAACTAAAAAGAAAACCGTCACAACAATAACATAATAATGATAATGATGATGATGGTAATAATAATAATAATAATAATGATGATGATGATGATGATAACATCATCATCATCATCATCATCATCATTATATTCATAATAATATTCGTAATATTCATAATAATAATTATTCCAAACTGTGTTGATTTTAGAGCAAATCCAATGAACTACATACACACACACACACACTGACACACACACACACACACACACACACACACACACACACACACACACACACACACACACACACACGCACGCACACACACAAACACGCACACACGCACACACTACACCACACCACACCACACACACACACACACACACACACACACACACACACACACACACACACACACACACACACACACACACACCTTTTGACCGCCATACAGAATCAGAGCGGCACAACCCTCTTCTGAGACCAAACTAGGACATCAAATGAGTGCATTGCGCAGCTGCAAATATCATTTCCGTTCGCAAATCGAATGCAAATAGACACACAGATCGTATTTCGACCCTCATTCTGCACAAGTGGAACCAAATGAATAAACAGCGAATCGTCTTTTTTACCGCAATGACCCACATTACCGCAGTCCTAATGCAGCTCAGAACATCGCAATTGCATAGAACTATCGACAGATACCAGGCCTTCTGCACTACATGGTTTGCCGATAGAGATCATACATCGAGTCTTTAACCCCTCCGGACACCCCCCCCCCTCTTTCCAACTCCCCCGCCCTCCAATTCACGGCCGTGCGTGGGTCAACAGTAGCCGACGTCGGCCCGATGACCTTTTGTACTTAGGCCACTACACCCAAAACAAATTATTGGTGAAGTCGAAGCTTCCCAAAATTCTGTTTTTATTTGGCAGAAGCTTTTGAGAAAGGCGAAATTTGCATCGTTTAATGATGAAAATGTCGCTTTTCTAAGACAGTGGACATACTGGTTTTGTCATGTAATGGACGCAGCAGAATAAAGGTGGTACCTAGATCAAAGTAAGTCAAACATTGCTCGAATTTAAAACATTCCGTGGATTCATTCAGCCCGGTCTGTTTGTTAGAGCTTTTACAAAACTTCTCATTAACCCCTGCAACCTCATTCAAGTTAGTGACGTATTAAATTCTGGTCTTTCTTGCCTTTTTTTATCTTCAGACAGGCATACAGGGTTTGGATGACATGACATCTTGATGAAATAAAGACTAAAAGATATTTTGGTGAAAACACAGGATGTCTCCGGAAGCATTTAAAGACCACATAAATATTGTTTAACTCATTCAGCCCGACGGCCGTATTTCCCAAATTTGGGAGGCGTCATCTAATGACTATGCACCAGTTGTAGGAGATGGATAGACCATGATAATTCAAGGGCAGTGCCAGACTAGCAAGCTAATCTGGCACTACCCTTGAATTATCGTGGTCGACCCATCTCCTGCTGTATTGCGTCAGGGCTTAATGGGTTAACTTTAGACCATGAGTGTGTGTCTTATTCCGCTCTCATGAATGTAGTTCACTGTCAAAGACTGACCTGTCCCAATTAAAAAAAAAAAAAGTTTATTTGTTATTTACCGCAATACTATTACAAACCGCATTGCAACGTTAGCCTTCCGCAAGGGAGTTTCAGTTAGAATGTAAGTCCCTCGAGAGAATCGCATTTCTTGAATGATTTATTGTCAGACTGATGCAAACCCCAGTAGCCAAACGTCTTCGGGGCCAAGGCGACTGCAGTGGGCCCAAGGAGCTTTGCTTACTGGGTAGAAAGGCCGGTAGTCAGCAGCAAACGCAAAAACCAGCGACACTTAATTTGTGAGGAAATTCATTGATTCTACCGCCATGACCCATCTATGAGAAACGATGGAACCTAAGAGCCTCGGCAACATCCTCGAGGCAAAGCTAAACACACGCAACGTTTCGTCTGTCTGCAACGAAAACGACAGCTGTCATCCCGATGCGCAAAAGGCCATCGGGCCGCCGTTGGCCCGCGCACGGCGGCCGTGCGCGGGCCAACGGCAGCCTACGTCGGCCCGATGGCCTTTTGCGCAATGCGATAGCCGCGACCTGTTTCCGTCAGATGTAGCTTGCTTTGTTCGCTTCCAAATAACCGTATCATTTCTCTGTCTATCTATCTATCTATACCCCGTAGTCTTGCCGACCGTTGGGGCACCACTGATGACTTGGCAACCAGCTCCCTCCATTCCTCTCTGTTCTCTGCCATTCTCAGCGTATCGCCCAGCTTCAGTCCCAGTTCATTTCTCAGTTTACTTTAAAAAACAAAACCAAAACCAAAACGTGACTTTGTCTATGAAGTTATTTATAGTGAACGTGCGAAATATAATCTTGGCTTGGCTTGACTTCGCGAACGAAGATTCTATAGGGCTTGCCCACGTCGTCTGCAGGCATTTTCGTGGCTGCGGAGGCCAATCCGGGACAGGCAGGTTCGACCGCAGTGGCTGCAGGGGAAGGTATGGTCAGGGTTCTGAGTTACGGCAACTCGGTTTTTTTTTTTCTCCTGAGCCGTTTGTCCTTAAGGTTAGCTCTGCGAGAGTCCTCAAAGGAGACGGCTGCCTTGTAGATGGTGGAGCGCCAGGTGTCACGGTCCGCAGCAAGCGAAGACCACTGGCGGTGGTCGATTTGGCAAGCACTAAGTGACTTCTTGAGACCGTCTTTGTATCTCTTCTTTGGTGCCCCTCTGTCACGGTATAATCACATTAACAATAAACACTATCACACGAAGAAATCCACAGTTCGAAAACTTTGACCTGATGGAATTCTCTCCACGGTCATGGGTTCATCCCGAGCCGTTTCCTCAGCCGTGAGAGACTTTTTTATTTTTTTATAAAGCCGTTCTGCTTTTCCCGCTTGACAGTTTTCGTCAAAAGTCGTGTATCGCGGTTTAGATTAAATTTTGCCTGCAAATATTCTTCTTTCTCTAGGGAAAGTTACATTTATGTTTATTGTTAAAAATAGCACGGGAAAACCCCCTGGAATTCTGGCCAATCATTGAAGTCACGTGAAACAACTGACGCAATTAGACAAGTTTGTAGGGAAACTACGTCAGATGCAGCTGTACGATAAGTTATAAGCTCTCAACTGTTGGTTATGCGTCTTTTCCGCCGATTGTTATCGTCAGTAGCAGCCAAGGGGTTAACTAACAAAATCTTAAAACAGAAGGCACAAAGCTTACAAAAAGCACTGCCCTTTAAACATCGCGGTCGATCCATCTTTTTCGACCAATATATTAGACGTAATAGATTTTTCTAGAACGTATAATTGCGGTCTGGACACAAGCGGACACTTATTTGCACTCAACTCGTTTACTGCTGAGACAACGTTCGCACGATTCAAATGCAAGAGGCATGGATCCTCATAAGCCCCCGCAGGTGCGGAAGCTCATGAGGATCTATGTCTCTTTGCTGACCCCACCTCGTATTTCATGTTCCGGACGGACGGAGTTTTTTTTTAACCCTTTGGCTGTGAGTGGTGGTTTTTGTCGGCAGCAATCATCGACAAAACCGTCACAGACAGCAGAAGTATTAACCCATTTAGCCCCAACGCCCTACAGCAGAAGGTGGATTGACCATGATAATTCAAGGGTAGTGCCAGATTAGCTTGACGCCATCAGGCGCCAAGCTAATCTGGCACTACCCTTGAATTATCATGGTCCACCCATCTCCTGCAACTAGTACATGATCGTTAAGTGACATCTCCAAAAGTTAGGAAATGTGGCCTTGGGTCTAAATGGGTTACTAAAGATTTGAGAAACACACTCTGCAGCCGATGGCTAACAGTCTACTATACAATAGTGGAATGAGGAAGCCAGATCGTCCTTGTACGTGTTTATGTTATGCCCTGTTCGGATTTGCGGCGATCTGACGATGCCGGGAATACCAACAAGAAATCTGATACTGAAATCCCAACGAGTTTTCCTAGAAGGATTGGAATTTTCTAGTCTGGTAAATATTTTCGCTCCTGGGGTCCTCTGAGACGTGGCCTTTTATTGGTTTTCAGTGATATTTGAGAGCAAGAGAGAGAGAGAGAGAGAAAGAGAGAGAGAGAGAGAGAGAGAGAGAGAGAGAGAGAGAGAGAGAGAGAGAGAGAGAGAGAGAGAGAGAGAGAGATGAAATGAAATGAAACTTTATTTCTCAACGGATGAAGTAATTAGCACGTGTGCCATTTTTCATACTTGACGTTGCTACTCCGCCTACAAACACAGGATAATAATTGTAATACTAATAGTACCAAATTACACAAAGAAAAATTAGGAGACATTAAACATGAAGAGACATTAAACAAAATTCATTCATTCATTCGGTCATACAAAAACAAACGAAAAACAGAAAGTACACGCAACGCGCGCACACTGACACATACACGCTCGCGCGCACACACAGACAACGCTAATGATAACTTGACCTATATACGAAGCAAATCATTTGGATCATAGTAAAAATTCACTTCATACAGCAAAAATTATTTGGATAATAATAGAAACTTGAATTATGTAATTAGGCGATTATTATTAGTGAGAGAGAGAGAGAGAGAGAGAGAGAGAGAGAGAGAGAGAGAGAGGGAGAGAGAGAGAGAGAGAGAGAGAGAGAGAGAGAGAGAGAGAGAGAGAGAGAGAGAGAGAGAGAGAGAGAGAGAGAGAGAGAGAGAGAGAGATGAAAATAAATGGAATGAAACTTTATTCCTCAAAGATAAATGATTAGGTACACAGACCTTTTTTTTGATCATGTCCTTGCACAAGCACTCACGCAACACTCACACGCGCGTTATATAAAAACATAATTAAAATGGCAAAACGTGATCATCAAAAGGCTACTTTAGCAGTCACACACACACACACACACACACACACACACACACACACACACACACACACACACACACACACACACACACACACACACACACACACACTGATAACCTGTTTTAAACATGAACGTTAAAAACTTAGTTTGAACAATAACAGCAACAACAAACTCGGCAATACAATTCAAGGCGCTCGAGTCACTCCGACACAACTACACAACTATGGGCTCAAGTTTCTTTCAGCTGCCGAAATAAGCGGGCCCTGAATGTGCACAAAGACGGAGCCTCAGTAATGGCGATTGCCAACAAATTCCATAGCTGGGCTCCTGAGTAAGACAAACTAGTTTTGAATATATCGAGGCGCGGCCTTGCTATGGACAGATTGTTCCTCGCCGTTTTATTTGGCGTATGAGCAGGGCTAAATAGATCTGTTAGATAACTAGGCGCTTTAGAGTGGAAGATTTTAAACATAAGTAAGCCTTTATTGTACATGAGTAACTTACGCAGAGGTAGCTTGTGGAGGGCATTGAGTCGGTCGTCGGTGCTTTTGTAACCGGACTCAGTGACTCGGTGTAGGCGACTTAAATAGTTTATCAGATAGACAAAAACTGGCCATCTAATACAGTACTCAAGTGCCTACAGAGTTTAAGTCCGCATTCCTTTTGTGGTCTAGGGAAGGACTGGAGATTGCAGTGGAGAGTAGATAAATCTACTCTAGTCTCGCATGCGCACAACTGAAATCCGTCAGTGTTTACTCTTGCCTCGCGTTGTGTTCAAAAAGCCAAAGTTGCTTGCGCAATGGACCGACCACAGTATCCAGAAAAACCCTATTTTGACTGGACTTGTTGTTATCGTTCCTACTGAGCTGCTAGTAACGTGCGCTCGCACGATCAGTCACACCGTCATACATGCACGGACGTACACACACACAAACCTCTCGCACGTACACACGCACAGTCTCAGTCTCGCTCTCACTCTAGCCGCTGAGCATCATAAGATAGAAGTAAGGTTCCAAGATTTATTTGTACCAGAAAAGCATTCATAATAAAACAAACAACATGATCAAAATTAGTCGAACCAGTGCAAGTGCCAATAACCTTAAACACCTATACCTTCCGACACGATACCTAGCAAACCTATCTCCTATGCCTGACACCTACAACGATGAATACGAATCCTAGTGAACCTAGCTCCTAGGCCTAACACCTATACGCACTTACCAATAAAACCTACGCGCTGTCCTAACGCATCCTAAACCCTATTTGGGTGAACTAAACCGAAACACTACTGTCCCTATAGGATAGGGCCGGGGTCGTTCGAGATGATCATTATTCACAACCGTCTCGTGGGGTAGGGTCGGGGTGGCTCGAGGTGATCATTATTCACAACCTCCTCGTGGGGTAGGGTCGGGGTGGCTCGAGGTGATCATTATTCACAACCGCCTCGTGGGGTAGGGCCGGGAAGTGTGAGTGATCATTATTCACAACCGCTCACGGGGGAGAGGGGACTGGAGTGTGAGAGATCATTATTCACAACCGCTCACGGGGGAAAGGGACTGGAATGTGAGAGATCATTATTCACAACCGCTCACAGGGGGAAGGGGAGGGTGATCATTATGCACAACCACCGACGAGACTGAGAATCGGCCGCTTTATATAGGCTCCCAGCCTCTGGGTCCGGAAACTACGTCACAGCTTCGCGCGTGTAGTCCGCTACACACTAACTAGCTAAGTCAGCAAAATTCTCGCTCACAGTGCGCCCAGCGTGCACTAAACCACTGAACTCTGACTCGCTGGTAGTAACTAGCGATAGCGTTAGCAGAGGGCTCCTCTGCTACACTCCCTCCTCCTTAAGACCTAATGTGCACGACACATTAGTCAAACAAAAGGAATAAAGTCACACAAACTAAATGAAATGCACCAAGTTCAAGAAAATTACTTCTGGCATGCACAGTAAAATCCAAATTCAAAAGAAGTTCAACAAATTAAACAAAATAAAATCGTGATGCATGCACAACTGAGAAAAATTCAAAACAAAATCAAACTAAAGTCCAAATTAATAAAACATTCAAAACACGTTTCAAAACATGATCTCTGATCATGAACACGCATGAGCAACCATTTCAGCAACCGTGATGCGCTCGTGAAAATCAACAAGCTTCAGCACCACTCAAAATGCATAGCCACTGCATGAAATAATCCACAAAAAAAGCAACAACTAAAGAAACGAGGTTTCAAAACCAAAATTAAAGTACTGGTATCATCCTGCTGGCTGATGCACAACAATGCAAACATTGCAAAAGCATTTGTTACCAGAAGTCCAAGACCATAGCAAAATCAAGACTCACTTAGTCTGCAAAAAAAAACATACAAAAGCAAAAATCAGTCTATCAGACTGTTCGGGTAACATTTGGTCCACATCCCATTGAGTTCTCGAAACCCGTGTGAGCAAACTGGTTCTCGTAACACACACCCAACATTTGCACCAGTGAAATCCGACGATTTCAAAGTGAAAATTCCTGAGGTAAAATCGAGTACAAAACCTAACCAAAAATATTCAAAAATCTTATGCCAAAAAGTTCAAAATACAGTACAAAAACAAACAACCAGTTTGTTGCTGAGGTACAAAACCTTCAAAACAGCATAGTCAGATGATTACATATTATTATAAAGAGAAAAATGATATATGATTCAGACGTCTAGGCATGCACAAAGCAATACGACGACAACAAAATGGAAAATCAAACACATTTCTAATTCAACACAAAAAAATATATGCATGCAAAGGAGACATCTGAAAAGAAACAAACTTAACGGATACTCAGTCATGGCATTGTTCGTCCTTGGAGAATGTGCTTGGTCTTTCTTGATGTTTAGACTGAGTCCTATTCTGTTGGCTCGCACGACGTGAGAGGTTACCTGGTCAGAGCCGACCGGGCAACACTCTCGTCTTGGAGTTTCCAGTTAGAGCCACTGGCTTACTCCAAGACAGGTACGCCAGACAGACGCCTGTCTCAAGTGCATATTAGCGGACAATGTGAGCTGGGGGCCCAACTCACTTTCAAAGGGTCTCTAGGGAAGCCGACTAGAGCCAGCACGAACTTCCCCGTGAGATGCCGCCATCTCACGAAATTATTTCGGACACGTGAGACACGCGCGTGTCTCACTGACCACAATACTCTCCTGATATTGGGTCAAGAGTCGCTGAAACCGAATTCAAAAGATTTCCAAACAAACAAACACAAAAATCAATGCGCACCACCACGGTGGCTGAACAGAACAAAGTTTAAGCACCATACAAAATTTGTACCAAAAGTCTTGCAACAAAATACGCACAAAATATTAATCACTGGACATTCAGAATATCAAAATGTGTTACATATGGACTACTTTGAATGCGCAATACATAAAATCCATAATATTGAGCATGTAGCATTTGAAAAAAACCGTAGTCTCAAATTCAGAATTATGACGAGGATGGGGAATATCTCCTAGGGGCCCTGACTTCTCTTCCCCTTCTAGTTCTGATAGGAGTTTCCTCTTCATCTCTTTCTTCAGCTACTATCAGATCTAGGTCACTCATCTCCCGACTCTCACTTCCAGTTTCCATCGCACACTCACTCTCATTCTCACGGAGTGGCTGGTTTCTACCCTCGTAGGGTTTTACATCATTAATGTGTACTACAATGGGCTTGTCATTTCTGCTCTTAGCAATCTTCACCGCACTGTTTCCAACTTTTTCAATGACTCTGTAAGGACCTGTCCATCCTAGACCTAGTTTCTGTTTAGCTTTTGGTGGGTACCATCTCCAGACCCACATTCCTGCTTCTACTGGTCTCTCTTTACACGTTCTGTCATGATAGTGTTTCTGCCGCTGGACACTAGCCTCTGAATTCTCTTGTACAAAACGAAAGACTCGTTCTAGCGTGTTTTGAACCCATTGTACGTACTCTATGGGACATTCAGACACATCTCTAGTAGGGAAGACACCAAGTTCGACTGTCAATGGGAGATTGACCTCTCTGCCAAAAACAATTAAATTGGGCGTACACCCTGTTGAATGGTGGACAGAAGCTCTATATGCCATCATGATCAGGTCGAGGTGATCGCTCCAATCATCACGGTTCTCATTTACATATGCTGAGAGCATCTGTTGGATGGTTCTATTCTGTCTTTCCACCATCCCGTCACTTTCTGGGTGATATGGTGTGGTTCTCGTTTTGCTAGAACCTAACGCTTCACAGAGATATCTGAACAAGTGAGATTCAAACTCTCTACCCTGGTCTGTGTGGATAGTTAGAGGAATACCAAATCTACAGATAAACTCTGTTAACAGCTTGTCTGCTACCGTCTGTGCTGTATGGTCTGAGAGACAATACGCCTCTGCATACTTCGAATAATAGTCTTCGACGACCATAATATACTCAAACCCGTCGTGTGACATGGGCAGTGGACCCAGGATGTCTATGGCTATTCTCTCCATGGGCATACCCACGTTCACGTGCTGCATAGGAAGCTTCGCCCTGCCCGGACCCGGCTTCCTTCTTGCACACATGTCGCACTGTCTGCACCATCTGGCAACGTCATCCGCCATGCCTGGCCAGTACACGTGTCGTCTGACATTTGCCAGGGTCTTGTCGCGGCCTAAGTGGCCTGCACATCTTATGTCATGTGACATACGTAACACTTCTTGTCTAATCTCAGCTGGGGCTACTAGTAATAGTACCCTTTCCTGAGTAAGGCACTTATCAGGCACAACGTATAGTAAACCGTCCACTATTCTCAGATTGTCCCACTGAGCAATTAGTGTTCTGACAGCTGCGCTATACTTGCTAACTTCTGTCCTAGGAGGCTTCTCTCCTTTCTCTATCAGAGCTATTAGAATGCTAGTCACTAGATCTCTCTTTTGGAACATCTCTAAGTCCTCACGAGACCAGCTGGCTAACCAGTTGCTTTCCTGCATGCCAGGACCAAACGCAGAAGACTGAGCAGAATCCACGGTATCCCCTTTAGACATTGAGGCAGAATTACTCTGAACCGATTCATCCTCCCTGACTTCTACACTTGACCTGTCGGTGGTAGTGTCGCCCTGACTTTCACTGATAGTTGGGTCCGCACGCGGAACATCTTCACCCTTCGGTGAAGCAGCGTTCCTCTGAGAACCGCTAGCTTTCCCACCATCAGCTGAGTCATGACCACGTGCTTGCCGACGTGTCACCACTCTCACATGCTTCTTAGCACACTGACCACACTCCTCTCTCTGACAACATCTCCTTGGGATCCTCGACAACCCGTCCGCATTTCCATGTAGGGCGCCTCTCCGGTGCTCTATCTGAAAATCGTAGGTGTCCAACGTAGCTATCCATCTAGCTACCATGCCTTCAGCTTGATCAAAGGACTTTAGCCACCTAAGGGAACTGTGATCGCTCCGAACCAGAAACGGACGTCCCCAAAGATAGTGAGAAAAGTACTTCACGAACCTCACCACTGCATACAGCTCTCTGTATGTGGTACAGTACCTCTGCCTACTCTTAGACAAAGCGCAACTTGCATAAGCAATCACTTTTTCCTCTCCATCTTGAATCTGAGACAATACGCCACCAATGGAATTTGCTGACGCATCTGTATCAAGAATGAACCTGCCCTCTCTTGTCGGATAAGCAAGAACGGGAGAAGACACTAAAGCCACTTTCAGTTTCTCAAAAGCTTGCTGACACTGTTCGCACCAAACAAACTTCTGATTTTTCCTAGTCAAGTTTGTCAAAGGACTAGCTATCTCAGCGAAACCACAAATGTATTTTCTGTAATATGATGTGATTCCTAAGAAGCTTCTGACTTCTGAAACACAAGTAGGGACAGGCCAGTTAACAACTGCCTCTACTTTCTTTGGGTCACACTTTGTCCCTTCTTTTGAAACCACATGCCCTAGGAAGGAGCATTCGCTCTGCAGCAACGAACATTTCGAGGGCTTGAGCTTCAAATTGGCATCTCTGAACTTCTTCAAAACAACTTTGAGATTTTCCAGTGCCTGTTTCTCTGTTCTGCCTAGACAAATGACATCATCAATGTAGACTAGACATCTCTCAAAAAGAACACCACTTAAAGTCATCTCCATGAGTCTCTCAAAAGTAGCTGGACTGTTACATAGCCCAAATGGCATGACCTTAAACTGGAAAAGACCTTTATGCGTAGCGAACGCTGTCTTCTGTTTATCATTTTCATCCATCTCAACTTGGAAGAAACCCTGCGCTAAGTCAAGAGTTGAAAACCAACACGAACCTGACAAAGCATCGAGCGAGTCACCAATGTGGGGTAAAGGATAAGCATCTTTGCGTGTCAACTGGTTCAACTTCCTATAGTCAACGCAGAACCTAGTTGTACCATCCTTTTTCTTGACAAGTACCACGTTAGCAGCCCAGGGGCTGTCACTGGGTTCTATGACATCTTGCTTCAACATTTTGTCTATTTCCTCCTCCACAATTTCTCTCTGAGCTACGGGAATACGACGAGGGGGCAACTTGACAGGTTTGCCACCTCCTGTGTCAATAGTGTGTTTCACTTTGTTTGTCCGTCCAAGTTGTCCACCTGGAGACTGGAAAACATCTTGAAACTCTATGAGCGTCTCTTTCAATTTGTCTTTTGTCTCCTCGCTAACATCTGACGAAACATTAGCGATCAAATCCACTAAGTGACTAGGGAGTTTGTCACCCACATAGACCACTTCTTCTTTCTTTTCAGAACTAGTCGACAAAGAGTTCACTGAAAAACCAGTTTCTATGGACGCCACAACTGTATCTGGCTTCACTACAATCTCTTTATCAGTAAAGTTGGTAACAGGAACAAAGATTTCTTCTTGTGACACCTGAACCATGCACCTTGGAACTACTAGCCCTGTTTCACTTCTGAAACTCTCAACACCTTCTAACAGACCATCAGCTTTCTGTAACTGACACGGCTGAACGAAAGATGCCTTCAAAAACATTTCAGACCTAGGGGGAACCCTAGTGAGTTTACATACTTTAACCTCTGCACTTGTACCTGAACTCTCTTTCTTCAACTGAACCACCTGCTTGCGTATCATCAAAGTACCTCGCGCTAAGTCTAGCACGCCACCGTATTTCTGCATGAAATCAGTGCCTAGAATACCTGACGAACTGCCTAAGTCTGCGACTACTACATTATGCCTAAACCTCTGTCCTCCTACTTTCAAACAAAGTGTGGTTTCACCCTGAATTTCTAAAGGGTCACCGCTAGCAGTGCAAAGATTCAACTTACTCTTCTTCAGAGCCGATCTTTCCATGTTGACTAGCTTGAAATATCTGGCACTAATGACTGTGACAGCAGACCCGCTATCTACTAGAAAGTCTAAAGAAACCTTTCCTATCGCTACTGGTGCCATCCAGCATCCAGTGTTTGACAGTACACATAAACGCTGCCCCTTCGCTTTCTCTAAGCAGCCGTCATCACTTGCTAATTGGGCCGAGTCCCTGGCTGCTGAGAGCTCCGCCCGCCCTAGTTTCCCTGGCCTGGCGCGTTTTCGTTACTCACAGGCTCATTCCTGTCTCTATCTTCAATTTTCTGGCATTGCCTGGCATAGTGCCCCTTCTCTTTGCACTTATAACAAACAACATCAGGATTTCTTCTAGTCTTGTCTCCTGCCGACTGACGAGTCAGCGCTTTCGTTACTTTCTGAATCTCAGAAGTAAGTCTGTCACTCAGATTCTGGAAAGCCTTTGCTAAGCCTGCCTCAGCTGAATCTTTCTCTTCGAGACTTCTACCCTTAGCAGTAACATCACCATGTCTCTCTGGGTCTTCTGGTTTCCTGCCATCAAATCTCTCATCAAACGACTCAAATTCACTAGCCAGTGCTACTGCCTCGTGTATTGTCGTGGGATGATTGAACTGAACATGCCTTCTCAAGTCTCTAGAGGGAAGACCACTAACAAACTGATCTATGACTATGGTTTCTCTCGCTTCAATAGGCATCCTAGGGTATGCACTACTAGCAATGCGGTTTAAAGCAAACCCGTACTCTGTCACACTCTCGTTCTTTCTTTTCATCCTTGACCTGAACTCCACTCTACGAAGGTTTTCTTTCTCCGCGGGATCAAAACGACGTTCAAGTGCTGACCTGATAGCATCATAGTCCTCTATTCTCTCTAGTGCAAGCTCACCTAACACCTGTTGTGCTGGACCCCGGAGTGACATAGCTAGATTCACTCCTTTCTCGCTATAGTCCCAACCATTCCATCTTGCACATGTCTCGAAATGGCAAAGCCAGTCTTTCAAGTCTCCTTTTGTGCCAGTGAATATCTCGGGCACCCTCTCTCTCCTAGACGAGTTTCCACTGTCATTCAGAAAGGATCTATTTCTCGTAATGTTCCTGTTCGTCATGCTCCTTTGTGAGCAACGACTACCGTGACTGCATGAGCTTTCCTCGCTACTACTATCTGACTCACTGTAAACCGAGTGCCTGCTGCTCGTCGCCGACCTTCTAGGTTTACTCCTTCTTCTACCATCCTGACTTTTAGAACTACTTGACACCAACCAACTTGGAACAAGAAGCCTAAGGAATCCTAAGACTGCACCCATCTTGTAGACTGAACCTCACTATCTGTGTAATGAAAACGTCGCTTGTTTAGCTGCGTCTCCCACACAGACAGACTACAACACGAATCGCTAAACCAAACTAGAACCAACTTCAAACTCGGAATGTTTCCACTACTAAAAAAAATCTCACGCCTGGTACTAATAAAAACGCTCCCTGCCAGTACCGGTACCACGCTAACGGAAAAGACGTGTCGACAGTGACACAGATAGTCTGCCGCTGGCACAGCACATAGTCTTGAACTCACAGCTCTAACTACCTTCCTCGAACGAAGTATCTCGGCCAAACTATCTTTATCAAACAACGATTCTGGTCAAACAACAATCCTAACCAAAAACAATCCTGGTCACGGCACCAATTTTTGTAACCGGACTCAGTGACTCGGTGTAGGCGACTTAAATAGTTTATCAGATAGACAAAAACTGGCCATCTAATACAGTACTCAAGTGCCTACAGAGTTTAAGTCCGCATTCCTTTTGTGGTCTAGGGAAGGACTGGAGATTGCAGTGGAGAGTAGATAAATCTACTCTAGTCTCGCATGCGCACAACTGAAATCCGTCAGTGTTTACTCTTGCCTCGCGTTGTGTTCAAAAAGCCAAAGTTGCTTGCGCAATGGACCGACCACAGTATCCAGAAAAACCCTATTTTGACTGGACTTGTTGTTATCGTTCCTACTGAGCTGCTAGTAACGTGCGCTCGCACGATCAGTCACACCGTCATACATGCACGGACGTACACACACACAAACCTCTCGCACGTACACACGCACAGTCTCAGTCTCGCTCTCACTCTAGCCGCTGAGCATCATAAGATAGAAGTAAGGTTCCAAGATTTATTTGTACCAGAAAAGCATTCATAATAAAACAAACAACATGATCAAAATTAGTCGAACCAGTGCAAGTGCCAATAACCTTAAACACCTATACCTTCCGACACGATACCTAGCAAACCTATCTCCTATGCCTGACACCTACAACGATGAATACGAATCCTAGTGAACCTAGCTCCTAGGCCTAACACCTATACGCACTTACCAATAAAACCTACGCGCTGTCCTAACGCATCCTAAACCCTATTTGGGTGAACTAAACCGAAACACTACTGTCCCTATAGGATAGGGCCGGGGTCGTTCGAGATGATCATTATTCACAACCGTCTCGTGGGGTAGGGTCGGGGTGGCTCGAGGTGATCATTATTCACAACC
>BTPG01000008.1:88102350-88199247 GCA_036245525.1 Semisulcospira habei | reverse complement strand
CCAGCCTCTGGGTCCGGAAACTACGTCACAGCTTCGCGCGTGTAGTCCGCTACACACTAACTAGCTAAGTCAGCAAAATTCTCGCTCACAGTGCGCCCAGCGTGCACTAAACCACTGAACTCTGACTCGCTGGTAGTAACTAGCGATAGCGTTAGCAGAGGGCTCCTCTGCTACACTTTCTTCACTATCCGGGTGGATTAATTTGGCTGCCCTCCGGTGAAGAGCATTAAGCCTTTTTATGCACGCATCGCTACATCCGTCCCAAATTGTGGAAGCATAATCTATATGGGATTGAATATGTGCGTTATAAAATATTTTCCTTGTCTGTGTATCTGTAAAATAACGTAATTTTCAAAGAAGATATAAATTCCTGGACACTGTTCGACATATGCTGCTGACATGCGCGTGCCATGAGTTGGACGTCAGTAATGACGCCTAACAAGCGTTGCTCTCTAAATTGTCTAATCGGCTCAGAGTTTATAGAAAGGCTAAGCGGGGGTGGATGTAGCTGCTGCTTCTGTCGTGTAGTTATTAGCATGCATTCTGTTTTAGACAGATTTGGTACCATATAATTAGTGTGACACCATTTTGAAACATCAGTTAAGCGGCCCCCTGTTGAAGTGAGGAATTGATCATTGTGGAGATTTTCGCCAACGACACGTCGACTGAGAGTCGCATCAGCAGTCAGCAAACAGGCTACAGCGTACGTTTAGAGAGAGAGAGAGAGAGAGAGAGAGAGAGAGAGAGAGAGAGAGAGAGAGAGAGAGAGAGAGAGAGAGAGAGAGAGAGAGAGAGAGAGAGAGAGCAATAAAGTGTGGTCGTGAGCACACGCAAAAACCGGCAAAACTTAATTTGCAGGAAATTAAATGATTCTCCTGCCTTTAGTCGACTATGAGAAACATTGATCCTTTTAACTCATTCGAGACGAACGGCATCTGGATACGCGGCTTAAGCCGAGTACCCGGAATCCGTTCGTCTCGAATTAGTTCAACCTCGGCAACATCCACCTGAGGTATAACGGAGCTACAGCGGAGCACATTGCTTTGTTGCTTGTGTAGGACTAAGCTCGAAGTTGCAACCCTGCCACCCCTGTTTCCGTCAGATGCAGCTGTGTGCTAAGTTTTAGCCCCTTGATTGTTATTGTTACTGGCGATACCGCTCTGGGAAAAAGACGAGTAATGCGGACCCCCCCCCCTCCCCCGCCTCCCATCCCACCCCCCAAGTCGACTCAACATCAATTATATTGACCCCTTTACTGTTGCTGGCGATGTCATTCGGCAGTAAGGTTGGGTAGTTGTGCGCGCCTTCTCCGTCGAACGACATTGTCAGTAGCAGTCAATGAGTTATTTTTTTAAAGTCAAGACTTACCACGTTCGTCTAAGAGATTTACAGAACAGTACATCGGACATATGAGACATCAGATGAGAAAGTAGCAGTGAAAGGGCCTTGTCATTCAGTGCGTTTTCGCATTAACCCCTTCGCTGTCAGTGTTCACGGATTTCGCGGCAGAAACTGCTGCACGCTGATCGACATTCGCGCGAGAAACAAATTAAGTGGGACTAAAAGTAGGCATACAAAACACAGGACTAACAAGAGATATAAATCCTCATGAGCCCCGCGACAGCTGGGTAGCGTTTGCCTTGCCCCAGCAGTTAAGGGGTTAAGCAATGCAGCATCCGTTGACGAAGAATATGTCTGTCTTGAGGTAAGCAGTACTGAATGGCTATGTAACGACGAGACAAAGAAATGTTCCACAGTGGAAAAACAACCAGAAATGAAGCCATTTGAGGCTGAATGAGGTTCTTATTGGCAAGTTCACTCTATATGTGGAAACTTCGCTCATAGAAACTGCGCGTCGTGAAACGAATCCTCTTTTACAGTACCGGTGATGGCATTCACCAGTGGGTTCAACATTTTTCGCTTTGGAAAGGCCAAGGTTACAAAGTAAAGTAGGTTATAGCACTGTCAGGGGAGAGAAATGTGCATGATCGACCAGTGATCATAGATCTACTGTGGCCAAAGCACAAACAAAAAGAGATAGGAAATAGAGGGGGCGCTAAGAAAGTGACCGAAAGCAATGCATATGGAAGCCCCCCCGAAGGGGGGCGTATCACATATCCACTGTTCCAGCCACTCAGTGCATGGAAATTTAAATCTAGGTCCCCCAAGGGGGGTCCAGATATTTAGCCGGTGTGGACAGCTGTTTCGGTCTTGGCGACCTCCTCAGCACACCATCGGCAATACTGGAGGAGGCAGGAAATTCTGCCTACCTGCAATGACAACCACATTTTACTGTGGTGTCTGCAGGGGCATACATTCCATGCCACCACCCAGAGTTAAATCTCCATGCGTCATAAAAGAGAACCTACCAAAAGGGGGGAAGGGGTTGCAGTCGATATTGTAGTGATAAATGAAAAGAAAAGGGGAGACTGCCAGTGCTAATATTTTAGGAAGGTTACAAAGTAAAGTAGGTTATAGCACTGTCAGGGGAGAGAAATGTGCATGATCGACCAGTGATCATAGATCTACTGTGGCCAAAGCACAAACAAAAAGAGATAGGAAATAGAGGGGGCGCTAAGAAAGTGACCGAAAGCAATGCATATGGAAGCCCCCCCGAAGGGGGGCGTATCACATATCCACTGTTCCAGCCACTCAGTGCATGGAAATTTAAATCTAGGTCCCCCAAGGGGGGTCCAGATATTTAGCCGGTGTGGACAGCTGTTTCGGTCTTGGCGACCTCCTCAGCACACCATCGGCAATACTGGAGGAGGCAGGAAATTCTGCCTACCTGCAATGACAACCACATTTTACTGTGGTGTCTGCAGGGGCATACATTCCATGCCACCACCCAGAGTTAAATCTCCATGCGTCATAAAAGAGAACCTACCAAAAGGGGGGAAGGGGTTGCAGTCGATATTGTAGTGATAAATGAAAAGAAAAGGGGAGACTGCCAGTGCTAATATTTTAGGAAGGTTACAAAGTAAAGTAGGTTATAGCACTGTCAGGGGAGAGAAATGTGCATGATCGACCAGTGATCATAGATCTACTGTGGCCAAAGCACAAACAAAAAGAGATAGGAAATAGAGGGGGCGCTAAGAAAGTGACCGAAAGCAATGCATATGGAAGCCCCCCCGAAGGGGGGCGTATCACATATCCACTGTTCCAGCCACTCAGTGCATGGAAATTTAAATCTAGGTCCCCCAAGGGGGGTCCAGATATTTAGCCGGTGTGGACAGCTGTTTCGGTCTTGGCGACCTCCTCAGCACACCATCGGCAATACTGGAGGAGGCAGGAAATTCTGCCTACCTGCAATGACAACCACATTTTACTGTGGTGTCTGCAGGGGCATACATTCCATGCCACCACCCAGAGTTAAATCTCCATGCGTCATAAAAGAGAACCTACCAAAAGGGGGGAAGGGGTTGCAGTCGATATTGTAGTGATAAATGAAAAGAAAAGGGGAGACTGCCAGTGCTAATATTTTAGGAAGGTTACAAAGTAAAGTAGGTTATAGCACTGTCAGGGGAGAGAAATGTGCATGATCGACCAGTGATCATAGATCTACTGTGGCCAAAGCACAAACAAAAAGAGATAGGAAATAGAGGGGGCGCTAAGAAAGTGACCGAAAGCAATGCATATGGAAGCCCCCCCGAAGGGGGGCGTATCACATATCCACTGTTCCAGCCACTCAGTGCATGGAAATTTAAATCTAGGTCCCCCAAGGGGGGTCCAGATATTTAGCCGGTGTGGACAGCTGTTTCGGTCTTGGCGACCTCCTCAGCACACCATCGGCAATACTGGAGGAGGCAGGAAATTCTGCCTACCTGCAATGACAACCACATTTTACTGTGGTGTCTGCAGGGGCATACATTCCATGCCACCACCCAGAGTTAAATCTCCATGCGTCATAAAAGAGAACCTACCAAAAGGGGGGAAGGGGTTGCAGTCGATATTGTAGTGATAAATGAAAAGAAAAGGGGAGACTGCCAGTGCTAATATTTTAGGAAGGTTACAAAGTAAAGTAGGTTATAGCACTGTCAGGGGAGAGAAATGTGCATGATCGACCAGTGATCATAGATCTACTGTGGCCAAAGCACAAACAAAAAGAGATAGGAAATAGAGGGGGCGCTAAGAAAGTGACCGAAAGCAATGCATATGGAAGCCCCCCCGAAGGGGGGCGTATCACATATCCACTGTTCCAGCCACTCAGTGCATGGAAATTTAAATCTAGGTCCCCCAAGGGGGGTCCAGATATTTAGCCGGTGTGGACAGCTGTTTCGGTCTTGGCGACCTCCTCAGCACACCATCGGCAATACTGGAGGAGGCAGGAAATTCTGCCTACCTGCAATGACAACCACATTTTACTGTGGTGTCTGCAGGGGCATACATTCCATGCCACCGCCCAGAGTTAAATCTCCATGCGTCATAAAAGAGAACCTACCAAAAGGGGGGAAGGGGTTGCAGTCGATATTGTAGTGATAAATGAAAAGAAAAGGGGAGACTGCCAGTGCTAATATTTTAGGAAGGTTACAAAGTAAAGTAGGTTATAGCACTGTCAGGGGAGAGAAATGTGCATGATCGACCAGTGATCATAGATCTACTGTGGCCAAAGCACAAACAAAAAGAGATAGGAAATAGAGGGGGCGCTAAGAAAGTGACCGAAAGCAATGCATATGGAAGCCCCCCCGAAGGGGGGCGTATCACATATCCACTGTTCCAGCCACTCAGTGCATGGAAATTTAAATCTAGGTCCCCCAAGGGGGGTCCAGATATTTAGCCGGTGTGGACAGCTGTTTCGGTCTTGGCGACCTCCTCAGCACACCATCGGCAATACTGGAGGAGGCAGGAAATTCTGCCTACCTGCAATGACAACCACATTTTACTGTGGTGTCTGCAGGGGCATACATTCCATGCCACCACCCAGAGTTAAATCTCCATGCGTCATAAAAGAGAACCTACCAAAAGGGGGGAAGGGGTTGCAGTCGATATTGTAGTGATAAATGAAAAGAAAAGGGGAGACTGCCAGTGCTAATATTTTAGGAAGGTTACAAAGTAAAGTAGGTTATAGCACTGTCAGGGGAGAGAAATGTGCATGATCGACCAGTGATCATAGATCTACTGTGGCCAAAGCACAAACAAAAAGAGATAGGAAATAGAGGGGGCGCTAAGAAAGTGACCGAAAGCAATGCATATGGAAGCCCCCCCCGAAGGGGGGCGTATCACATATCCACTGTTCCAGCCACTCAGTGCATGGAAATTTAAATCTAGGTCCCCCAAGGGGGGTCCAGATATTTAGCCGGTGTGGACAGCTGTTTCGGTCTTGGCGACCTCCTCAGCACACCATCGGCAATACTGGAGGAGGCAGGAAATTCTGCCTACCTGCAATGACAACCACATTTTACTGTGGTGTCTGCAGGGGCATACATTCCATGCCACCACCCAGAGTTAAATCTCCATGCGTCATAAAAGAGAACCTACCAAAAGGGGGGAAGGGGTTGCAGTCGATATTGTAGTGATAAATGAAAAGAAAAGGGGAGACTGCCAGTGCTAATATTTTAGGAAGGTTACAAAGTAAAGTAGGTTATAGCACTGTCAGGGGAGAGAAATGTGCATGATCGACCAGTGATCATAGATCTACTGTGGCCAAAGCACAAACAAAAAGAGATAGGAAATAGAGGGGGCGCTAAGAAAGTGACCGAAAGCAATGCATATGGAAGCCCCCCCGAAGGGGGGCGTATCACATATCCACTGTTCCAGCCACTCAGTGCATGGAAATTTAAATCTAGGTCCCCCAAGGGGGGTCCAGATATTTAGCCGGTGTGGACAGCTGTTTCGGTCTTGGCGACCTCCTCAGCACACCATCGGCAATACTGGAGGAGGCAGGAAATTCTGCCTACCTGCAATGACAACCACATTTTACTGTGGTGTCTGCAGGGGCATACATTCCATGCCACCACCCAGAGTTAAATCTCCATGCGTCATAAAAGAGAACCTACCAAAAGGGGGGAAGGGGTTGCAGTCGATATTGTAGTGATAAATGAAAAGAAAAGGGGAGACTGCCAGTGCTAATATTTTAGGAAGGTTACAAAGTAAAGTAGGTTATAGCTTCCATATGCATTGCTTTCGGTCACTTTCTTAGCGCCCCCTCTATTTCCTATCTCTTTTTGTTTGTGCTTTGGCCACAGTAGATCTATGATCACTGGTCGATCATGCACATTTCTCTCCCCTGACAGTGCTATAACCTACTTTACTTTGTAACCTTCCTAAAATATTAGCACTGGCAGTCTCCCCTTTTCTTTTCATTTATCACTACAATATCGACTGCAACCCCTTCCCCCCTTTTGGTAGGTTCTCTTTTATGACGCATGGAGATTTAACTCTGGGTGGTGGCATGGAATGTATGCCCCTGCAGACACCACAGTAAAATGTGGTTGTCATTGCAGGTAGGCAGAATTTCCTGCCTCCTCCAGTATTGCCGATGGTGTGCTGAGGAGGTCGCCAAGACCGAAACAGCTGTCCACACCGGCTAAATATCTGGACCCCCCTTGGGGGACCTAGATTTAAATTTCCATGCACTGAGTGGCTGGAACAGTGGATATGTGATACGCCCCCCTTCGGGGGGGCTTCCATATGCATTGCTTTCGGTCACTTTCTTAGCGCCCCCTCTATTTCCTATCTCTTTTTGTTTGTGCTTTGGCCACAGTAGATCTATGATCACTGGTCGATCATGCACATTTCTCTCCCCTGACAGTGCTATAACCTACTTTACTTTGTAACCTTCCTAAAATATTAGCACTGGCAGTCTCCCCTTTTCTTTTCATTTATCACTACAATATCGACTGCAACCCCTTCCCCCCTTTTGGTAGGTTCTCTTTTATGACGCATGGAGATTTAACTCTGGGTGGTGGCATGGAATGTATGCCCCTGCAGACACCACAGTAAAATGTGGTTGTCATTGCAGGTAGGCAGAATTTCCTGCCTCCTCCAGTATTGCCGATGGTGTGCTGAGGAGGTCGCCAAGACCGAAACAGCTGTCCACACCGGCTAAATATCTGGACCCCCCTTGGGGGACCTAGATTTAAATTTCCATGCACTGAGTGGCTGGAACAGTGGATATGTGATACGCCCCCCTTCGGGGGGGCTTCCATATGCATTGCTTTCGGTCACTTTCTTAGCGCCCCCTCTATTTCCTATCTCTTTTTGTTTGTGCTTTGGCCACAGTAGATCTATGATCACTGGTCGATCATGCACATTTCTCTCCCCTGACAGTGCTATAACCTACTTTACTTTGTAACCTTCCTAAAATATTAGCACTGGCAGTCTCCCCTTTTCTTTTCATTTATCACTACAATATCGACTGCAACCCCTTCCCCCCTTTTGGTAGGTTCTCTTTTATGACGCATGGAGATTTAACTCTGGGTGGTGGCATGGAATGTATGCCCCTGCAGACACCACAGTAAAATGTGGTTGTCATTGCAGGTAGGCAGAATTTCCTGCCTCCTCCAGTATTGCCGATGGTGTGCTGAGGAGGTCGCCAAGACCGAAACAGCTGTCCACACCGGCTAGATATCTGGACCCCCCTTGGGGGACCTAGATTTAAATTTCCATGCACTGAGTGGCTGGAACAGTGGATATGTGATACGCCCCCCTTCGGGGGGGCTTCCATATGCATTGCTTTCGGTCACTTTCTTAGCGCCCCCTCTATTTCCTATCTCTTTTTGTTTGTGCTTTGGCCACAGTAGATCTATGATCACTGGTCGATCATGCACATTTCTCTCCCCTGACAGTGCTATAACCTACTTTACTTTGTAACCTTCCTAAAATATTAGCACTGGCAGTCTCCCCTTTTCTTTTCATTTGGAAAGGCCAAGTTTTACAGAAAGACAACATTGGTGGACTTTGGCTCAAAGAACCTCGCCGAGCGTTGAAAAACAATGTGTTGACTTTTCCTACTTTGATGTGATTCTGAAGTCTCATTTGGCACTGCGTGCTCCTGACCATTAAACCTAACGCAAATGTACAGCGACTTGTAATGACTTGTTCATTACCGGGGCTTCTTCCAAAACAGTCTAAAAGGTCTGGCAATTAACCCATTCAGCCCTGACGCACTACAACAGGAGACGGGTCGACCATGATAATTCAAGGATAGTGCCAGATTAGCTTGGCGCCTGTCGGCGCCAAGCTAATCTGTCACTACCCTTGAATTATCATGGTCGATCCATCTCCTGCAACTCGTGCATAGTCGTTAGATGACGCCTCCAAAATTTGTAAAGTACGTGCGTCGGGTTGAATGCGTTAAAGGTTTTGCTGTTGACCATGTCACTAGTGAAATCAGGTCATTTTGGGCTGAGTGGGTGGTGTGGGACCAAGGTAGAAGAAAATTGGGGTGTGAGTGCTGTGCATTTGTGTGTGAGGCAGAGCGTTTGTGGTGGGTGAGGAAGGAGGGGGAGGGGTTTGGGGGGTGGGGGGTGGGGGGTGGGGTGGGTAGATGCTGCGGCAGTTGTCTTGATCATGTGCAGCTGCATGTTGGCCTGCAGTACCCTTAACCATTTGGCCGCCAGCCGACGCACCTTGCCTGTTGTTAATGCATCTCCAAAGAACCCTTGCTGTCTGAGGAACACTGACACAAAATAAGGTCACCAAGAGGCGTAGATTCTCATGAGCCCCCGCAATTGCGGGGGCTCCATGATGATCTATGCCTCTTGCATATTGGTTTTGAAGGGATTAAAATAGTAACATAATTTGCATACCTGTACTAATAGAGAGGTGGATTTTGTATTGATGTATGCACAATGAGTCAAACACAGTTACAAGGAATCGATGGAATTTAAATTCTGATAGTGTGTCACAGGTTCATTATTTCGAATTTCACATTTATAAATCTGAAATAATAATAATAATAATAATAATAATAATAATAATAGTAATAATAATAATAATTATTATTATTAAATATATAATAATTATTAATAAATACTACTAAAGTTATATTTATATTACATTATATTCCATTTATGTTGTTATTATCATCATCGTCATTAATATTATATTAATATAGTAATGATAATAATAATAATAACAAAAATAACAATAATAATAATACTAATACAATGCCTTAAAATTAATTATAATAATACTATGCCTTAATAATAATAATAATAATAATAAAGGCATTATTATTATTATTATTATTATTATTATTATTATTATTATTACAAAGGCACTGTAGGCGCCATTAGGCTCCAAACTATCCTAGCACGATCCTTGAACTATCATGACAAATCTGTCCCTTGAACAAAGAGCAACTCCAAGTTTGGGGATTTTCACCGATGGGCTAAGATCGTGAAAGGAAGCTGACAGAACAAAACAGCCAGACAGCTGGATCTGGTTTTTCATGCCGGATCAAACGTCAAGTCATTACAAGTGTACGGTTTCCAAGAAGCCAACGGGCTGCCAGTTAACTTTTTGTATCCACGAAACGAAGATGTCCATTTGCAGCCTGTGTACAGCAATGTTAACACACGCGACCCCGGCATGGTCGAAATTCGTAATGGTCAAACAGTCTCTTTTTGTGAAAGTCAGGATGAAACACCTCGACTTCATCAGCCTAGAAACTCTACAACAACTAAGATACGGACTGACCATCATAGTTCAAGGGTGGTGTCAGAATAGCTCTTTCCCAAGCTATTCTGGCACCACCCTTGAACCATCAAGGTAGAAATGTATCCTGAACTGTTTCGTCCTTGGACGGCCTTCAACTCTTCTGGCACACCCTTTGAACTATCAAGTTAGATCTGTTTCCCGAACTATTGCATAGACAGCTCTTCTGTCGTGGTCCTTAGCTGTAATGTAATCCACAGACGACCTCTGGGCACAGCGCTCACTCTCATTGGCATGGTGTCAGAAAAGAGTCTCAAAAGATCTCTAAACAGGTCGAACATTGAATGCCAGATCAACGCCTAGGCACTCCCCCCCCCCCCCGCCCCCCCCCCCCCCCGCCCCCCCCCCCCGCCCCCCCCAAAAACAAACAAACAAACAAACAAAACAAAACAAAAAAAACCAAAAAAAAAATTATAAATAAAGCCAGCGTAAAGAATACATCATGAAGACAGAGAAAAAGTATCTTCCAGTTAATAATCTCACAGGTCTATCATCCATACACACTGAGGAGCAAGAAAACATGCAACATCATTCGAAACATCGGAAACACTTTAGTGCTTCCGATGTTTCGAATGATGTCTCATTTCCTTTGCTCGTCAGCATAGTTTGACATGCTTATGGAAGAGGGTAATAGCTTCAGGGTTTCCTATCATTCCCAGCAAACATTCGGCTGGTTCCAGAAGCCAAACATAATTTTACGTCCTTTTTAAATTCTAAGTTGCTTTCACCGACTGTGTGAAACAGGGGTGATGAAGAATCAGTTTTGTCAGGAAGAAAACTAGAAAAGGGAACCCAATCCTTTAAAGTAAACGTTAACCCTTTTAAAAGGAAACAGAAAATAGAGGTTGAAAACCCTTTAAATTAGATACAAGGAACGACGTTTCAGATCAAACATCCTTCTTCAGGTGACATGGAAACAAATCCAAGGTCCCATTTCTCAAATTTGGGAGGTGTTGCCTAACGCCTATGTACCTGTTGTAGGAGATGGATTGATCGTGATAATTCAAGGGTAGTGCCAGATGAGCTTGGCGCCTTCAGGCGCCAAGCTCATCTGGCACTACCCTTGAATTATCATGATCAATCCATCTCCTGCTGCAAGGGTCCCGGTGCTAAAAGGGTTAACCTCTTTCACTGTCAGTGGACACATATTGTGGTTATGACATATTTGTAATTCATGCATCATCAAAGAGCCCCAACCGTCCGAGGAAAATGGGTAGGAACTGGTTTCAGCAAGATGCATAAATCCTCATGAGCCCCCGCAATTGATCATGAGGATCTATACCTCTGTTGTGTTCAAAAATTCTCGGCAGTGAAGGGGTTAACTAACCACAAATAAGGCCTTTGACCCAATCAGTCCTGGTAAATTTCAAAGCGACAAGACAATCTGACACTAACCGTGAAGCGAGGCTTTGGAGTGGGAACAAAAGCGTGACAACAGACTTTCACGTTTCCCGAAATAACTGGCACGTTTGCACGAATTGCAACGATCATATTCTGGCTGTCGCGTCACGTTTCACGACGATTTTTTTTTTACGGATCACGCGAGGATAAAAGAAATGGCAATCGCGAATTATGAGAACAGAGAAAACGCAAATCATGCATCACGATTTAGTACATATCCTGTCCCTTCCCTGCCCACCCCCACCTGTCCCCCCCCCCCCCTCTCGTCCCCCAGCTTAGAATTGTGTCTCATCATCTATAGCACAATGATTGCCTGATGGACTTCTCTAAAGAACGCAGAAATAAATGAATTCCAGGCCCCCCCAAAAGATGAATGCCAAGAGTGTAAAATGCAAAGAGATAACCGACCCCAAAAAACAACAAACAAACAAACAAACAAACAAACAAACAAACAAACAAACAAACACAGAAACAATACCAAAACGCGTTGAATGGACCAGCACAAAACAGTTTAACTGTTTTGTGCTGGTCCTTTCAAATCGTGTTTCTTTCTTTGTCCTCTATTCTTTAGCAGCGAATGAAGCCTGTGATTTAGTTAGTAGGGTTAAACGCCAAAAGCAGGCGACTAAAGACCATCTCACAGCGAGAAGCGCCTGCGAGAGGTATGGTGAGGCTACCGTTTCAGTTCAACAGAAGAGGTTAAGGAGCTCGAGGGTTTCTCGCCATTTCGAGTAAACATTCCGGAGGTCGTAGAAGCCATATTAAAGTCCGTTTTAACCCCATAGCTGTCGGTAGCGCTTTTTGTCGAGGTGATTCCCGCAGGAATCACCTCGACAGTAAGCGCTACCGACAGCCAAAGGGTTAAATGCAATCATTTGCCCTAGTCTGCTTTACAAATTAATGAAGTTGCGGCAAAGATAAAAAACTGGATCGGTCGAATGATTGTTTTTAAACCCATATCATACTGAGTCTAAAAGCTTCCAATTTGTACACTACCATATGCAAGCTACATTATAGTACTTACGGATAAGGAAATAGACCAAAGGCTTTAGTTCAAGGGTGGTGGCAGAATAGCTTGGCGCCTAGAGGCGCCAAGCTATTCTGTCACTACCCTTGAACTATTTTAGTCAAACGTATTTCACACACTGGTGTATTCCGAATGATAAGGGTTAAATGAAAAGCAAGCAAACAGGGTTTTGGAGGTTTCACTGTTGAAACGCTCACATTAACCCCCTCTTTGCCGCTGGATGTATATTTTGTTTCTGAAATCTGTGAGTTCACTCTATGACCAAAAAGTCACAACCGACCACGAAACATGGATACAAACTCGCCTCCGCAAGAGGCATAGATCCTGATGAGCCCCCGCAGTCGCGGGGGCTCATCAGGATCTATGCCTCTTGCAGTTGGATTGCGTTCACCTTTTCTCGGCAGTGAATGGGTTAATCAAAATGCGAAAAGGTCTTTGCTCGCAAAGGTCCAACTGTGTTTGCCTATGCAAACTTTCCAGATACTATGGTGTGGAATCGGAATGTCCCAAAACAGTCATCACAAAAAGTGCTCTTGAGGCAGATGACGACAGCTTGAATATTTTTTAAGCTCTGACAATCAACAGTTAAATCACGCTGGCTGTCTCCCTCGATTCGCTACAGCAGTAGCTCTTGTTACGGTATCCCAACCATTTCTACGCCCCAAGCCTAGTCAAGAAACCGCAAGTCTCATTTCCGCTTGCAAATGGCCGCAGCTGTTAGCTGCTTGTGTGAATGCTTAGAGTAGACAGCTGAATGTATTCCTCCTTGTAAAAATTAAATGATAGTGGAACGGCGTTTTTTTTTTTAATTTTATTTATCATTTTAACACGTGCAGAAAACGAGAAGCAGTGAAGATCCAAATAAAATGCAGATTTTAGAGACCGGAACTATTTTGTACCGAAGCTTGCAGCTTGGGGCGTGAAAATGGTTGGGGTCTAACAGCTATCAATATATATAGAGAGAAAGACAACTCGTGTGCGGTAAGTGCACTCATAATTGTAAGGATAATATTAAAAAAAAATACCCCCCCCCCCACCCCACAAAAAACACACACACACACAAAAAAGAACAAACAATGCATCGTGCGATTTAGTGTGACATTCAGTTCAAGTCAATATGAAAAGATGTTTCCGGCAAAAATAGAAACACTATTAACTCATTCGAGACAAACGGCATCCGGATACGCGGCTTCAGCCGCGTATCAGGATGCCGTTCGTATCGAATGAGTTAAGAGTTTCCTGTTTTGATTTCCACAAAGAAAGAAACACGCTTAGAAAAGCTATTTACAACACAATTTATTAAAATTTCGAAAACAGACAAACAAACACGTATACGTTTAGACCACAATAGTTATTAACGTATGCGGGTGAGTGTGTGTGTGTGTGTGTGTGTGTGTGTGTGTGTGTGTGTGTGTGTGTGTGTGTGTGTGTGTGTGTGTGTATGCACGTGAGCAGCTTAAATATATTTTGATGTGTTTTATTTTCTTCTTTTTAAGTTGCGCAGCACCGAGACGATTTTCTTAATGTATTTTTACACAGGGCAATAAAGTTCTATCGTATCTTATTTTATGAAGCTATCTCAGCACAAAGACCATGTCGGTGGTACTCCTGTTGGCTCTGAAGCCACACTGACCCTCCGGGAGGTGGTCTTCAGCGATGGCAGGTACCAGCCGATTCAGGAGCAGCCTTGCGAGAATTTTCCCGGCAATGGACAGCAGGGTAATTCCACGATAATTGGAGCAAGCAAGTCGCGTACACGTACACGTCGCTACTTATTTTGTCAGTGTGAAGTAGCTAAATTGTGTTGTAACTGTCCTTTCTAAGCGTGTTTCCTTCTTCGAGTGGGTTATTCTCTGCATTTTACACGCTTGGCAGTCATCTTTGTGGTTTCGATTCCGTTTAGATTTCGCAAAATTAGATCGGGATGCTCAATTGCCTAGTCGTAGGAGTAACCTGCTCAGAGAATCGAATACTAACCTAGACGGACACCCAAAGCGCAAAAGGCCATCGGACCGACATCGGTCCGATGGCCTTTTACATATTGGGTAGATTGTTACTCTTGGTTACTATTTCTGCCGTTATATGGGGAAAACGAAAGCAAAATTTTAACACATAACAATGAAAAAAAAAATTCATTTATTTCTGTGTATAGCAATGATGGCCAAAGGGTTAGACAATGAAAATCCAGCTTTTCTCAACAATGGACATACTTGCAATTGTCATATAAGGGCAGATTTGGTCTGGATTCAAGCACATAAAAAAACTGGAGAGTGACGTTGGCCCGCGCATCGGGCCGATGGCCTTTTGCGCATTGGGCATGTCTTTACATTTCCATGCCGCCATTTCATCACGATTTTGACATACAGCATTTCCGCTCGGACGTATGAAGCATTAGAAAAGGGGATTAACCTAGTAGATACATGATGGAGTTTTATTTTTCGATCTCGCCACATTATGAATATTCTAAACAGGAATATTCCATTGTCTAGACTTGCGAGTACACGCACACTGATCAGAGAATCGGATACTAATCAAGATGAATAGATGGTAGCTCTTAGTAAAATCTCGGATTAGACACAGGCCACTTCAGTCGTCTCACGAGACATGCTCAGAAGCACAAAAGCCTGGGCTAGCTTATTAATTTACTTATGCCCACTCCACTTTCACATCAAGAGACTGGGAACCACCTGGAGTAGAATCGAAGGAGAAGCACAGGACAGGAGTTGCTGGAGGTCTCTCGTCGACGGCCTATACCCAGGTAGGGGTGACAGGCGTAAGTAAGTAAGTACTCCACTTCCGCAGTCAACAGGCTCACATTTATAATTACTCTAAATCTCTATCCTTGTTAAATACAGTTTATTCAACTCAATTCAATTTGTCATAACTTAATGTAATTCAATTTAATTTAATTTAATTTAATTTAATTTAAATTTAATTTAATTCAGTTCAATTCAATTCAATTTAGTTTAATTCAATTCAATCCAATTTAATCCAATTCAATTGTCGAAAAAAGTTGCTGGGTGTGGGAAATGCATCAGGCATGGCAGCTGAATATAGCTTGACACTTGAAAATTTAATCATATGTAGTTTTTGGATAGTGTCAGAATAGCTCGACGCCAAGAGGCACCACCCATGCACTACAGTAAGAATATTCAGCCACGAAGCCCTCACTGTCATATCACCTCGACTCTGAAAATGAAAGAAAATTGTATGATGTGAATCCGTCGGGCCGACTTCGGCCGCCGTTGGCTCCGCGCACGACAGTACTCGGGGCCAACGGCGGCCGACGTCGGCTCGATGACCTTTTGCTCACTGGACAGGTTGTCTGGGGGGAAAGAGGTTGGTCCGCATGCCAGAGCCTCTAGCGGCGACACCCCGCTCACGAAATGTCTCCAAAGCAAGCGCCACGGTGTTCTCCTATCAAAGGACCCCCATCCTTCAGAAGTTTGGGTAAGGTTTCATCGTCATCAAAAGGTTCTAGCGGAAACACGATGCGAGATATCAATTACACACTTACAGTTTGGGATATGCTGGATCTAAAAATGATTTCAGACGTCGGAGTAGCGGCGCTTTGAAGTCGTTCGCGACGGCTAATTGTGTCCCTTGTCTCGGAAACTGATATTTGAAAACGTGATTTAAAGTTCGGGGGGAGCGGGGGGAGGGGTGCTACGGGGGGTGGGGGGGGGGGTGGGGGGGGGAGTGGGATGGGGGGGGGGAGTGGGGATGGGAGTGGGGAGGTAGGAAGGAAGAGGGGCATTGGAGGGTGGGGAAGGGTAGCGGGTTTGTTCAGTGGGTGTGGGGCGCGAAACATAAATCACTACTGTCCCCGCCACACGTCACGAAACCACCTACAGAAAATAATATAACTCTATAAAAGTAGGCTAGAAAAGCCGATGCTCTACCAATATTGTGTTGGGAATCCCCCACCCCCCCACCCCCCACCCCCCATATAATGTTAATAAATACGATGAAACATGCATCACGATTTAACCCAGACCCTCCCCACATCTGAAGGAAAGATGTGACATTTGCATCTCTATACAACCTGCATGTCCTCAGCTACTCTCTGAATGACAAATTGATGGAAAACAAACAATGTATGGGACAGTGTGTAACCCATTAGTAAGCTTTCATTTTGCAAGAGGCATAGATTCTTATGAGCCCCTGCCGGAGGCATGGGCTCATGAGAATCTATGCCTATTGGCTGAGTATGATTTGAATCTTTTTTTCCTTTACATCTCTCCTCCTCAGATGTAGGAAATTATCAAGGTTTAAAAACTAGGGAAGGAACGCAAAAGGGGGACAACTTGCACGAGGCCAAAAGATTAAAAAAAAAAAAAAAAAAAAAAAAAAAAAACACGCTTGCAAGGGAGACAATCGAGGAGGAGAAGAACACGATGAGAGAACATGCAGAGCTTGTAAAACGGTTTGTGAGCTGGAATCCTAAATCGGAAGTCGCCTCTAGGCTAGCGACAAAACTCAGAAGAAAGAACGATTCCTGGGTGTTAACATCTTAACTGCCGGGGCAAGGCAAGGCAAGACCTCCATCCTGCTGCAAGAGACATAAACTCTCATGAGCCCCCGATGTCGCGGGGGCTCATGAGGGTTTATGTCTCTTGTTCGTCCTGTGGTCTTTCCATGGCTATTTTGGATCTCATTCAGATCTTAGTTTTTCACGCGAGTGTGGGTCAGTGTGCAGCGCTTTCAGACGCGTAGCTAAATTCGCAATCTCTGGCAGCGAAGGAGTTAAAATGCCGGAGATTTTTGTTTCATTGTAAACCTTTTATGTCGAATTCACTCGAAGCAATAGAAGAAGAGGAGAAAACGCACAAATCCTATATTATTAGGCAAAACGTTTCTGGTTTGATTAAACTGATTTTGTTGTTGTTGTTGTTGTTGTAGCTATAGTTGTATTTAGAAACGTTAAAACTTTAGACGTTTGGGGCTTACGCGTCTTTTGTCCACTACAAAGGTGATCGTAAAGACAGGCGGGGCACCGAATAAGGTCTGAAGAAATTTTGACCCCAGCTGGATTCGAACTCGCGACCTTCAGGACTAGAATCGAACGCTCGACGGCCTGAGCCACTCAGCTCCCCAGCTGTATTTAGATTTTTTTTCTTTCAAATATTATCGATATTATTAATTCATTCGAGACGTGCCGCCTCCGGATACGCGGCTAATGCCGCGTATCCGGAGGCGGCACGTCTCGAATGCGTTAACTCACAGTAAACTCTGGGTATAATCAATCGCCAGGGGACATCATTTTTCTTGCTGTTATGTCCAGCGTTTGTTATAAGCGAAGTAACTGACGAAGAAAGAGTAATGTCGGGGCCTTTGAAAAAGTTATGCTACATCCGACCTTCTTTATATCCGACATTGTTATAAGAAAAAAAAATACTGTAATTATTTATGAAAATTGTTCACGTTGTGTTATTGTAGGCCTATTATGCACATTATGAAGAAGGACTTGAGACAGAGAATTTTGATGATGATGATGATGATGATGATGATCGTCATCATCATCATCATCATTATTGTGTGAATGGTGATGATGATGACGACGGTGATGGTGGCCGTATGGATACTAAGAAGGAGAACTGGAGACTGAGAATTTCGTCAATGGTGACGATGATGATGATGATGATGATGATGATGATGGTGTGGGTGGTGCTGATGATGACAGCGGTGGCGGTGTTGGCTGTGATTCAGTTTCGTGATGTTGGCTCTGATGACGAGACGCCAAATATTAATCAGTGATAGTGAGAACTAGAAAGCAAGCCACACGTTGACGACAGATTGCTTGCCAAAGTCCCTGACCTGCATGCTTGACGAGTCCTTGCAAGATTGAATTCACAGATATTTTACTGCACTTTTGACGCCCGGTGGCACGCACTCTTGCCAATGTTTCTTTAATTGACCGTGTTGCTATCCCGTTCAGAAGCTCAGAAGAAACAGATGGTCCAGCCATCTGCAAGAGGCATAGATCCTCATGAGCCCCCGCAACGCGGAGGCTCATGAGGATCTATGACTCTTGCTAACACGATACACGCGCGCGCTGATCTCCTCCCGAGAGGACATGGGGCCATGCTGTTCCCTAGCCTGGTTGGTTCATCTGCAAGCGGCATAGATCTTCATGTGCCCCCGCAATTCGCGGGGGCCCATGACGATCTATGCCCCTTGCTCACATCATTTTACTTGAGCGTTTTACAAGAGGCGGAGTAGACAGCTGACGGTTGCTGTTCACTCGCAGATCAATCTCAAAACGAAAAACTCCTACCTGCTAATATACACATACACTCATAACTTGAGTCCATGTACGCCTTTTCCAGACGCGGTAGAGGGATCTGTGCCAGCCAGCGCGACTTGCAGATGACACTAAATCTACGCTATTAGCTGCCAGCCTGTATATCCCTGATCCTGCGAGCGAAGAATTTCATCGATCCCTTAGATTGCGATAACACGGACGCATTCTATGCGGATGAAAGGCGTATACCGCTCGCTGGTCAGAAACGTCTAATGGTATACGAATGTATGAATGTATGTAAATGGTAATTGCTCTTTGGTTGTTTGGGTGTTATTGAAACTGAGTCTGTGCCCCCTCCCTCCCCCCCCCTCCTCCCAACCACCACCACCACCACCACCCAAAAAATATTAACTCATTCAGCCCGACGGCCGAATTTCCCAAATTTTGGAGGCGTCATCTAATGACTATGCGTGGGTTGCAGGAGATGGATCGACCATGATAATTCAAGGGCAGTGCCAGATTAGCTTGGCGCCCAGGGGCGCCAAGTTAATCTGGCACTACCCTTGAATTATCATGGTCGACACATCTCCTGCTGTAGTGCGCCAGGGCTGAATGGGTTAAAAATATATATATTTATTTATATACACATGTATATAGTATGTTTAACCCTTTGCCTGTCGGTAGCGTGTTTGGTCGAGGTGATTCCTACAAGAAATACCTCGACCAAAGACGCTACCCACAGCCAAAAGGTTTAATAAAACAGTTTGGTGGTGGTGGTGGTGCTGGTGGTGGTGGTTGTGACATTGGCAGTAATGTCATGATAAAGATAACAGCGATAATGATGTCGAGAATGACGACGGTCCTGCTGATGATGATGATGACGGCTATTAAAATGACGACGATGACGATAATGATGATTACGCCGACAGCGAAGAAGACTGCGACCCCAAAAATCACCATACACATTTTTAATGCTATAATGCTATGTAGTTAATTGTTTTGGTATCATTGACGAGACGAAATAGGCAACGGTGAGGAAAATGCAGAGCGGAGACTCCAATCATTTTGTTTCTCGCCACAATGCCCCACAGATCCGTTCCTACAAAAATAATGCGACCAAGCCTTCATCAAGCGGAACAAAGCGGTGAAAGAAAGTGACTTTTGACAGTCTCATCCGTCCAATACCCAGTTAGTAACAGACCCTTGGACCGACGTCAACCAGACATATACCACTTTTACTATAAATTGCAGCCCACTTATATCAAATTTCAAACATAAGACGATTTGAATTATTTTCCAAAACTTAAGTAGCTCGCTTGAGCTTACCCTCAATACCACGTGAATGTTCTGCGTTTATGTACAGTGTGTGGGTGAATGCGCGTGATTCACGGGAGCGTGCTTGTTGGGTTCAGTTCGCGGCGGCGCTTTGAGCCGATATTCAATTGGGTAAAGCGCCTATTTAATGCTCTGATTCCCCATCTGAGCAGCAAACATTAATTGACGCGAGCACTTGTGTCACAGAAGATGATAAACTTAACCCTTTGGGTTAAAGTTGTTACATGTACGCTCAGTACCTGGCAACATTATTCAGTTTACTTTTAGTACAACGTTTACACAGACACACATCGCTTAATTACTGGTCTGACTTTAACATGAAACTAGGGCAGAGTGTTGCGAAAGCGATTTACCCGGAGTTCTGACGCAGGGTCTGCTGACGCACGAAACTGTAAGCATCTATCAGCTGCCGCAGCGCCGAACAGCGTCACGCACGGCTTCGTCTCGTTTTAGCTTTAACGACACGAAGCTGATTGGTAGTTCTGGGTTTCCCTACTGTCAAATGACCCCAATTTCTAGGCTGCCTCTCAAACACAATCAGACGTTCTGCCGCGTCCCCTCTGTCAGTCTGGCTTTATGTTCGGCCCAGCCAGACCTCCACCACCACACCTTTACCCCCCACCCCCGGGCACACAATTCACGTCATCGCTAAAGTAGATAAAGTCCCGGATTCGTTGGTTGGGCTTTAGGGATTGTCTGGACAGGTCTGGTACGGTCTGCTACTGTGAAGTCTTTTTGGTATTAGAGCCAGCTCGACTTTCTTTTAAATCAGTTCAAGGCGGCCCAGATACAAAAACTGAACACTTCCAGCTGCAAAAGGAAATGATCCTCATGAGCCCCCGCTGTCGTGGGGGCTCATGAGTATCTATGCCTCTTGCTGAAACCATTTTGTATCTTTGTTTCTTTGAAGGCTTGGGATAAGAATATCTTCGAGGCTGAATTTTCATCGATTTAAAAAAAAAAATCGCATTGCGTCCACTGGCAGAGCATTCATTTTAAAGTCTTTAGACAAGCAAGAAATACAAGCCGGTGAGATGGCCATGATTGTAAAAACTCGAGGGTAGTTGATCCTTATTAGCCTGGCGTCTGGGGAGGCGAGCTTAACTCATTCGAGACGTGCCGCCTGCGTATACGCAGCTTTAAGCCGCGTATCCGGAGGCGGCACGTCTCGAATGAGTTATCAGCTACCATTGAGCTTTCATAACTGATCTCTCCTCTAGCTTTTGAAATCGGTAAAATCGTGACTGGTACATGTGTCTACAATGCCAGCCGTCAGCTCTGGTTGTGGCTGGAACAGCTCTGCTCTATGAAGACAAAAGACAGAAGTCCTTTTTTTGTGTGTAAAGCGAGATTTTCCTTGTATTAAAATGAAAAGCTTGCTGTTCACAAGAAAGCCTGACTTACCGCCTTCAGAATGTATGTGTTGACAGAGCATTACGCTGGTGTGTAAGGATCATTCGTCTATTGAAGTTGGCCAAATTAAATGATCATCTGGTCTTATCCCGGTGCCCAAAGGCAATCTGGCCACCTTTGGCCCGCGAACGTCCGTGCGGAGGGCCAACAGCGGCCGACGGAGGCCAGATGGCCTGTTGCGCATTGGGATTCTGCTCTGCCGCGTGTTTTAGGGAAGGAGAACTGTGGTGAACGAAAAGTACTTAAACCACCTGTAAAGAAAAGGTCCTTGTGCAGACGTCAGCCGTATTTGGCCCGCGCACGACACTGTTCGGGGGCCGGCTAATGGGGAGTTTTAATACTTATGTAATAATGTTCTGAGTTATACTTCGCGAAGTGCCCGAAGAGGACATCGGATGGTGCTTTGGACACCTCGCTAAGCCGTCGAAGAGCATTCGGACATCGCAGTGATTGCCCTGCAAAGTTGCTTCGACCTTTGGTCTTCGTCGCGTCTGATAGGTCGGTCAAACCGAGGCTATTCAAACGAGGGGACTATCAAGGTTAAGGGTCGGCTGCTCAACGTTGTTGACGAAGTTACTTTTCAGTCACTGCCGAGGAATTACATTTAGTGACTCTTCTCTGGTTCGGGATAGCCAGTCATGTAGTGCATAAGACGGAATTCGACTGATGCTGGATACAAAAATAGAATGTCCAGGGCCAACGGTGTTTACAGTCGGCTTTCAGACGCTTTTCGCATACTCAGAGATCGGACTACAACTTTGCACCGCTGAGACTGCTTCCAGCTATTCACTCATTCGAGACGTGCCGCCTCCGGATACGCGGCGTCAAGCCGCGTGTCCGGAGGCGGCATGTCTCGAATGCGTTAACCCATTACCTGCTAACAGACATACATTTTGTTCATTCTCAAATCTGTGTCCCCTGATCGCAAAAATAGCCACAACTGTCCAAAACATAGAGGACACCAAATGGTCTGAGCAAGAGGCATAAATCCTCATGAGCCCCCGCAGTCGCGGAGGCTCACGAGGATCTATGCCTCTTGCAGTTAGATCACGTTCACTTTTACTCTTAATAGCTGAGAAGAGACATGTTTGGTGCTTTGATTCACACCAGCCTTGGCTTAACCAGCGGACTCTTTTTGTCCTAGTTTGAGTTGCCAAGTGGATGGTGATTTGAGGAGTGTGCCAGTTTTGGCTGCGCTTGGATGTAGGGTTGGTACAGAATCATGTTGATAGCCCGGAAATGAGACTGGTGATGTCCTTATTCTTTTTTTGGATTTTGTGAATGGCAGATGTGCAGCAAGTGGGCGGTAGCGTTGTTCAGAGGATTGAAAAATTAGGGGACGCCTGGGACAGATTAAGGCTAAGGCATTTTAACAGATGGGACTGCAGGGGAGGCCTACTGTGTGCTTTGACCTGTAAGAACCAGTCTAGCGGGTTAGACCGTGGCCGGCTTTGTGCGCTGTCTGGACCGCAGACGCTCATTACGCGCGCCCCCTAGCGACCGACAGACGTCGGCACTGATACGAAGTGTCGACGCAGATTTCGAAGGTCCCGGCAGACTACCAGCAGCAAAGGTGTCGGTCTGTTATTTTGGGGAGCTGTAGGTTTGTGGTTACTGTCACTGACTGAGACACATAGATTAAGGCGGGATGGTGATGTTCTTCCCGGGGGGGAGGGGGGGGGGGTGTAGCCCGTTCAGCAATCGTCTGGCACGAAATCCTCGAGTTTCTTCAGATTCAATCGTTTACCTGGGGGGCCGAGGGGCTGGAGCCCCAGGGGATGGTGATGTGTTGGGAGTGTGGGCAATGGAGAGCTCCTAGAGTGTCTTCTCCTTATATTCCCTCAGTGCTTGTGTGTTGGTGGCGGGTCTGTCTGTGCTGTCTGCTTGTCTATGTTGTCTGCTTTGCATGTCATCTAGCTAGCTGACACACTCCCAGCCTAAAACCACCCACCTGCCCCGCACGGAAAGGCGTGCCCCGGCTGTCAGTCCCTGGTCTAGCATAACCTCTCCCATCTCAAGACCGTTGTGCGTGAGTGTAGAGCCACATCCTTCTCGAGGTGACCCCTGTAAACCGGGTAGCTTGCGCACCCGGGACCAAACACAACGGATCTAGAGGAGAAAAACCTCGAAAAAAAATTGGGTGCTTGGGACCCACAAAAAAGGGGACCCAGCTGAGTGGCGATAAGTAAATGCCCTTCAGATATGGAGTGTAGCTGTGAATAAGCTCCAGCAAATAAGCAGTCGTTGGCGTCATCAGGTGGTTATCTCTTTTGCCTCGCTGAGGAAGGACACTCCAGACCAAAAATCCCGGTCAGGAGATGCTCGACAGCCTTGGTTGGCAAGTCACCTACTGGACGGTAACTCGGACAAGAAAAGCTCTGCCGAAGACCGATGTACTGGGTCAGAGCGCGCAAAACTGTAGTACAACGCTTTTCGATCATGGTATGGACAATAACGGAATCACCCGAGATGGTGCTATGCCCGTGGAGTCCCACCGGGCTGGTGGAGTGCCGGGCCCCCTGCCTCTTAGGGGCCCACCCCTTGATACCGGTGGTCACCCCGTCCTGGGACGAGGAGCCAGTTTCCGGAGGCGGAGGGGAAAAGCTTTTGCCCAAGAAAAAACATCAAAACACAAGTCCAGGCCCTTAAACATCCTTCACTGGAATGCAAAAGGGGTCTATAACAAAAAGCACCCTCTAACTGAAAGACTGCATGCCGAGAAGGCAGCTGTAGCCTGCATCCAAGAAACCCATCTGAACCCGAACCACCGATTTCAAGTCAGAGGCTACCAGGTCTTTATGATGGACAGAGAATAGAGGCATAAGTGAGGAGTGCTGATCCTGGTGAACAACAACATCCCAGCCCAAGACTTCAAGATCAACACCAACCAACAAGCAGAGATCTACGGAGCCAAGATCAAAGTGGAAGACATGGAAATTAAGATCTTCAACCTCTACTGCCCCCAAGACAAGATCTGTCCCTGCAGCTTATCAGCACAACCAAAGAAGAATGCCTTGTTGGAGATTTCAATAGCCACTCAACATACTGGGGGTATGAGGAGACTGATAAAAGAGGAGAGGAGGTAGAGGATTGTTTAGATAGAAAGTGGACTGGTACTGATAAGATAAATAAGATAGTTTATTGCCATGCCTTTCCTTGTAAAAAACAATAGAAACATTGGAATTTGTCTTGATGTCAATTACTAAGACTAAAATAACACACACACACACACACACACACACACACACACACACACGCGCGCGCGCGCGCGCGCACACGCACACACAGAGTAAACTCTAAAATATGATTTTCATGCTAAATACTAAGCAAATACTAGTATTAAGCATGGCGAACGGGCATGCCTCACTGATTCAGTTATAAGCTGACTGTACACATTCCGACAAGTCCTCACTCGCCGCTCACGCTCTCTCCAATCAGTCCGGCTGATCAGAGAGAGCGCGAACAGCCAGAGGGAAACAACTGTTGCGGAATATCCTGGTCCTGGTACTGATGGACCTGTACCTATGCCCTGAAGGTAAAAGTTGGGAAAGCTCATTGCCAGGGTGGGTGGAATCACTGGAGATAAGACTTGCTCTACGTAAGAGACGCTGCTGGTTCAGGGAGTCCAGGCTAGGAAGATCTCTGCCTATGATTTTTGAAGCGGTCTTGACCACCCTGCTCAGTCTGAATTTCTCTTTGGCTGTGATGGAACCATACCAAACCGTGATCGAAAAGGTGAGCACCCTCTCAATCACAGCTCGGTAAAATTGCATCACATGTGGGCACTGAGATCGAAACTTTTCAGACGTCGCAGGAAGAACAAGCGCTGCTGTGCTTTTTGGACCATGAGGCGAGTGTTTTTCTCCCACTTAAGGTCACATGACAGGGTAGTGCCAAGAAACTTAAAGTTCTGGACAGTTTCAATGATTTCATTATTGATCACAAGAGGGAGAGGGGGAGGGGACTGTTTCTTTCTAAAGTCCACAATCATTTCTTTAGTTTTGCCAGTGTGCAGTTCAAGGTTGTTGTTATTACACCAGAAAATTAGAGTCTCAACCTGACTTCGGTAGGCGGATTCGTCTGAGTTTGTAAAGCACCCCACCACTGTGGTGTCATCAGCAAATTTCAGAACTTTAGTACTGGCATGGCATGAAGCACAGACAAAAGTAAACAGAGCATAGGGGAGAGAACGCATCCCTGAGGAGTGCTCGTGTATAAAATGAGGGTGGATGACACATTTTCGCCAATTTTAACGACCTGTGGTCTCATCAACTGCTGAATGATCTGGAAGATCCACCAACATACTTTTCCAGGAGATGGCTAACAACATCCTCGCCTGACCTGGCCTTTGCTACGGATGACCTTGCCAAGAAATCAAAGAGAGGAGTGCTAAGCCAGCTTGGTGGAAGCGACCATAGACCTGTCAAGATCTCTGTAGATCTTGACTATAAACCAGAAGACCCCAAATACTTCCCCAGGTGGAACTATAAGAAGGCTAACTGGGACATGTTTGCATCACTGACAGATGTGTACACAAAGGGCTTCAACAAAATGGACAAAAATATTAACCGGCTTGTACGAGACCTCAACAAGACCATTTTGAAAGCAGCCTCTGAAACAATCCCACGAGGTGCCAGAAAAAATTACAGACCTTATTGGACTGAGGAGCTGCAAAACCTCGAAGACCAAGTACAAGAAGCCAGAGAAAAGGTAGAAAGAAACCCCTCTACTGAAAACAACATTACTTTAAAAGCTGCAGCTGCAAACTACAGAAAGACCTGTCTACAAGCGGCAAGAAACAGCTGGAGAGAGAAAACTGAGAAGCTTAACCTTGACCGTGACGGAAACAAGTTGTGGAAACTTACAAGAGCCATGAATGATGAAACCAGAAAAGGTTCCTTTATTGTCATCGAGCACAACCAGGAGATGCTCACAGGAAGAAGATTGATTGATTGATTGTACATTGCTTAACGTCCCGACAGCAACAAGGCTTTCTCAGGACGTGCCTGCACTGCTTGTGAAAAAAAACAAAACTAAACAGAACATTGAATGTATGTCGCCAGCCGGTCAAATACGTTAAATAAACCTAAAACATGGGGCCTAAATAAAGCTAAGACCATTTAACAACACACATCCAATATCAAGAGCTACAGGCAGTGCAGACAGTAGGGAGAGTTTTAAAAAGGCAAATACAGGTGAATGGATCTCGGGTAGACAGAAACACATGCCCCAGAATAGAGAGGAAAACTCACCCTGTGGGGCTGACCAGGGTGACCCTGGGAACTAAAAAGTACCTAACCCCACCCAAGTCCCCCAGGGCAGACCCGGGTGGGGGCTCACAGGAAGAAGAGCAGCAAACTGCGTTATAGAGAAGTATGAAGAAGTCAGCACCATCACCATCCCAGAAGAAAGAAAGAGAGAAGTCCAGCAGGAAAACAGGGCCCAATAAGAGGCTACATCTGATGTAGTGATGACTGACCCCTTTACCGTGGAGGAGCTGGAAGAGGCCATGAAGACTCTCCCAGAGAAGAAGTCCCCTGGCCCAGACAAGATCACCAACAAGATGCTCCTGTATCTAAGTCCCAGAGCAAAAGCTGTCCTTTTGGACTACTTCAATAATAGCTGAAAGAGGACAATGTTTCACAGATATGGCGAGAAGCAGACATGGTGCTCGTTTATAAGAAGGGAAAGGACCGTACAAAAGCAGACATCTACAGGCCCATAAGCCTTACCAGCTGCATGTGGAACTGGTGGCAAGTCTCATTAACTCGAGACTCATGTGGCTTATGGAAAGGAAGGAAGTTTTCACTCCTGAACAGGCAGGTTTTAGACAACACCGCTCAACTGAAGATCAGGTGACCTACATTGCCCAGAAGATAGAAGAAGGCTTCCAAGGCAAAAACACACTTTGACAGTATGGTTTGACATGGAGAAGGTCTTCGACAGAGTGTGGAAGGGGGCACTGAAACATAAACTCCAAAAGTGTGGCGTCGCCGGCTGCATGTACAGGTGGATTGAACAGTACCCCTTCAACAGAAAGGCTAGAGTACATGTCAACGGACAATACAGCCGAAAGAAGACGCTGAATGAAGGAGTTTCCCATGGAGGAGTTCTGTCCCCAATATTATTTCTCATCTTCATCTGACATTGTTGGAGACCTTCCAAAACATGTTCATGGGGACATCTATGCAGATGACCTCGTGCTGTGGTGTACTCAAGAGTATGTGACAACAGCAACCTACAGGATGCAGAAAGCACTGAAAAAAATTGGAAGAGTGGACAAGAAAGTGGTTTGTAACTGTCAATGCAAAAAAGACCACTTACACCATCTTCAGCGTGTCCAACAAAAGCCAGCAAGCAACACTGAAAATCAATGGACACACTCTCCCACCAGAAGATTGCCCTACATACCAGGGTGTGACCCTAGACCGCAGACTCACCTGGAAGCCACACATTGAGAAGTGCCAAGAGAGGGCAAAAATCCGCCTAGCCCTGATGAAAAAGCTCACCAGCACCAGATGGGAGCAGGTGCTGGCATTCTCAAGAAAATGTACACAGGGAGAGTCCGCCCAGTCTTAGAGTATGAAATGGCAGCATGGGGAACGGCAGCAAAGTCAAACTTTGACAAAATCGTTAAGTCCAGAACCAGGCAATAAAAATCATCACTGTGCCATGCGTTCTACTCCCATCTCTGCATTGGAAAGCGCATCCGGACTGGAGTCACTAGAGGAGAGAAGAGACACCAAGCTCCTGTTACAAGCAGCAACATTCAAACGTCTGCAGAACCACCCGATGAGACAGAGAATGTCAGAGCCAAAAAAGGGTAGGTTCAAGCGCTCCAGCTTCATACATCAGACCAGGATCCTTGAGCGGAGAAATCCAGATCTCCTAGATCACATGCCAAAGGAGATCCCAAAATAAATGGCTATCACCTACTGACCAGATCGGAGCAGGTAGTTATCTTCCGACTACGCATCGGCTATAACAAACTGAATTGGCATTTCCACACCAAGTTTGGAATTGGCCAGTCAGACCATTGCCCAAACAACTCTGGTAGCATGACTGACAACAGACCACGTGCTACAGACCTGCTCCACGTTCACAAACCTCAGACGGAGACACTGGCCGGAGGAGACAGAGGTGTACCGCAAGCTCTATGGAGGCCTGGAGGACCTGCGGCGAACGGCAGCATTAAAAATATATAGAGGAGACCAGGCTGTCTCCATATCAGTGTTCGAGGAAAAAGAATCGCTTGCCTATCAGTGGATGCTGATTTCGCGTCTGAAACCATTGCACACGGACCGACATTCGCGTGAAGAAGACAAATACAATGGAGCCAGACGTGGGCACAAAGAACACAGGACTAACAAGAGACATAAATCCTCATGAGCCCCCGCGACTGCGGGGGCTCATGAGGATTTATGTCTCTTGCAGATGAGTAGCGTTCGCTTTCCTCGACTTAAAGGGGTTGACCTCGTAATTGCCAGTGGACCGAGACGTTGATCTAAAATTATTGTTAACCGTCCAAGTAAGATGGCTACAAAGTGATGTTAGCAAGAGGCATAGATCCTCACGAGCCTCCGCAGTTAAGAAGGCTCGTGAGTATCTATGTCACTCGTAGCAGGATTGTATTCACTTTTTTTTTCAGGCAGTGTAGAAATTTAGCTGGCTTCAGATTTAGTTTCACATTCCTATATCGTCCTCACGGGATTTTTTTAAAAATGAGGTATCAAGTGTGGAATCCTTGAGTCGGAAGCATAATTCATTGATGAATTGGTATAAAATGCCCGCTGCCGATTAAAGCATTTGGTTGATAGCAAACATCTCAGCTTCAGAACCTTCAACGCTTGGCGCTGAAGTTTGATTTCGTACGAACTTTGTTTTTCTTCCTCTTCTGACTTCTTGATAAAACAAAATTCTCACGCATAATTAATCACGTGGTTATTAAACAATAACAATTCACTTTTCCAGCACATGCACATTTTGATTGTAATACCCAAATTTCTCCAAATTGACGTCGCTCACCAAAACTGTTGCTGGTCTGTAATTTAGGACTTTTAGGCCAAGGGCCTGAAGTCCAAAATTAGAGACCAGCACATTAATCGACGTCGTCCCCCCCCCCCCCCCCACCACCACACACACACCCGGTCCACCCCTGGGGCTGATCAGTTACCTCGGGGCGGGGGGGGGGGGGGTTGTGGGGGGGGGGACGACTTTTATTTGGGACCTTCAACATATAAAAGGCCTCCCCGGCGGTAGACCTTGCTTCCAGGGGCCGAAAAATAGAAAAAGCAAGGGGTGGTGGGTGGTGGAGGGGGAGTGGGAGTGGGGAGGGGATGGGGGGGGTGGGTGGTGGTGGTGATGGAGACATAAGGCGCGTGCGTGTTAAGACTCGCACCATTCGCCAAAATATCAAACAAAGGGGGAGGGGGTGGGGGGGGGGGTCCAAACACCACAAAAAAGAGACTTTGTTATAGCATTTTCAAAGACTTAGGTCAGATCCGCCCCTGCACCCCGATCCCGGGACTAATGCGGATCTATGCCTTTTGCTGCTGTTGTCTATACTTAAGGCAAAAGCTGGCTCTCCGCCGTGACTCCCCTCTCGCTCGTTTTTGGGAGTCGATCGGCGTAAACGTGACCTCTCTATTAATGAACAAGTTACGATAAACTTGCTTGACGGCGTCCATACACGTGTGCATTGCTTTGATCAGGCAACCACCTTTTTTTCAAATAATAATAAAAATAAAAATAGATATTCTTAAAAGACCGACTCTGTACGCAAAGGCCATCGGGCCGACGTCGGCCGCCGTTGGCCCGCGCACGGTCGTGCGCGGGCCAACGGCGGCCGACGTCGGCCCGATGGCCCTTTGCGCATTGGGGATGCTCTGTCACCTGCCTTTGAAGAGCATCGTTTAGGTGGCTGCAGCCACAGTCACAGCTACAGCCACCTGATGATAGTCATTAATGGCAGGTGATCGTCTCATAAGTGCGTTCGCTCAACTCAGGTTCTGTGCAGTTCATGCAAAAGATCCCTCGGCCGCAAGCAGGTCCAAAATCACTGGCCAGCACATCTACGTAGACCGCAGCACGCGTTCACTGTCAACAGGTTTTGTAATACATGTAACACCGGCTAGTGGAATGTCATGCTGGTCTGGCCATTGACGTGCATTATTTAAACACATTGGCTATCTAGTCCCGGAGGTGAGTCCGAAATAGCTCAGGCGGTTAAACGTCGGAGCAGGAGAGCGAAGGGAATCGCCGGGTCGTGGGTTCGAATCCCGTCCCGGCCCCGGTAGCTGGACTCACAATCCAGGGGGAAAAAAAAACGGATTTGTTCAATAGCATGTCCGTTGAAAGGTCCTGGTAAATCAAAGTGGCACAGTTGGAGTGCGCCTGAGTTGATCAGTGTTCAGGTCGTACTCCATCGGCAATAGATTTCCCTGTCCCCATAACCCGCCCGTCAGGGCCGTCCATGATCACCTCGGTGCTGTGGACGTTAAACCCGAACTAACCAACCAACCTAGTCCCGGAGACTGCCAAGTAAAGTGACGTTAACAGCCGCCTAGTACGAGTAACGCGAGCAATAACTGTTTTTGCCATCTGCGTGCTGTGCATCATGACGCCGTTATTGACGACACTGCTGGCTGAGGGCAGAAAAGTCGTTTTCATTGTCGCGCGATGGGCAGGGATACACAGTATGCATTTATACATTCAAATCACTGTGAAACAATTCTTGCTGTACACCGACAAGAAAAAAAAAATAAATAAAATACTGTTAAAAGTATTACATTTTGGCCCAATCTTGAAAATTTATTTCTCGGCCTCAGCGTGCGAGTGTGAGACTGTTCTCGTTCACTGATATGCCCTTTGTCATTTACGTTAACCCCGTCGCCAATCAATGGCGTGTTTCTAAAATGTCTGACAATTCAACGTATGAAACCCCTTCCACTACGTTAACTCCGTCACTGCCGGAAAAATGCGAAAAAAACACCCATCTGCAAGAGGCAAAGAACCTCATGAGCCCCCGCAGATGCGGGGGCTCATGAGGTTCTTTGCCTCTTGCGGACCCTCGTCATATCCCTGCTCCTTGGGTTGATGGGTGTGTTCGGGGTTGAATTTGTGCTGTTTTCAAAGACGTTTTGCAGGGAGGGAGCTAACCCCGACCCAGCCAATGGTCGCGGCCGCAATACTGTTCTGAAATCTTCGAAAATTGAACATAAGGATATCCAACCCCTTCGTCAAAGGAAAATCCGTATAAAAGGGACACGAAAAGAAATGATGAGCTTGAGGTATAGACTGTTATGAGCCCCGTTGGGAGGGTTCTCACTTTGCCTCGGTAGTGAAGGAGTTAATATCGATACTGCAGGAGTACTGTTCTATTTCGCGTTAATTAAAGCAACGGTAAGTTGATTTTTCTTTTTTAATTCTACCCTAGCGAACTGTTAACTGCCTTTTATGCTAATTCAGGAACTTATGTGATAGGGAAGTGGGTGTAAGGTGCTGGGAAGGGATGAGGTGGGTTAAAGTACTGTATTATTTGTGCGTGTGTCTGAGAAAGAGTGTGCTGTTGTGCATGCGCAGTGAGTGCAGTGTTTTCCTGGAAAACCGCGCTATGCAACAACTATTTATTATATTATTATGCAAGAAAAATAGGGGATGTTCCATTAATTAATTTATCCGCTCTGAAAAGCCGTACATTGTCCATTGTTCCCTCAGTCAGTGACTTTTAAATTAGGTTAGTTAACAAACACCGAAAAACACTCACTCATTATTTCGGCCTGACTCGCCCACGTCAAGAACTGTTTTCGTCCTGTTTTTCTTCAGTCAGACTGCCTCAAATAGGAACGGAACGAAGGTGTACACTGTACGAACCAGGCCGCGACCACTTATGCATACAGACACGAACCACCTGGGACGTTTATAGTGATTGTCCTGATTTCTTGGGAGTGCAACCGTATAAACTGGTCCGTCGTATGTTCCCAACAGTGTTCCTTTCTTTGTTGGTTAATCCCCTGCACTTTACGCGCTTGGTGGAATGGTCACCCTTTTTTTGGGTCTGCAGTACCGACAATGAAACCCCTTGACTGTAAAAGTGAACTAGAACCAACTGCAAGAGGCGTAGATCCTCATGAGCCCCCGCAGTCGCGGGGGCTCATGAGGATCTATGCCTCTTGCTCACACTAATTTCTCTCCACGTTCCTTTGACGGCTGGGATCTTTGATGTTGATGACGATTTCAAAAACATAATCTGCGTCCAATGGCATTGACGGGGTTAAGCCCCCCCCCCCCCCCCCCCCCCGGTGGATCAAGCATCTGACTGGGCAGCCTAATGAATGGTTTGCGGACTGATTGGTCTGATGGTTATGGTCAAGAGAAACCCGTCCTTCACTTTAGCCAGAGGGGAAGAGCACCGGTCGCTGTCAGTGGCACACTGGTTGTCCCTCTCGATTCGCTACCGCTAGGCAGCGGTAGCGAATCGAGGGGGGAGGGAGGGGGTTGGGGGGGGGGGGGGACCAGTGTGTTTCAGTGGTAGTTGCGGCGATTCCACTTAAGGCATTCAGGAGGTTTGAGGCTATGGGAGTATCAGTCAGGCTGCATTCATACAATTTACCGATTGATGAATGAGTGATTGCTTGATGGTTGATTGTTGATTGGTTGACTGACTGACAAACTGACTGACTGACTGACTGACCGACCGACTGACCGACCGACTGACTGGCCTAAAGACTGACTGACTGACTGACTGATCGACTGACTGACCGACCGACTGACTAACCGACTGACTGACTGATAGACTGACCGACCGACCAACTGATTGACAGACTGACTGACCGACTGATTGACAGACTGACTGACTGACTGACTGACTGACTGACTGATCGACTGACTGACTGACTGATAGACTGACAAACCGACCAACTGATTGACAGACTAACTGACCGACTGATTGACAGCTGACTGACTGACTTACTGACTGACTGACTGACTGACTGATCGACTGACTGACCGACCGACTGACCAACCGACTGACCAACCGACTGACTGACTGATAGACTGACCGACCGACCGACCGACTGATTGACAGACTGACTGACTGACCGACTAATTGACAGACTGATTGACCGACTGACTAAACTGTCCTACGTGAAAGCGAAGTGAAAATAATACTATGTAATAGGTTTATTGGTATAATACACAGTGGTGACCATTTCATATTTTCAGAAGGGTTTTTGAATTTAAAAAAGAAAGAAAAAAGACAGTTGTTTTTATCCTTCCATCAGAAATAATCCAGTTGTCTCTGCCATCTTTCTTTCAGGCTTAACATAATTTTATTGACATGTATCCGGTAGGAGGATGCCAAGAAATGTAAAAAAAAAAGAAGAATAAGCTTCTTTGAGATGCTCAATAAAATAGAATGATCCTGCCTTGCACAAAGGCAGCTAAAAGCCGTTTCCTGATGCCTTTATTCTCCGTATTTCGTTTATCTGCTTTCTTTATTTGCTGTTTACTTTTTCACACCCATCACCAACTGATGGAGACACATCGATCATGATAGCTCCACAGCTGCGATCGATCGGCTCTTTACTCAGCGCGAGCAGTTCAGACACGTGATGCTTACAAAGGTGTAAATGTGACAGGACATGAACATAGCATTATAGGTCATGCGCCTTTTCGTATTGGCTGTTTACTTTTTTACATCCAGCACCAAACTAACGGACACATATCGATTATGATAGCTCGACGGATGCGATCGATCTGCTCGTTAATCAGCGCGAGCAGTTTAGACACGTGATGCCTACAAAGGTGTCACAGTGACAGGACATGAACATAACATTATAGTTCAAAGGTAGTGCGTGATTAGCTTGGCGCATAGAGGCGCCAAGCTAATCAGGCACAACCTTTGAACTATGAGGGTCGATCTGTCTCCAGCGACCGTTGCCCTCGTTGACATTTAAACTGAAAAAAAGCCTGAGGCTGTTTGCTGCTTTTTTCCGTCTGGTCACTTATTTAAGAATCCATTAGCCTCACGTTGTGTGACCCTGAAGACTATTAAGGAAAATTCTAGCGTACACGACAGCTCAAGAAACAAAGAAAGAAACACAGCTTCTTAGTGAGAACAAGACAAGCAGTCCATGAAGCATACGTTGTTTTGTTTGTTTGTGTCTTTGGTTTGTTAGTTGGTAAATTGGTTGGTTGGTTGACTGATTGAGTGGTTAGCTGTTTGGTGGGTTGGTTGTTTGGGTGGGGGGGTTGGTTGGTTGGGTGTGTGGCTGCGTAGTTGGTTGTTTGGCTGGCTGGTTGGTTGGTTTCTTGCTTGATTGATATTTTGTTTGTTTGGTTGGTTGGTTAGTTGGTTTGTCGGTTGTTTGTTAGTTTGTTTATATTATGGCTGTGTTGATGGTTGGTTGATTGGCTGGTTAGTTGATTTTGTTTTGTTTTGTTCAGATTTGTTTTATTTTGTTTGGGGTTTATGTTCCGTAAATAAAAATTTCAAAATGTCTGTCTTTCCCCAAAATGCACATATCGCAACAACTGAACCCACTGGATCGAGGGAAGTAACCGGTATGTTTCGCCAAAATGGGTTTGGACTCGAGAGACCAGCTACCGTTGCCCATCATCACTCGGGGCTACATTGCACAACGACCATCGAGGACACGATCGAGGTCAACTCATGAGGATGAAGCAGCGCGGCGCGGTGCATTGTCGGGCGCAGAGATTGAACATCAACATCAAGACCGCTGATGCAGAGGCTATAACCGGAACGTCTCAAATTTGGGGCCTGTCCTCTGAGGGCCACATAACAATTCGGGAGACAGCTCGTCCATGATAGTTCAAGGGTGGTGCCGTAATAGCTTGGTGCCGACACCACCCTTGAACTATCATGGTCGATCAACTATCGTGTTGCAATGTGCGTCAGTGATGAACTAGGCTGAATGAACTGCACGAAGTAGACTGGCCTCTCTTTAATGTTACAAACATGTGCCGCCCCCTCCTTCCCCCCACCCCCCCCCCCCAAAAAAAAAAAAAATAATAATAATAATAATAATAAAATTATATATATATATATATATATATATATATATATATATATATATATATATATATATATATATATATATATATATATATATATATATATATATATATATATATATATATAATAAAAAAAATAAAAAAAATAAGAAAGAAAAGTCGAGCAGTCTGCAATATTGGACCGTCGGTGCTGGGGCCGAAAGGAAAGGACGAAAATCACAGACCAGCGCGCTGCGTCACTTCTGCGGCTGTGCATTGAAACAGGCAGCTCACAGTATGGACACACTTTTATTGGCTCCAAGCCCAGCTGAGGCCCTTGGTTGCCTCATCAGGTTTTGTTTCCGAAGAAGGCTGTTCTCGAAGCCCAATGAGACTTCCGACTGACTCGAAGTGACTGAGAAAAATAAACCACAGTGTTCCTCGTTTGAGGGTGTGAATACAGGCCTGAACATGGCTTGCAAGAGGCATAAATTCTCATGAGCCCCTGCGTTCGCATGGGCCCATGAGAATCTATGCCACTTGCGTGTTGAGGGGGCGGGCTGGTTGAGAGAAGGTTGACGGCAAGACGGCGCGGTGCGAGCACGCAAAGACTAGGGCGATAACAGACGGTATAGCTGGCATTTAAGGACAATGAGCTTGGCCGGCTTATAAAGTACAGTATGTCTGGGCCGTAGTGTAAAAGAGTCGTAAAAGAAAGGTGGAAGTCAATCAAGAAAACGCACGCACGCACACTCACACACATACACCCCAACACGCATGCATTTACGTAGACACTGACCCCCCCCCCCCTCCCCTTCCTCCCCACCTAACCATATCCTACTCCACCATCTTAACCCATTTAACCCCACACATTTGGAGGTGTCACCTCTTAATTTTATACCAGTTCCAAGAGAGGGATCGACCGTGATAATGCAAAGGTAGTGCCAGATTAGCTTGGCGCCATCAGGCGCCAAGCTAATCTGACACTCCCCTTGCATTATCATGGATCAAATCCATTGCCTGCTGCAGGGCGTTGGGGCTAAATGAGTTAACATTCTCTTCACGTGTCGCGTTACTCCAGAAGCGTGATCCTGGCAGTGCCTCTAATCGCAATAACGCGGATCTCAAAATCGAGAAATTGGTGCGCAAGATGTGGCCGGAGTAGGCACATGTGTTGATGCGTGTATAGGGGTGTATACTGAGGGGTGTATAGGGGTGTGTTGTGTATAGGGGTGTGTTGTGACAAATGCTAGCGGGAGAATTAATTCTCTTCGTCTGGCAAAATCCATTCTGTGTTGATCTGTGTATAGGGTAGTGCCAGATTAGCATTCTCTACGTAGGCCACCCTTCTTAGGGGTAGCCTATGTAGAGAGAATGCCAGCGAGAGACTTGAAGGCCCACTGCGGCAGTAACTGTTCAGAGATACACTTCTGTAAAAAGCTTGGCCCACGCTACCACAAACACCTATTGCCGGGAGCAATTTTGTGGCGGCAATGTTGCCGCCTCAATTAGGGGCGCCTACAATATTGCCGCCACAAATTGCGACCGATACAAACCGAGTCTATTCATTTGTGGTAGCCGGCAAGGCTCGAGCAATGTTGCCACCTCTCAGCCAATCAGCGGTGTTCTTGCGCCACTTCCCGTTTCTTCATCTTCCGGCGAGCCGGAAAAAATGGCGGAGAAGCTGAGCGACGGCCGACGGCTTTGAGACTGTAATATTCATTGGAGACGCGCCGCATGTGGAAACGCTGCAAATAGCTGCGTATCCGTATGCGGCACGTCTCCAGTGAGTAAATTGATCAACCTTGTCCAAGAGTTCCCATGCATATGGGACTCCTGCAGCTCCGAATATTTCAACCGGGCGCGCCGTGAGAGCTGTTCCATATATAGTAATGGCAGGTCAGTCAGTACAACACATTGCGCGCACATTGATACGTGTGCCAGGAAGCCGATGTGGCAGGTGGCAAATTGTTGCTTACCACACATTGCTAGTGGCAAATTCTGGTAGCGTGGGCCCAGCCTCTAACAGATGGCTACCAAACGCTCCACACAGGTCTAGTTATGGATCATTTAGACACAGGAGAATCCAGTTTGGCACACGTCGTCTTGATATCAGGTAACCTGATTATGACTCGGCCATGACTCCGTTCCATAAATACACCGCTCTCAGTACGAGAAACACTGAAGGAAAAACACATTAACGGCCGCCAGATATAAATAAGTGCGATAACGCGTGTGCTTTTGCTGCGTGTCCAAACTGCTGTTAAAGTTCATTAGGTGTGTCGACAAGGTATAACAAACACAAATGGTGCCCAAATGTGTTTTCATATTTATGCGTAATGGTACTTTAACTCTCTGTGTCTCGCAAGATCCATTCTGTCATAATTACACACACAGTCATTATCCGATAACGTATATTTGCATGTCGCATACTAAAGTATTATTATTTTTGCGCATTTGGAATTTCGCGCTACTGGGATTCACGTTTCTAGTAGGAAAACCCGAACCCACCCCCGTCCGCACCCCGTCGGCACCTCCACACACACGCGCACACACGCGCACACACACACACACACACACACACACACACACACACACACACACACACACACACACACACACACACCATCACACACACACATACCACCCTCACCCCCTCCACCATGCCATCGATTACTGTATTTGTTCAGTGTGGATTGTCCCCTTATTGCTACGCCCACTGTTCCATCAAGCGCACATAATTATACTCCCATTACACAAATCTCGGTCGGTAATACGAGGGAGGCTCACAACACAGTCAGATAGGCACCTAGTGTATCCATACCATCGTGTGCTCCCTTCTTAATGGCCTTGTTAGCCACCACCCAGCAAACTCAAGGCCATCGGGACGGCGTCGGTTGCAATCTGTCCGAGTATCTGAGTAAATTGTACAAGTAAATCCAGTTACAAGTATGAGCTGGTGCGTTCTAACCCCTTTTGTTCCAGTGGACGCGTTTCTGAAATCTTTTTGTCATGCCGTGCCGATTTGCCCCAGCTGCCCAATGACTGAATACGGATACAAAGTGGTGTCAACAAGAGGCATAGATCCGCATGAGCCCCCGCAAACTGCGGGGGCTCATGAGGATCTATGTCTCTTGCCGTTCGATGTTCTTCACTATTTCAGTGTTTTACGAAAAAGGAGTTAATCTTTGGTCTGCCGGTAGCGGATTTTTTTTTTCGAGGTGTATCTTGCAGGAACCACCTCGACAAAACTGAGGCGTCGACGACATCCAACGGGTTAATCAGTTGTCTGAAGTTGGAACATGCTGACACAAAACACGTGTACCTTTTCACATTCGTATGACTGATTCCGTGTCTTGCCCGCAGAATACTAATTCCTCCAAACAATTCATGGCCAGTGCAGCTCGGCGATTTGGGCGAAACGCTGAGGAGACTTCCATCACTATTAACTCATTGTGTCCGAGGTACTAAATACCCACGTTTTGGAGTTATCGGCTCTGAGGACTGCATTACAATTCAGGAGACAGATCGACCATGATAGTTCAAGGGTGGTGGAAGAATAGCTTGGCGCCCTATAGGCGCCAAGCTATTCTGCCACCACCCTTCAACTATCATGGTCGAGCCAAACTTCTTGCTGTGATGCGTCGCGGGCAGAATGGGTTAAAATATAGAACCTTAAAAGGCCACTTTTACGTAGCAAACACTCCCCCCCCCCTCCTCCTCACACACACACACACACACACACACACACACACACACACACACACACACACACACACATACACACACACACACACACCGTATGCCCTAGTCATACCACGCTAAGCTTTCTGGTGAACCTGTAGCCAGTTTGCAAACTAGAGTGTGCGACTGTTCGCAAAGAAAACCCCCATATATTCAACATTTGAATGGTACAGATCCCTTCCTACACATTGAAAGGCCACGCACAATCCGAAAATAAACTGAATTTCATATTATTTATTTCGAAATAGTAGTAGTAGTAGTAGTAGTAGTAGTATTGTGAGGACAAAATAGGCCGTGAGGCCTTTATAAATGTCCTTTCTTTCTTTAGTTCCTTTATGGGTCTGCTATGCATGCAATTTTCCTATAAAATCATTCATCATAGAAATAGGAAGGATTGCGCTGGGTATACCGAAACACCACAACAATGCGAGCAGTTAAATGTAGATTTCGGTTTATAGACAGTGAATTGAAAATAGTTTCGTATTACAATTTTGTTGTTTGATATGTTGCAGTTAAATTTCATCCTATTTTTGTTGCAAAAATCAACATTTGTTACAGACATTATTTGAGTCAACTCTTGAGTTGGTGTTATTGTGTACTATTTACGAAAATAAATGCGTCGCTCCTGTTCAAAGATGGCTTCGACCTACATCTCTATTCTGCTGTTGTGAAAAATTCTATAAAACATAAAAGTGGAGTATTTATATACTATCATTTCTATACAGACATCGCGCCTGACGCTTCTGTAACTGTTTGGTCCATAGCAGGGGCGGCTCAGTTACCTCGGGGAGGGAGGGGGGTTGGGGGCAACTTTTTGTTTGGGACCTTCAACATGTCACTAAAGGCCTTTCCCAAGCTAGACCTTGCTTTCAGTGACAGAAAGATCAAACAACGGGGGCAAGGGGAGTGGAGGGGGGGAGGGGGAGGGGCTATGTTTCTCCGGGATTTTAACCCCTTCACTGCCTAGAAAAAGTGAACACGATCCAACTGCAAGAGACATAGATCCTCATGAGCCCCCGCGACCGCGGGGGCTCATGAGGATCTATGCCTCTTGCTGAGACCAGTTTGTATCCAAGTTTCTTGGACGGTTTCGGTTTTTGGGTCGCTGAATGAGGAAAGATTTCAGGATTTCAGATTACAGTGGCAGGAAAGCGGATAATCCACTATTTTTGCTGAAACAGGTGCAATATTGACCTACAGTACTGAATGACACCTACTTTATAATTGTTATTGCTGTGCTCTTGCCTGTCACCTGGACTATTTTCTTCTCTTGGGAGACAAAACACGGTAAGAATTAACATAGTCATGTTGGACTTAATGTGTTTTGACTTCAAAGGCAGGCGCTGAAGACAACAACAGTTGCTCACGGGCATGAAATTGGTCTCCAGTGCCGACGGATTGGACTGCCGCATGCCAAATCCCTTTCACTTCAAGAGCCAATCTGCTCTTATTTTGATCCGTCTATTATGCACCATACAGACGGTCGAAGGAGACACGCTGACAACGAGAGCTGAAAATTAGTGTCTAATTAGCTGTCATTACGCAGGCATGAGATATGGGCTATCATTGTCGATCCCACACTGGTTGCCTCCCTTGAATCGCTACCGCTGTTCAGCGGTAGCGAATCAAGGGCGACAACAAGTGTGTCAATCAGCGTGAATCAATTGGCGCTGCTACTGAAAAAGGCTCTCCTGGTTTATCTTGAATTTTTTCCCAAATGCCAAGTAAACATACGTCCCCTCCGGCTGCCTCCCAATGCGCAAAAGGCCATCGGGCCGACGTCGGTCGCCGTTGGCCCGCGCACTACTCTGCGCGGGCCAACGGCGGCAGACGTCGGCCCGATGGCCCGCGCACTGGGCTGTAATCAAACTAATGACATTCTCATTCCCCTACTGTTATAATGATCCCGAAATTTGAAACAGCAGAGGAAATCACGCTATGAAAATTGGCTCCTGGAAAATGTTTGAAAGACATGCGGCACGCAGCGGAACTGACATCCCTGGACACTTGCAAGTGTGTGTGCGTGCGCGCGTGTGTGTGTGTGTGTGTGTGTGTGTGTGTGTGTGTGTGTGTGTGTGTGTGTGTGTGTGTGTGTGTGTGTGTGAGAGCGTTTTTGTGTCCTTGTGTGTGTGCGCGCTTGCTTGTGTGTGTGTGTGTACATATGCGCGCGCGTGTGTGTGTGTGTGTGTGTGTGTGTGTGTGTGTGTGTGTGTGTGTGCGTGTGTGCGCTTGTGTGCGTGTATGTGTGTGCGTGCGTATATATAATTATGTGTGTGTGTGTGTGTGTGTGTGTGTGTGTGTGTGTGTGTGTGTGTGTGTGTGTGTGTGTGTGCCCATGAAGTGGCAAAACAATTCAGTGATCAAGTTACCCCCCCCCCCCCCCAATTCGGCTGATCAGTTACCTTGAGGTAGGGTGGGGGGGGGGGGGTGAGAGAAGGCGCGTGCGTGTTAAGACTCTCACCGTTCACCAAAATATCGAAAAAAAAGGGGGGGGCTGGGGGGAGAGGTGGGGGGGGGGGGGTGAGGAGGGGGAAGGGAGAGGGGGATTCGTGTATGGAAACTCGCCAAAATTTTAAACGTGGCGGAAGGGGGGGGGGGGTTCCAAACAACCCATAAAGGGGCTTTGTTATGGCATTTTTAACAAAATTGGGTCTAGGGCGGGGGGTGGGGGTGGAGAGGGGGCGGGGGGGGGAGAGGGGGGGGGGGGGGGGGGAGTATGGGCGGGGGGACCGGGCGCGAGGGGGGGTGGGGTGGGGGTTTCCGGAACCCCTGGACAGATAGAGTGGCTCCTGCCCTGTTTACAGTACCCGTGGCTACCTGCGTAAAGGGGTGAACTCCTTCCCTGCCACTACTCGCAGAGCGTGTTTCTCAATCTTGTATTACGCTAAACGCCACAGAACCTCAGTTGTCCCAGGAACAGGGATACAACGTGGTTTCAGCAAGAGGCATACGCAACTGTGGATCTGTGTCTCCTGCAGTTGGATCCTGTTCCGTTTTTCTCAGTAGTGAACGGGGTTAATTAACCCTTTGAGTGTCGGTGGCGGTTTTAGTCGCGATGATTCCTACGGGAATCATCGCGATTACAACCGATACCAAACACCCAAATGGTTCATGTTCAGGGTTTCTCACACGCCAAAAGCAAAAACAGAGGAAACTGCGTGCCGATCATCGCTGAATCAAAATGCGTGGTTAACCCATTCGTAGCTTAAAATACTCGACCACCATCCAACTGCAAGAAGAATGGATCCTCACGAGGGTCTGAGGGTTAACTCATTCTACCCCAACACCGAAATCCTTAAATGTTGCCGTTGTCCTCTGAAGACTGCACTGCAGTGCATGACACGGATCGACCATGATAGTTCAAGGGTGATGCCAGAATAGCTTGGCGCCCATAGGCGCCAAGCTATTCTGGCATCACCCTTGAACTATCATGGTCGATCCTTATGTTCCTGTGGTGTGTCTGGGCTAGAATGAGTTAAAGCTGTTTTGCGGCATCCATGTTTCTGGGACGGCTAGGGTCTTTGACGTTGAATTTCATACTTTACGACGATTTTCAAAAACACTATCCGCGTCCCGCACTGGTAGTGAAGTGGTTTAACGTGCGCGGGTTTTAGCGGGGCAAGGCGAACGCTACCCATCTGCAAGAGACATAAATCCTCGTGAGCCCCCGCAGTCGCGGGGGCTCACGAAGATTTATGTCTCTTGTTAGTCCTTGTGTTCCTTGCGTCCACGTTTGGTCCCATTTCATGTGTGTTCTTCACGCGAATTTCGACCAGTGTGCGGTGGTTTCAGTGGTTTCCACTGGCAGTCGACGGATTTTATTATCAGCTACTGAAATAGTATTTTTGTTTTCTGACGGAGGACCGGTATTGTGGAGCTTGTTCTGCTAATGGCCATGACTTTACTTTCTCGGGATCTGAATAAATGGGCATATGGCTGAAGGAAAACGGTCTGCTGCCTAGACGATGAAAGCCATTTATGTGCATAATGGCATAACGTGATGCGAAATTCGTCGAAGAGCAGTAAAAGCCACAAGCACACGACTTGCTCCGTGAAGAAAAAAAAACACAAACAGACATGCAAATAGATGCAGTCGCTCTTTACTGACACGAGGTGCTGGTGCTTATGAGACCCTGCGGCCGCAAAAGGTCATGAGAATCTATGCACGTTGCGAACCTTGCTGACTGACTGAGAAAGAATGGCTGACGCAGAATGGAAAACTCAGTTATCGACTAAACTTGAAAATTGCGATAGTTGGACAAACTTTACACCGAAAACAGCCGCTATAGCTGGTCGATGCAGAGATAAACGCTTTCCGTGAGCTTTCACAGGTCGATACAGCTGCTGCAGTTACCACTGGAAGCTAATTAGAGTTTAACTTTTTAAGGGATGTTAGAATGAAGAAAATCGATCAACGGACGCGTAAATGGGCATCGAATTGCCGCAGTGAAAATTCGCGTTGAAAAATTTGGACAAACTCTATGCGAGACGTTGCAGAGTGTCAAAGACAGTAACCCTTTGTCACAGCCGAGAGAAACGAACGAACACACACATCTGCAAGAGACATAGATCCTCATGAGCCCCCGCAGTTGCGGGGGCTCATGAGGATGTATGCCTCTTGTTGAACTAAAAAAGATTCCTTAAACATAATAATCTGTGTCCACTGGCAGTGAAGGGGTTAAATTAATGTATGCAACTCACGCGCTTTTCTCGACCACGCGTTACAAGGCTGCATCAGTTCACGTGTACTGATACGGGTTGTGTGGTCCCCTCAGTCCACAATTCATTTCGTTGCAATGCCACATAATGATGAACTAATGAGGCTGGGTAATGTAAGAACGACCCAACTATGGAAAGAGCCGAGAATGCAAAAAGAATATGTCGATTCATAGGTTAAAAAATCCTTTCAATAAGTAGTTGCACAAATAAATTAATCTATGCCGTTGGCCCGCGCACGGCCGTGGGCTGGCCAACGGAGGCCGACGCGGCCCGATGGCCTTTACGCAAAATAAATCGCGTGTGCTTAGTTCCACTGATAAAATGGGAGCTTTACCATTTACAATCATTTTATCGGTCGAGCTAAACAGTTTTTAACTACTGTTTGTTAGTTTATTGCATTGGCAAAACATTACACATTGGAGAGTTTTCTTCATGTCAAAACAGGCCAGAGGCGGCTTATAAGATGAACTGCTCAGTGAGGTCAATCAATTACATGTGCATGGCGGTGAATAACAAATCTACAAATACAATGTAAATATAGAAATAGATATCATTAATGCAAGAGAACCAGAGAGAGAGAGAGAGAGAGAGAGAGAGAGAGGGGCAGGGAGGGAGGGAGGCAGGGAGAGAGAGAGAGAGATAGATAGATAGAGAGAGAGAGAGAGAGAGAGAGAGAGAGAGAGAGAGAGAGAGAGAGAGAGAGAGAGAGAGAGAGAGAGAGAGAGAGAGAGAGAGAGAGAGAGAGAGAGAGAGAGAGAGATGATGATGATGAAACGTTTATTAGGATAAAGTTTTAGGCATTGAAATACCTTTCTTCCAAACTGTCTTTTGTTCACTATAATACATTGTAAAAAATCACAGTAACAAGACATCAATAACTAACCTAATGTAAATAAAGCATGCAACACTTTTACAAAGTACTATAAATTAAAAAAAGAAAATACTGAACAACTAAATGTACATGAAAACAAACAAGCAAACAAACAAAAGAGAGAGAGAGAGAGAGAGAGAGAGAGAGAGAGAGAGAGAGAGAGAGAGAGAGAGAGAGAGAGAGAGAGAGAGAGAGAGAGAGAGAATGACAATAACAATGACAATGACAATGATTCTTTATTTTACAACGGTGAAAGTTTTGGCTGGCACAACTATTTCTCGAACTTGCCGTTGCTAATCTAAGAGTGAGAGAGAGAGAGAGAGAGAGATGATGATGAATCTTTATTTATTCAGGATAAAGCTATTAGGCAACTCAATGGCCGGCCTGTCTTACAAGCTGTCCTGTAAACAAACAACATAACAGGAAAAGAAACAGAGCATGCAAATACTAACAATAATAATAAGAAGAAGAAGAAGAAGAGGAAGAAAAACTACGGGAAAAAAACACAATGGAGAATTTGGAACTGCCTCCGATGCAAAAAGCAAGAGAACGAAACGCGTGCACAGCATTAATATTATACTCATCTAAGACAGTGTCATAGAATCAGCAGCATCAATAGCGTATAGTGACACCGACAACACAATAGATGATCAGGTAGAAAATTTAAGGAGAAAGAGAAAAAATTTGACGTTTACGTGTTATCAGCAGAATTATTTTTATATGGCAAACTGTGAAGTCACGCTGATTGGAAGTGAGTGTGCAATGCACGTTTAAAATGGGTTTTATCGCAAAATGATTTAATGTTTAATGGCAATGAGTTCCAGACAGAACTACCAGAAAATAGAAGGCTTGACTTGTAGAGATCTATCCGTGGGCGGGGTAAGTGAAGCAAGTCATTCCTCGTATGTAGTTGTAGAGAGAGAGAGAGAGAGAGAGAGAGAGAGAGAGAGAGAGAGAGAGAGAGAGAGAGAGAGAGAGAGAGAGAGAGAGAGAGAGAGAGAGAGAGAGAGAGAGAGAGAGAGAGAGATCTGAGCATTCATAGACTATGTGAATTTCACTATTTTGACCTTTTTGAGAATCTGTAGAGGTTTCTTTTAAAGACTCGTGCGACATTTTAGCCTGCCCTATTTTTAAGGTATATTTACATCTTGTCTTAAGACCTTGCTTTTAGTCTGGCTGACCAGATTTTTACCAATCCCGCCCTGAGATGGCCTTAGTCGCCTGCTCGGCGTTAAACACCAATAATCAATTAATCAATCACCGCAGTAATAACATGAATCAGAGAATCAACTTTTGCAATTTTCTTGCTGATTTTCACACCTAGGGCTTAGAGGCCACAATTTTGACCTGATCCTATCCCAGGGCCGGGACAAACAGCAGGCTTACGCAAACACTGTTATGAAAAATCATGCGGGTATTAATGAGAAGATATTTTTTTGTCGTGAAGAAAAATTAAAGTTATGTTAGCTGTTTTACAAATGACTCCGAAAAAGTGGTGCAGAAAATTGTCTGATTTTCACACCTAGGGCATACAGCTCACAATTGACCTAATCGTACCCGACAGCCGAGACAAACTGTAGGTTTATGTAAATATCATAATGCGAAAAATCATGCGATTATGAGAAGAATGTTTAAACTCCAGTCACTCTCATGCCCCCCCCTCTCCCTCCCCTTTCCCCCGATCTCACTCTCCCCTTCCCACCAGTGCGCCCCTGTTCTGACATCATCGCCCCTCTCGGCCAATTAATGGATGGCCAGAGTTCCGGACCAGAACTAGGGCGAGGTTTTGTCAGAACAGCGCGCACGGCCACACGCTCTCACTATCACACCTCGGTCTCACGCTCAACTCCACACTACTTCCTCACGCTTATACACTGAACCACACTTTTCTGTCAGTTGGGCAAAAATAACGGAGGCGTTTTATTCCCTTGACTCTCACTTGTCAAACATGTAAGACAACATCTAACCCAACCAGTAGATTTACTGGTTGTTTCCTGCCCAAACCTAACGGGAAAAACGCCAGTTTTTTTTCACCCAACTGAGAGAAAAGTTGAGTGTTCAAGGTGTCGGTATTTTCTGAATAAGTACGCTTCTGTAGAAATCTTGAATATCTTGAGGTATTTGGTCCAAGTATGGTAGGTATGCAGTTCTTTCCCAGTCCCACAAACACTTCACCACCTCGCCAGGCACTCCACAAGACAGGGCCCAGGCAGCCCCGCTGTGGCCTGTATAAACCCCTTCAGCAGCAGAGGTCAGTTCTTGCAACAGTTTGTTGAACTCTGATCCCCGAATGTGGGAGGCCGGTGCCTTAGGCGGCGCTGGGCCTAGCGCTCTAAACATACTGATGATCACTGCCGTCACTGGACACAGAGGGTGACGCAACATGACCGGTAACGCGATCACTAGTCACTGTTCTCTCCCACACCGGTACCGGCTGGATGTTCATTAATGGTAACGGCAAAATCTGAGATAAGAGCGCAAGTGACTCGAGTCTGATATGTTCTCTTGGTGTTCAGTGTCGGCAAAACTTGAAACACTGGCACGATATCCTGCCACCTAGTCCTGCAGTAGCTGGTGTCTGAGCCTAGACCCGGCACCTAGACAGCACAAAGGCAAGAGCTGGCTGTGACATATGATTAAGAAGGTAGGTGTCAGGCGGTCGGCCCCGGTGCCAATTCGTTAGAAATTGTCCTAGCATGGGCAGCCGTCCTTCGTGCAGGCGGGAAATAGTATCGGCAAACACATTCACACTGCCAGCCACGTGCATTGCTGACACGCTGCAATTCATTCTCACACACTCCCATGTCATCTTCCTCAACAGACTATTGACATAGCGGTCTTTTGAGCGCCCTTTGTTAATGATAGCCTTTGTCACCGTGCTGTCCGTATGAATGACCACCTGCTTCCCTTGCCACGAGGGGGCCCACCGGTTGACTGCCTGCACCACCGCGCACACCTCTTTATAATTAATATGCAAGCCATATGTCCTTGGCTGCCGGCATGTCTGAAGAGAACAGTGTATAATTCCAATCTCCTTTCCAGAACGCGCCTGCCGCCAGGTTGCATGCATCAACATGGACATGTTCCTTGCTTTGTGAGTCATAATACACAGTGCCATTAAAAACATGCATAAGATAGCCACCACTGTAAGTCTGCATGAAACTCCCGTGAGAGTCTCGCTTTATGCCTTTGCTGCTGAAGGGGTTTAATCGTATCAAGAATCCGCCTGAGAAAAAATTTTCCTCCCTTGACGGCTTGACACGCCCAGTTAAGGGACCCTGCTAGTGACTAGCTTTGCTTTGTCGCGCGTGTTTTGCCTTGAAACTGCTGCAAGCGTTTGTGAAGTTGCTGTAGCTTGTCGTCGCCCAATGACAAGGTCAGCTTGTGCGGGTGCAGATCTGGATCCCGAGAAAAGTAATGGTTTGTGTAGGCCCCACCACCTTAGGCCAGCTAATATTGAAACCTAATCTACGTAAAAGGGCAATGAGCGTCATCATCATTTGAGTGCATTCCTCTTTGGACTTAGCTGCTATGAAGAAATCGTCAATATACGCTACTATCCCTGTCATGCCGCGCCGTAACATACATCTGCGAACTGCCTGCGAGAGTCTGTGAAAGTGCGAAGGGCCCACATTACTACCAAAGGGTAGCCTACTATCGAACAGGTATGTGGGCTTCTGCTCGCCGGTAAAAATCCATTTTAGGCCTGTGACTTGGTAATTATCTGGATGGATACACACAGATCGGTATGCCGCCTTAAGGTCAACTTTCGCGCACCAGTAGCCGGACTTGGCTAGTCCGCACGCGTCCGCTAGAGTCTGGAATTTTACTGTCTCAGGTCAGTACTGAGTAATCGTTCATTGCATGTCCTACAGGCTTGCTGCCGTCGTGTATCAGGCGTATGCTATTGTCGTCCTTTGGGATCGCAGCCAAAGCGCTAATTAAGGTTGGTTTTTGAGATGCTACGATATAATGACCTTTGTTTATCTGATCGATGAGCTCCTTTTCTACCGCTACTCTGTTTTTTAAGGCAGATGTGTGATTTTTCTGCTCTACAGATCTAACAGTCTGATGCTTGTCCGTGATATAAAACCCATGTTCGATACCTTCAAGGAGAAAGTTTTTGTCTTTATCAGAAGCTAATTCGTCTTGCCACACTAAAAGCTTAGAACTAATGGACGCTCCAGAACCTAACAATTGACAGTTGTATGGACTTAGTGCAGGATACGGGCTATGGTAAGAAGTGCTAAAATGGGTGGGGCCTACCTCGCCTTGTGCAACCTGCTGCGCTGTGTCCTAGGCTGTCCCGTGTTTGCCCCCTGCCGCTGCTGCAGGTGTGTCACGATGTTCCCGCGTCGGATGATCTCTCCCGCAGGCGGCACACACATGGTCCAGCTGGTAGCGTGCGCCGTAGGTGCAGTACCCTCTGTTGTACTGCAGGCACACTTCCCTGCCAGAGGGGCCGATGGGGCGTTGTGGGCGCGGTCCGGCCGCCCCTCCTCCTGTTCTGCGAGCAGGTGAGCCAGCGGGGATCGCAGATTGCGCAGTACGGTCGCGCAGCACCACTGTGGACAGGTGTGGGGCGTCCGTGCCCCACTGGAATGCTTCGGCCGCTTGCCGCTGACGATACTCATCGTCGAACAGCAGGACACTTTGCCAGGTGTATCTGGCCGCCAGCTCCCCCACCATCGCCGAGTACTTGAGGTAGGCGTGCGGCGTGAAACCCGGTGTGGGTTTGTCCATAAGGGCCGCCATAATACGGCTGTTTGCCACTATCCAGTGTGCGGGGGAAACCTTGTCCAACTTCGGTTTGCTGTTCACCTTTATAGTGACACCACCCCCAAGTGCCACTTCTTCCTCTGCCACTGCCGCTGAAGACAGAAAATCTACTATACGTAACGGGGTCCGGCCACTTTTTGCTACACCCCCGCTACTGTTGCCACTGACGCACAGGCTGTCGCGCAACAGTTCACCCAGTCCGGCACCGCTGTGGTGTGTACTGTATAGGGCGTCCTGCAAGGTCTGTGACGCTCTACTGCCGCTGTTGTCCGACACTCCTCCCAGTCCGCCGCACAGTGGGCCACCGCCATTGTCCACTTGGAATTTGGCCACCGCTGCACGGAGCACTACTCTGTCCCCACGTTTCAGCGAAAGAGCGTCAATGTCTTCGTCAGACATTAGCAGTAGTGCTTGCCTAGAGATGAATTTTTCTCTGATCAGGGCACTCTGCACCTCTTCGTCGAGGCCCCAGTCACGGAAAATGTGGTCCATCTCACTATTTTTCAGTAGAGCCTTCTTTCTCGCTGATTTGAGAGCCATTTCAAATTCTAGCTGTCCTCTGACTGCTGCGCTGCTGACTGGCGCACTATTCCGTATCGTCCCCTAGTCACTACTGTAACCGCCCACGCATCCACCTCCCACTCACTCTCACGCCTCTCATACTCGCCTACGCACTCACCCCCTCCAGACTTTCCCACCCTTTATCTCTCTCACAATCTCCATCTCTCATCATAGCATTCCACAGTCGGGAAATTCCCCCGCCTACTCAGTACTTGGTACTACTGGACACCGCCCCCCACCCACGCATTCAGTGCTCTTTCCCTCCGTTTAAATTATGTTTATCACTCCTCCCTCGCCTAAACACCACATTTTTTTTCGTAAAAAAGATTCAATTGTTTTAAGATTAACACATATAATTTGTTAAATTAATCCCCCCAAAACGTGTAAATATATTTTCTTCAAAAAACATTTAATTCTCACTCAAAATGTTCTAGAGGTATAATGCTGGTTAACAAACTCATTCAATGTCTCCCTTTTATCTAGCTATATGCAAAATATCTTGTAAAAATAAATAAAATTACGGACTCCAGTTTGGATCAACCGTTTTTTGTCAAATGGCCATTTTCTCGCCAATGAGCATCTTAATAAAAAAATGGAAAACTAAAAGTCTCGAGATAATTCTTTTAGGGACAATATCATCCTAAAATTTCAAGCTTATCCGTCCTCAAACGCGGGCTCTAGTCGCTGTCACACGCGCCGCGCACACACACACACACACACACACACACACACACACACACACACACACACACACACACACACACACACACACACACTCACACACGCACGCACGCACGCACGCACGCACGCACGCACGCACGCACGCACGCACGCACACACACACACACACAAACACACATACAGCTCTTTGGCACCAAAAGGACGTTCTCTAGCAAGGTTTGCGTAGCCAGACTTGACGTCATTTTTATCTCATTTTGTTACCTTTTTGCCAGAATTTCTGTCCCGCACGACAAAACATCATGTGCATGCTTCGGAATGCGCTCTGACCAGCCCCATTTGAAAGTCTACCGTATTTTCAATATGGTAGACAAAAAGATAAAATGCTCGAAAAAATAACGAACACAACAGCAGACTTATTAAGAAAAGAAGAGAGAGAGAGACAAAGAGAGAGAGAGAGAGAGAGAGAGAGAGAGAGAGAGAGAGAGAGAGAGAGAGAGAGAGAGAGAGAGAGAGAGAGAGAGAGAGAGTAATGAAATGAAATGAAACTTTATTACTCAAGGATAAATCATTAGGTATATAGACCTGTTTTCAATCATGTCCTTGCACACACGCACACACACACACACACACACACACACACACACACACACACACACACACACACACACACACACATACACACACACACGCACGCAATACCTGGAGAGAAAAAAAAGTAGTTAACCCCATCCAAGTCTTCAGGGCAGACCCGGGCGGGGAAACGTACAAAGTAATAATACATTTACAAGAAAACAAATGTCAACAGAAATCAGTGTTTGTATGCATACATATGTGCATCGGGCATTTTCAAGAAATGACATGGTAACAAAATGGTAAAAAGAGAATATACTGATATAGCTGTTTGGGGGAAATTAGGCACTTACACGAATAGCTTCAACAAGACTACGCTATGTACGTATTGAAGGTTTACTACACCAACTTCAGAAACGAAAAGCCATAGTCACGTGAGAAACGAAAAGCCATAGTCACGTGGTTTACTCTTTCAAGTATTCCTGAGATGGGGGCAGTGGGCAGATGTTCACATCTGCACGGGACATAGACGACCCCGCCCTCCACGAGTCGCCTGCTGCCTTGCAGGCCTGGCCGCTTGGCTGCGGAAAGGCTAAGGGAGGAAACCCCTGACATCAAAGCCCCCGTGTCTCCGGGGAAGGCTTTTGAGCCAGAGACTAGGACAAGGACAGTCTGATATAAAACCTACGACCCGAGGACCTCAATGCCATCGTCCCAGCTTGCTAGGCCATGGCAGATGAACCAAGGGTTTAAAGGGTGGGGCCAGTACTGCGCACACTGCACTCCACCGAAAAGCTCCACCGCGCAGGCTTTAGGAAACGTCCACGGACCATGACACTGACCATTCCAAGTCCTGTAGCGACGGGCGAGGGGCGAAACGGCAGGTGAAAGATGTCACTGGAAGCCGCAGTCTCAAACCTGCATACAGGCGGTTCAGGATATTGGTCGCCTGATGTTGACCTGGGGATGACAACATCACTCGGCACACCCTGAACGACCAAGCAGCCTTCTCTAGGGACAGCACTGCTTGCTCCACACGGAGAGGGGCCTAGAAAAGGTGGCCTAACCAAAGCTCGTCCCCTCGCAACCCCAGTTGGCTAGCCGCGGTCAACGGGCATCTTCTCCTGCGGTCAAAAAACAAGAAAGAATAACGGATCCACTCTCATGACGACCACGACCGGACTCAACGTAGCATGCTGGAACGTCCGAACCATGCTCGACAAAGCAGACAGCGGACGCCCTGAACGTCGCTCCGCCCTCATTGCCCATGAATTGCGGAGGTTAAACATCGACATCGCCGCGCTCAGCGAAGTACGCCTTCCGGACGAAGGCAGCCTCCAAGAACTTGGTGCTGGGTACACCCTCTACTGGTCAGGCAGGCCTGCATCAGAAAGACGGCTCTCAGGCGTGGGTTTCATGGTCAAGACATCCATTGCGACTAAGCTGGAAAACCTACCAACGGGCCACTCAGACCGCATCATGTCCATGCGCCTCCCACTGAGACACCAGCAACACGTCACCCTTCTCAGTGTGTACTCCCCAACCCTCCTGGCAGAGCCTGCTGAAAAGGACAAGTTTTACACTGACCTGCGCAGCCTCCTACAGAGTACCCCTGCAGACGACAAAGTCATCATCCTTGGCGACTTCAACGCCAGAGTGGGCCAGGACTCTGAAGCCTGGAAAGGAGTCCTCGGCAAGCATGGCGTGGGGAACTGCAATGACAATGGCCGCCTACTGTTGGAGTTCTGTGCGGAGCAGCAACTGGTCATCACCAACACTACTTTTCAGCAAAAGGACAGTCGAAAGACCACCTGGATGCATCCTCGCTCCAAACACTGGCACCTTATCGACTATGTCCTAGTGCGTCAGAGGGACCGCAGTGACGTCCTCCTCACCAGAGTGATGCCCAGCGCAGAGTGCCACACTGACCACCGTCTTGTCCGCTGCAAACTCAGGCTCCACTTCAAGCCAAAACCCAAGAAATGGGGGCCCCCCAAGAAAAAGCTTGATGTTGCCAGCCTTCAGCGTGACGATGTGAAAGCTGCCTTTCAGACAGATTTACAGCGCAGGCTCAAAGACACAGCGGACCCAGTAGACTCCTCCCCTGAAACACTTTGGGAACAACTGAAAACTGCTATTGCAAAATCCTCTGCAGAAGTCTTGGGCTTCGCCAGAAAGAAGAACAAAGACTGGTTTGACGAAAACGATGTAGAGATCCAGGAACACCTAGCAAAAAAAAGAGCCGCCCATCAGGCCCACCTAGCCCAGCCTTCCTGCCCTGTGAAGAAGTCTGCCTTCCGCCTCGTCTGCAGCAGTCTCCAGCGCAAGCTCAGAGATCTCCAGAATGAGTGGTGGACCAGACTTGCACAGAGGACCCAGCTTTGCGCTGACAATGGTGACTACAGGGGCTTCTACGAAGCACTGAAAGCAGTGTATGGCCCCAGGCACCTGGTACAAAGTCCTCTGCGAAGCGCGAATGGCCAGGCACTCCTCACAGATAATACCTCCATCTTGAACCGCTGGTCGGAATACTTTCACAGCCTCTTCAGCGCTGAGCGCACTGTTCAAGAAGCAGTTGTCCTACAAATCCCACACCTCCCAGTAAAGGTTGAATTGGACGAACCGCCCACCGCTGAAGAGACCCTCACAGCCATCCACCAGCTCAAGAGTGGCAAAGCAGCAGGCATTGATGGAATACCGCCAGAGATCTGGAAACATGGAGGCACAGCACTGCACAACAAGCTCCATGACCTCTTTCTCTGCTGCTGGGAGGAAGGAACACTACCAAAAGATCTCCGTGATGCAGTCGTTATCACCCTGTACAAGAACAAAGGCGAGAAGTCTGACTGTTCCAATTATCGGGGAATTACCCTGCTGTCCATTGCTGGGAAAATCCTTGCAAGGCTGCTCCTGAACCGGCTGGTACCTGCCATCGCTGAAGACCAACTCCCAGAGGGCCAGTGTGGCTTCAGAGCAAACAGGAGCACCACCGATATGGTCTTTGTGCTGAGACAGCTACAGGAGAAGTGCCGCGAGCAGAACAAAGGGCTGTACGTAACATTTGTCGACCTAACAAAAGCGTTCGACACTGTGAGCAGGCAAGGCATGTGGCAGATCCTGGAGCGACTTGGCTGTCCCCCAAAGTTCCTCAACATGATTGTCCAGCTACACGAGGACCAGCAAGGCCAGGTCAGACTCAACAATGACCTCTCAGAACCATTCCCTATTCTCAACGGCGTAAAGCAGGGCTGCGTGCTGGCACCGACCCTCTTCACCATCTTTTTTAGCATGATGTTGAAGCAGGCCACAGTGGACCTCGATGATGACGATGCAGTGTACATCAGGTATCGTCTCGATGGCAGCCTGTTCAACCTCAGACGACTGCAGGCCCACACGAAAACCCTAGACCAACTGATTCGTGAGCTGCTTTTTGCTGATGATGCTGCCCTCGTTGCACACACAGAGAGAGCCCTGCAGCGCATCACGTCTTGCTTCGCAGATGCTGCCCAGCTCTTTGGACTCGAGGTCAGTCTGAAAAAGACATAGGTCCTCCATCAGCCGGCACCCAAGACAGTGTATCGCCCTCCGCACATCACCATTGGCGAGTCTGATCTAAAGTCAGTGCACCAGTTTACCTACCTTGGCTGCATTATCACGTCGGACGCCAAGCTGGACAAGGAGCTTGACAGCAGGCTGGCAAAAGCGAACAGCGCTTTCGGGCGACTTTTCAAGCGGGTGTGGCACAATCAACAGCTGAAAACAGGCACCAAGATCAGCGTGTACAGAGCTGTGGTCCTCACTACCCTGCTGTATGGTTCCGAGTCCTGGGCCCTCTACCGCAGCCAACTACGACTCCTCGAACGCTTCCACCAGCGCTGCCTACGTACCATCCTGGGCATTCACTGGAGTGACTATGTCACCAACGTCGAGGTCCTTGAACAGGCTGAAACTGTGAGCATCGAGGCTTTGCTGCTGCGGACACAGCTCCGCTGGGCGGGGCATGTCTCCAGGATGGAGGATCATCGTCTACCAAAGATCACACTGATCGGCGAGCTTGCTACTGGACACCGTGACAGAGGGGCACCAAAGAAGAGATACAAAGACTGTCTCAAGAAGTCACTTAGTGCCTGCCAAATCGACCACCACCAGTGGTCTTCGCTTGCTGCGGACCGTGACACCTGGCGCTCCACCATTTACAAGGCAGCTGTCTCCTTTGAGGACTCTCACAGAGCTAGCCTTAAGGACAAGCGGCTCAGGAGAAAAAACAGAGATGCCGCAGCTCAGAACCCTGGCCATACCTTCCCCTGCAGCCACTGCGGTCGAACCTGCCTGTCTCGGATTGGCCTCCGCAGCCACGAACAAGCCTGCAGACGTCGTGGTCAACTCCTATAAAATCTTCGTTCGCGAAGTCAAGCCAAGAGATTCCTGAGATACTTCAGCAGCTGGGTTTTAAATGTTCTAACCGATGGCCTGCTCTAATATCTGCCGGAATATCTAATATGTGCTCTAATATCTGCTTTTCGACGCTAAGCTATCCTAGCACCACACTTGAACCATCATGGTCGATCTGTCTCCTGAACTGTAATGTACTTAATAAGCAGTCAGCAGAGGACAATTCTAAAATTTTGGAATTTCGACTTAACGAAAAGTCAGCATGGAGGGACAAGACTGAACATGCTCAGACAAAATTTCACTGATCTGAAGAGTGCTAGACTGACGTCACGTGCGACAGGAAATTGATTAGACACCGAGGTTACATCAGACAATGAAACTGACACCGCCACTCATGTTGACGAGGAAACTGACATATCTGCACATGGCGTGATCAGACCTATCCGTGCCTGTCTGTGTGATCAGTTTCCACTTGCCTGTTACTGTGCAGTTAGAGAGGCTGTCATGTTATATGAACACAAAAAGATTTTCTTGTTTTACCGGCCCTTCTTTGCCCTTTGCTTATATTGTGAGGTCTCTGGAACTGTGACACTCTTGCTGGACGTTAACCCTTTTAGCCCCAAGGTCCCATTTCTCAAATTTTGGAGGCGCTGCCTAAGTGACTATGTACCAGTTGCAGGAGATGGATTGACCATGATAATTCAAGGGTAGTGCTAGATTAGCTTGGCGCCTTCAGGTCAATCAATTATCATGGTCAATCAATCTCCTGCTGTAGGGACTCGGGGCTAAATGGGTTAACCTTGTCTGGCTCATTCATGCAAATACGAATTTGGCCTTGGGTGATGCTGTCTGTGTTCCGACAGTAAAGGTGTTAACCCTTTGGGTGTCGGTAGCGGTTTCGCTCAGTCGCGATGATTCCTGCATCGCGACTAAAACAGCTACCGGCGCCCAAAGGGTTAACAATCCGCTCTCTTAACTCATTCGAGACGTTCCTGATTGGGATACACGACATCTTAATTATTTTTTTAAAAGTGATTTAAAAAAAACAACAACTGACTCTGTAATTGACCTAACTGCGCACATTGCGTGACTGGCTCCAGCTGTGTCAGCATATTTTTATAGCAGAGCATAAACCTCATGGAATTTGACGGCAAACTGACATTGAAATTGACATAACTGCACATTGCGTGATTGGATTAAGCCAATTTCCAGATGTTACGCATGTCAACCCGTATCATACTGAGGCTAGAAGCTTCAAATGTGTACACTGCCATAATTATGCAAGCTACATTATACTACTTACAGATAAGGATATAGACCAATGGCTTTAGTTCAAGGGCCGGTGGTGACAGAATAGCTTGGCGCCTAGAGGCGCCAAGCTATTCTGGCACCACCCTTGAACTGTTTTAGCCAAACTTATTTCACACGCTGGTGTATTCCGAATGATATGGGTTAATGGCCCACCTACTCGATTATCGCCGAGGAAAACTGAACTCCTGCCGGCTGCAAGAGATGAGCAGTTGCGGTGGGGGGGGGGGGGGGGCTCACGAGAATCTGTGCCTCTTGCTGCATCCCTGTTCCTTTGACGTCTGGGGATCTTTTGACGTTAACCCTTTTAGCGCCAACACCCTACAGCAGGAGATTGATTGACCATGATAATTCAAGGGTAGTGCCAGATTAGCTTGGCGCCTGAAGGCGCCAAGCTAATCTGGCACTACCCTTGAATTATCATGGTCAATCCACCTCCTGCAAGCGGTACATGGTCTTTAAGTAACACTTCCAAAATTCGGGAAAATGCGCCCATGGCTTCTAAAAGGGTTAAATTTACGAAGATTTCAATAACACAGTCTGCGTCGATTGGTAGTGAAGGGGGTGTGCATGCTTATGCCTTCTTGCTGATCGCCAGTTTCAAACACAATTAAAACAACGTTAAGGGCTTAACGTCTTGTGTCCACCTCGAAGGTTATTACAAAGACCGGGCACCGAATAGGGTCTGAACAAATTTTGACCCCAGCTGGATTCGAACACGGGACCTTTCGGACGAGAGTCGAACGCTCCAGCTGCCCTAAAACACGATTCAGAGACTACATCGTTTATATATAGCTCACCCACTTTTCGTATAACAGACTGAAATTGACATACCCTGCACTTTGAGTGATCGGATCTAGCCAATTTCCAAACTATATTCATCCGATCACTCAGTGTGCAGGCACACGCCTATCCATTTCAATGTCGGTCTGTAATCAGTTTCTCTCAGCGTTTTAATGGTCTACAGATCTTTCTTATAAAAGCCTTGTTTTCTATTTCCCTTTATTTCCTTTCATGTGTCATACACTTTTCAGAGACTGTCTTTCAAACATGACATTGTGTCTGCAGGAAGCAACTCGGTTAAAAGCGCTACATACCGACAAGCAGAGGGCTAATAGCTGACCCACTTCTTTATTGCTTTTTCCAGTTTTCTACAAACATAAGTTGCCTACGGACACGCAGCATAGCGAGACAATGATTGCAGACGAACACTGAAATCGACATCTCGGAACGTTGCGTAACCGGAGCGAAAACTGTCCTTCCATCAAAACTTATTATTTCCTGATGCAACCGTCAGAGTTTGCTGCTCTGTGATTCTGGAACTTCCAGCTGTAACCCCTCCAATGCAGAGACACTGCGAGCTGTAACACTCCAAATGCAAGAGGCATAGATCCTCATGAGCTCCCGCGAATGCGGGGGCGCATGAGGATCTATGCTTCTTGCTTGCCACTACGTTCATACCTTTTTCCCCGAGGCAGTAAAATTAAACCTTTGTTGGTTTCACAGACAAATCCTCTGACTGCTCACAGTGGAAGGGTTAAGCTGTACGGCTCCAAAATCACAGACCAGTACACATAGTAACCCCTTGGCTCTCCGTGGCCTGTTCGGTGCAGGAATCACATCCACAAAACACGTACCGACAGCCAATGGGTCGACATGGGAAGGTTGTTAGTTGTCAGACGGTCAGACCCGCAAGCAGATCAGCCTGCCCGTTTCTTGACATCTACTTCAGTTCTCTACACGCAGAATTGCGGGGTTTAGCATCGATCAGAGCCTGGCATTGAACACTGACGCACACGTGCATTGCGTGATCGGCTTCAGCTGCCCCCTTCGATCAAATCCCTTCTCTACCAGCATCTATACGCGATGTCAGTTCCTGAAACAATCACGCTGTGATTCATTGCCTAGCAAACTGGACTAACGAGAGGTGCACGGATACGAATGAGTCCAGCAAGAGGCATAGATCCTCATGAGCCCCCGCGATTGCGGGGGCTCATGAGGATCAATGTCTCTTGCATTTTGGTTTTGTCAGTATGTTCCGGCAACTGCAGGGGGCTCATGAGGATCTATGCCTCTTGCAGTATGATATGATTGAGGTTGAGCGGCAATTTCCAGTTGGAAACAATCTGTTTACTAGTTACGGCCTACTTTCCTCTTCTATATAAACGTCCTCTTAATCTTGACAACATCCTCTCGCAAGAAGCGGAACACACTCTGTCCTGGTAACTGACATTCTTGTACTGGCATGGTCTGAATAATAATAATAATAAAGGAGATTTGTTAAGCGCTTATTCTATAAGTAGCTCTAAGCGCTGATACAATGACAAGGCTAACACCCCCCACACACACACACACAACATACTCACTATCACACACACACACACACACACACACACACACACACACACGCACGCACCGCGCACGCACGCACGCACGCACACACACACACACACACACACACACACACACACACACACGTGACAGTGGTGATGAATTGAGCATGGCTGGGGAAATGAACTAGTAAAAGGCAGCGTTGTAGTTATTAGTTAGTTATTTGGGTTTTATCACCGAGCAGGCAACTAAGGCCATCTCACGGCGGAGCAGCGTTGTAGAGGCGGGGTTTGAGAAGCGATTTGAATGAGGAGAGCGTTTGACAGTTACGGACAGGGGCGGGGAGGCTGTTCCAAATGGCGGGGCCAAGATGGAAGAAGGCGCGTTTGTTCGTCTACCAGGACTGCCAATTTCTATTCGAGACACGGCGAATGTCCAAAGTCTAACTGCCTTATCCTGCTTTACCCTTCTTTCTGAAGCCCTCTTTCATTCGTTTATTTTCGTGTTCTTTTCTAAATGCCACATATAGCATCTGAAAGGAAAAGTGTGTGACGTTTAAAAGTATCAAAAGAAAGGCACACAGGAAACAAAGGCTTTTAACAGGAAAGATCTGTAGAAATTAAAACACCGGAAGAAACTGATTACAGACCGATACTGAAAATAGATAGGCACGAACCTGCACATTGCGTGATCGGGTAAATAACTCCCACCGTCTTTCAAGCCAGACTGCCAATTTCTGTGCGCAAAAGATCCTCGGGCCGTACGTCAGCCTGAATTGACCCGCGCACGGTAGCGCGCTGGTCTATTCAGGCTGACGTAGGCCCGAGAATTTTTGCCTACTGTTTTTTTTTTTTTTTTTGTTTTGTTTCTTATACTCCTCTTCTTTTTTATACTTCCCTTGTGGCGAAACACTGATTACCAAGGAAAAATTGAAACTGACATACCTGCGCCGCACTTGATCGCACTGCATCCAGCGATCGAGAAATCTTGTCAGTTTCCACTCAGCTGGGCCTCTCCCAAGCACGCAGTTTTTGTTGGTTTTATTTAATATACTGTCCCTCTTACATTCTTCCTAGTGCGACGGCCACTGAATTGTAGATTTCTGTCCAAGTCATGTTACGGCAAATTGCTGCGTTTAAAGTCGATCGATTTTAAACCAAGCAGTTCTGAACACCATAATTACACGTCATTTGTTTAGCAATTTCCACAGCAAGCTGTCGTTTTGTATTGAAGATTGTATGTCATAGAAATTCGTTCTGTCCTTTATCAGACTGTTCCTTCTGTGAAAAAAAAAAAACAAAAAAAAAAAACGACGGCGGGCGCTTCTGTAGAAAAGTGTCCTTTCAGTAAAAGGTTGTTATTTCTAAAATGCTTTCTGTTGCAGGCAATAACACTTGCCTTTATAGCAGACTTTGCCGTGAAACCGATGTCGATTCAGTGCCGAATAGAAACCCCCAGAGCTGTCCTTTTTTCCTCGTCCCCGCCTAATCTTGTCCGCTTCTCCGTCGCTGTCCGTGTGCGGCTCCGATCCAAGCTCTTTCCTTTCACAGTCACAGCCTCAAACGCCCAAACTCTTCTTCTATGGAGGACGCCAGTCCTCCATAGAAGGAGAGCATCGTCCCTGAAAGCATACGGCGCCGACTGCTAACGTGGAGCGCGTAGAATCTCATCAGCCCCGTGTGGCACGTTGCATGAGGGAGCTCAGTCCTGCGCCAGCCACTAAGCAAAGTGCTCGGCGACAGGACTAAGCTCAATCATGTAGCCTACCATATATGTATACGCAATCAGATCAGTACATTTCCTATCTTTCTGAAAGGTTAGACTCTCACTGACACCCTGCAGTCAGATAACTATAATGTCCCACTGGTTGTTTCCGTCGATTCGCTACCGCTTTCAGCGGTAGCGAATCGAGGGAGACAACCAGTGTGTGTGATGAAAGCAAAACGACACCGAAATTGACTGGCTGAAGGCATGGGTTCTGGTGAGTACCCCTCAGCTCCACCGGCTGATGATAATCTGTGTCCCTATACTGACGGAGCGGACTGTCTTTCTACGTCACTGCTCAGCAGTCTCAGGCGACTGAGCAGCAGGAGATCATAAAAATCTATCGTTATGCCATGGGAAGGCAAAAAAAAAAAAAAAAAAAAAAAAAAAAAAAAGAAAGAAAGAAAGATAGTAAGTTCATTTGTTGTTGTTGTGAAAAGCACGGTTTACATTGTAATGAAAACCTTGCTTTTCACATAAAAATGGACTTACTGGGTTTTTGTTGTTGTTGTTGTTCCCCGGCGTCACAGGGCCCTGGGATGGGCTGAACCATTCTGGACATCGCTCGATACAGTGCTGGGGCTCATGAGAATCTATGGCTCTAGTTAGGTGAGGTGGACCATCGTGCACGTTGTTCTGCGACTACGATCGATGAGTTGCAGGTGCCCATTGGAACCCGTGCCTCTTTCAGATCGAGGGTGTTTGTCTGGAGAACTGTTCACGCGGTATCGATGTGTGCCAGGCTCCCCCGGAAGCCTCACGCCATGTGGTCTCATCCCGGCAACGGAAACGCGAGAGATGGATCGACCATGATGGCTCGAGGGTAATTTTTCTTCGCCTGGTTCTGGTGCCTGCGTAACACGAACTGCGGAGATCGATCCTTCTTGACATTTCAGGAGGAGTGCCTGATTAACTCAATTAGTTTCAGTCCCGCGTTTCCTCTTCCAACCACGTCCTGAGAAAGTCTTGTTGCTGTCGGGACGTTAAGCAGTGTACAAACAAACAACCAACCAACCTCTTCCAACCAAATCACAAAATCCAGACGACATTTAACCTAATTTTGCCCCTACAGCAGGAGATGGATCGACCATGATAATTCAAGGGTAGTGCCAGATTAGCTTGGCGCCTTCAGGGGCCAAGCTAATCTGGCACTGCCCTTGAATTATCATGGTCGATCCAACTCCTGCAACTTGTACATAGTCATTAGATGACGCCTCCAAAATTTGGGAAATACGGCCGTCGGGCTGAATGAGTTAATGGCTGGGCCCTGGACGATTAACTCTTTGACTGCTACTGACCGGATACCGTTCGGCGGAAAAGGCGCGTATCTAAGAGTTGATTTTTTTGTGTTGTTTTTTTTCTTCCGCCGATCGGAATCGTCAGTATAGCAGCAGTCAAGCAAAATGCGCAAAAGGCCAGGCCATCGGGCCCGACGTCAGTATAGCAGCAGTCAAGCAAAATGCGCAAAAGGCCAGGCCATCGGGCCCGACGTCAGTATAGCAGCAGTCAAGCAAAATGCGCAAAAGGCCAGGCCATCGGGCCCGACGTCAGTATAGCAGCAGTCAAGCAAAATACGCAAAAGGCCAGGCCATCGGCCCCGACGTCAGTATAGCAGCAGTCAAGCAAAATGCGCAAAAGGCCAGGCCATCGGGCCCGACGTCAGTATAGCAGCAGTCAAGCAAAATGCGCAAAAGGCCAGGCCATCGGGCCCGACGTCAGTATAGCAGCAGTCAAGCAAAATGCGCAAAAGGCCAGGCCATCGGGCCCGACGTCAGTATAGCAGCAGTCAAGCAAAATGCGCAAAAGGCCAGGCCATCGGGCCCGACGTCAGTCGACGTCGGCTATATGGCCTCTTGCGCAAGTTTTGGAAGGGTTTAAATCACACATACAAATAGGTTCTGTCAAAAAAACGGAAACCTGAGTAACAGCCTTGCTGTCGTGGTTGATACCCCGCCTCTCCCCCCCCCCCCACCACCCCCCCCCCCCCCCGACTGCACACAGAAAGATCCTAGGCTAGACGACCGGTCCGAGGACCTGCTGCTGACTGGGTACCTCAGTCGTCGACGAAACAGTCAGGTGGGCGAGGAGGAAGCATCAGAGGGGCATTTTTCGCAACCACGCGGACAGGTCGTCAACGCAACCCACAGTGCGAACGAACGAATAAGAGGACCTGCGCTTGCGAAAGTTCCCCAGCATTTAGCCCATATCATTCGGAAAACACCAGTGTGTGAAATAAGTTTGACTAAAATAGTTCAAGGGTAGTGCCGGAATAGCTTGGCGCCTCTAGGCGCCAAGCTAATCTGGCACCACCCTTGAATTAAAGCCATTGGTCTATATCTTTATCTGTAAGTACTATAATGTAACGTGCTTATGGCAGTGTACACATTGTAGCCTCGGTATGGTATGGGCTAGTGTTTCGCAACGTTTCTTTGATTAGAAATGAACACCTCTGTATGTACAGGCTATACCGCGCAGAGGCACAGGCATGGGATTATCGATGAGTGATTGATCACCTCTTAACCCTTTGGGTGTCGGTAGCGGTTTTAGTCGCGATGATTCCTACAGCGTTAACACGGTAATACTACTATCTGTCTGACGTGGTGATGGATCACACAGAGATCATCCTATGCCTGAGTGGAGAGGGAAAAGTGTATGGCCCGAATAGGAGCCAGGATGCGTTAAATAAACGTTTTTGTCCGTTTGATGTATACACACAAAATAATGCATTCTGTTAAAAAAAAATAAAAAAATAAAAAATAAAAAAACAAACAAACTTGATACAGTGATTTCAATGGCAACATCTGGCCTGTGAAGGCTCGTGCATCCAACGACCTGACAACATTATGAGGCAGAACTAGGTTTGAACAAGAACCTGCTTGCAAATATAAAAGACTTCTCTTAAGAGAAGCAATAAAAGGCAACAATAATACATGTCCTTAAAGACCATGATTTAGGTGGCTACTGCCAGCGGCTTGAGGGTATTAATATTAACGACAGGCGATCTCTCATGAGTCTGAAATAACTCAGGCGGTTAAGCGTCGGAGCAGGAGAGCGAAGGGAATCGCCGGGTCGTGGGTTCCGGCCCCGGTAGCTGGACTCGCAATCCAGGGGGAAAAGACGGGCTTGTTCAATAGCATGTCCGTTGAAAGGTCCTGGTAAATCAGAGTGGCACAGTTGGAGTGCGCCTGAGTTGATCAGTTTTCAGGTCGTACTCCATAGGAAATAGATTTCCCTGTCCCCCATAACCCGCCCGTCAGGGCCGTCCATTATCACTTCGGTGCCGTGGACGTTAAACCCCGAACTAACTAACTAAACTCTCTCAAGAGCGTGGTCGCTGAACACAAATTCTGTTGTATTAAAAAAAAAAAAAAAAGATTAGAGTATGTTAACGTCACAAGTCTTCAGTCTAGCATATCGTGGCCGTGGACATGTTCCAAACCAGCAAACGTATGGTAGGAACAAAAATAAATAAATAAATAAATAAATAAATAAATAAATAAATAAATAAAATTTAAAAAATAAATAAATAAAATATAAAAAAAAATAATAAAAGAAACATGAAATTAACCCATCTCGGAGACAGAGCAAACAAGCAAACATCCGGCACCCAAGTGCAAGAGACAGATTTTCATGAGCCCCGGCTGATTCGGGAGCTCATGAAGATCTGTGCCTCTTGTCGCGGTTAACACCACTTTGTATCAACGTCCCTTGGTCATCTGAAGCCTTTCGTTGTAAAATTAGCATATATTTCAGAAACACAATCTGCCTGCACTAGCAGTGAATGGGTCAACCCTTTGGCTGTCGGAAGCGGTTTTTGTCGCGGGCGACAAACTGAACCGCTACCGACAGCCAAAGGGTTAAGATAGAAATCGATGTGCAGGAATAATGTAATGGTTGTCACGCGCCTGGCCCTGCTATCCAGTAAATAGGCTTAGCAACCAATTACCAGCAACTGACCACGGCTTCGCTCGTCGACAGACTCAGCTCATTGGGGTAATGTTCCGTTTATTTTTGACACGAGCCACGCTGTGCACGTGTTGTATGCATGTGGCAGTAACAAAAGCTGACAGCTTTGAGCAGAATCCAAATCAAGTATGCTGTTGATGAGATCCAAATTTGTCTGTTTAGACCAAGTCGATGACAATGAGGATTTTCAGCTGGGTTACGTGTGTGCAAGAGGACACCATTTTTTTTTATTTTATTTTTTATTTTTTTATTTTTTTATTTATTTATTTATTTATTTTATTTTATTTTTTTTTTTTTTTGGGGGGGGGGGTAAGAAACGAGTGGGTTTAACTCGTTCAGTGCCATTATTTGTCGCGGACTGTGTCCAGAGGCGGATGTGGGGAAAGGGGGGGTCCAGGGGTTCCGGACTCCCCGCCCCCACCCCCACCCCCACCCAAAATTCTTTAAAACTCTGTAACAAAGTACCTTTTATGAGTGTTCGGAAACCTCCCACCCCCTCCTCCCTGTTAGATTATTTTGGTGAGTTTCAACACCTATGCTGTTTCATAGTTTCGGCCTGTGGTGAGCGTCTTTACACACACACACACACACACACACACACACACACACACACACACACACACACACACACACACACACTCACACACACACACTCACACACACACACACACACACACACACACACACACACACACACACACACACACACACACACACACACACACGCCTTCCCAAAGTCCCCCCCCCCCCCTCCCCATTGTTTGATTTTTCGGCCCCGACCTTTACCCCACTCCCCCCCCCCTCCCACGTCCCTTCGAGGTAACAGGTCCGCCCCTGCCGTCTGCAATTTCCGCTAATTCAACACCTATACAAAAGCCCTAGCAATTTCCCAGGAACGTGGATTCGAAGTGGTATCAGCAAGAGGCATAGATCCTCATGAGCCCCCGCGACTGCGGGGTCTCATGAGGAAGTACGCCTCTTGCAGTCCGGTGTTATTCAGATTTTCTCGGCACTGAACGGGTAAAATTGACGAGCACAGTGTATTAAATGGCAATGCACATTCTATAGCCAGCTGAACGATGGCGTTTAACCCCCTAACTGTCGGCGGCAAGGCGAACGCTACCCATCTGCAAGAGCCATAAATCCTCATGAGCCCCCGCAGTCGCGGGGGCTCATGAGGATTTATGTCTCTTGTTAATCCTGTCTTGTTTTTTTGTGTGTGTTGTTTGTTTGTTTGCTTGATTTTTTGTTTTTGTGCCCGCAGTTGGTCCCATTTCGTTTGTGTTCTTCACGAGAGTGTCGGTCAGTGTGCAGTGGTTTCCGGCGCGAAATCCGCGTCCGCCGGCAGTCAAGAGTTAATGAGAGGTGAGAGTTAATGATAAGGGTGTTTGCTCAAAACGTGTTCTGCTGTAGTTTACTCCAGGATGTATGACGGATGGGTGTACACAAACTCTGGGTGTATATCTTTTAAGTATTAAACGTGTTGATTAAGAAACAAACCAGCGACAAACAAACGGACGAACGAAGGAACGGATGGACGGACAGTCGGACGGACGGACGAAGGAAGGAACGAGCGAATGAACAAACGAACGAAGGAATGAATAAATGGACGGACGGACGAAGGAACGACTAACAAACGGACAGGCGGGCGGACTGACGGAAGAACGAACGAAGGAACAAATGAATGAACGAGCGAACGAAGGGACGGACGGACGAACAAACGGACAAAGGAAGGACGGAATTACGATCCAACAAACAAAAAAACAACAAAACAAAACTAAATGTGATATTGTGGATACAAAATCTCGTGGTGTGACAATTTGCATGCACACGCGATTGAAACCACTGACCTCTAAAATCCAATCCTCACAAAGTGTGCATAGCCGAGAAAACGTTACGCCCACGGCGGAGTGTTATTACAGGCCAAAGAGACATTCTGGTACACTCGGTCATGAAACCTCGCCCAGCTTCTCTGACCGGGGAGCGAAAATATGTGCGTACCTGAAGCCGGTTCTTGTCAGCAAGAGGCATAGATTTTCATGAGCCCCTGCGTCCGCAGGGGCTCATGAGAATCTATGCCTCTTGCGTGTGGACGAAATTGACAAAAATCAACGCCGGAGTGTACTCGTCGATGCCCCTAGCGTAATTGGCACAGAAACCGTCGTTTTCTGAAGTGTCGTAAAACACTTTTCGAGCGAACGCCACGCATCTGCTGCGCCCAAGGACTACCGATGTGTGAGTATCAGACACATTGTAAAACTGAGGCATGTATCATCATGAGCCCCCCGCAATTATATTTGTGATGGTCACATTCGTCATCCATGTACCGCATGCAGTGGGCTCAAGGTATTCCGCAGTGAATTAAGCTGCGATTGTCCTGGAGACGCCATTTCCAGACGCCGGCAGTGGAGAGGGTTCAAATCTCGTCTTCAGACAAAAATAGCGAGACAGTGACAGAATGGTCAAAATCCCTTATACGCAACTGATTTTTTTTTTCTTTTCGGTTTTTGGGTGTGTGATGATTCGTGACCTGATCGAACTACAGAAGCAACGTCTGAGGATTTTGCATCATTTGTAGAGGTGGGTAAAGGGTCATATTCGTGCACCATGATAGCTATTTTTTAAATTTCCTGTGCACCGCGTTTGATAAAAAAAAAATTCCCGTGCATCGTGTAGGCGAAACTTAATTCTTCGCGCACCGTGAAAATAATTTTTTTAAAAGTTTCGTACAGCGTGCGGGACACGTGACTTTGAAGAAACCCGTGATGTTAACGACCATTCATTTAACACATTCAAGACGTGCCGGATCCGGATATCCGGCTTTATGCCGCATATCCGGATGCGGCACGTCTCGAATGCGTTAATCCACACTGGCTGTCTCGCTCGATTTGCTAGCGCTAGCGGTAGCGCGGTATCTGGACAGACAACCAGTGTAGATAATAATACAGTGACATTTATATGAAGGGTACGTATCGTGGCGCTACATTACCATAGTCGCGGGCCAAGGCAGCACGATTCGTCCCGCGGACCACTGATTTGCTAACCAGACCTTTCCTGCTGGCAGATGAAAGGTTTCTTTCACTGTCAGAGTACGGCTGGAAGCTTTTTTTTTTTTCTTTTTTTTTAAGAGCTTGTTGAGAGACAGCTAGAGGACATGGAGATGCCCTGAGTGTTTCTCATTTCACGTACAAAGCGGCGGCCAGGGAATCTAACTGTTTGTTTGTCAAGCGCATGGAGTAATTTCCCTTGGTATGTGTACTACAAAACGAATATGGCTGCCATCGTAGAAACCGTCTGCAAAGTAGGAATACATATATTATGCAAATCGTGAGAGATGAATCAGCCATAATTGCACAAGGGTAGTACCTGGTTCGATTTGTTAACCCTTTGCGTGTCGGTAGCGATTTCCGCTACCGACACGCAAAGTGTTAATTTGTAATTCAAGTTGAGGTTGTTTATCATAATCCTAGTCAGCTGACAGATGTCCTTGATGCGCTTGTACGACCCAATGCGCAAAAGGCCATCGGGCCGACGTCAGCCCGAACACTGGGGATGAGCCGCACTATGTTGTCCCGTCCACTTGACAGCGGAGGGCATCGCGCTGTATGTCTGCCGAGCATTGTGTAGTGGCTTGGTCTTCGTCATCTTTTCTGATTCTTTTTATGTAATTTAGTTTGGAAGTGTGTATGTATGTATATTATGTATTGTCATACTTTATTGTAATATTTTAATAATTTATGTTCGTCATACCTACTTTTTATGGGCTTCCCCAGCGCCAAATTGTGCGTTATGGTGATAACTAAGATTTGAATTGAATTGAATTGAAATGGGTTGAGTTGAACTGAGTTGAGTTGAGTTGAGTTGAGTTGAGTTGAGCTGAGCTGAGTTGACCTGAATTGAGCTGAGCTGAGTTGTACTGAGCTGAGCTGAACTGAGCTGAGCTGAGTTGAATTGAACTGAACCGGCAGAGGCTGGGTCTGATTTTGAAATTTCACTATTTGTTTTCGTTCTTTCTTTTTTTTTTTTACTTTTTAATTTTTTTTTAAATTTATTTACTTCAGTGGGCGATGGATGTGGTGACATGTGATTACACAGGACAAGACTCAACCCCCAAGTCAGTACAGAAGCACAGTTCAACACGTTATCATTTCCCCACACTCCTTCACCCCCCCCCCCCACACACACCCCAACACACGCACGCACGCACGCACGCGCACACACTGTCCTTGTAAAAAAAAAAAGTCTTTTCCGGCATTCGTCGAAGTAACGCTTTTTTTTTCATCGGACGTGCCTGTCAGTCTGACGAACTCAAAGATGTCAGTCTGGCTTACAGCCATCGTCGCATCTTAATACTGTTGACAAGAGACGAACACCACCCAACTTTAAGAGGCAAAGCACCTCATGCGCCTCCGCACCTGCGGGGGCTCAGGAGTTTCTTTGTCTCTTGCTGGCAGGCCATTTTTGGCAACCGTGTTCTTTGGCTACAGCGTTGGTCAAAGTCAGATGAGTGGACGATGAGTGGACGGCTTAAAAAGTGTGTGATGACAATAACGGAAATAAATCCTTTCTATTCTGATATGTGTGTCCATACGATTCAGCTTCAAGCGCCGACTGATGATGACTGAGATGCCTCTGCAGGAGCCAGCCATTTAAACAACAACAACAAAAAAAAAACTCAGACCGCAGTGGCCTGCGCACAAGTATAGGAAATAACAACTCGTGGAGGAAAATGGCATCGGGCCGACGCCGGCTTCAGTTGGCCCGCGCACGGCTGTGCGCGGGCCAAACTGAGGCCCACGTCGGCCCGAGGGCCTTTTGCTCGCCGGTACTAGCCCACCAGACGGTGGATGGTTAGAGCGTGACGATATCTATACCTGTCGAGATCGCGTGGTGAGTGTCATCCCCTAACTCTGGCAATAGTGAGGTTTCGTCTGAGACGAACGACTACCGACAACGAACGACTACCGACAACGAACGACTACCGACAACGAACGACTACCGACAACGAACGACTACCGACAACGAACGACTACCGACAACGAACGACTACCAACAACGAACGACTACCAACAACGAACGACTACCGACAACGAACGACTACCGACAACGAACGACTACCTACAACGAACGACTACCGACAACGAACGACTACCGACAACGAACGACTACCGACAACGAACGACTACCGACAACGAACGAGAGCGAAATCGCGGTTAATAACCAGCTTGCACCATAAGAATAGACAAAACTCCAAACATATCCAAGAGGCATAGATCCTCATGAGCCCCAGCGGGCTCATGAGGATCTATGCCGCTTGGAGATGTTTGGAGTGTTATCGATGCTTTGTTACACGCTGGTTATCCTCCGTCACTTCGCTCTCGTTCGTTGTCGGTAGTCGTTCGTTGTCGGTAGTCGTTCGTTGTTGGTAGTCGTTCGTTGTCGGTAGTCGTTCGTTGTCGGTAGTCGTTCGTTGTCGGTAGTCGTTCGTTGTCGGTATTCGTTCCTTTCTCTTCTTGAAACTAGCCCTCGCTATTGTCTTTGGCACAGGGGTTATGAGGGCACGAGTCACGACTGTTCATCCCAACCAGAAAGAAACACGCTTAGAAAAGCCGGTCACAGCACAGGCGTGTTTCCTTTTTCGTCGTGAAGTTCTCTCATTTGCTCTGGATTATTACTGTTACAGCTTGCTCATGACACATTTCTGGCACCAATGGCGTGGACATATGATTTTCAGTGGGGTGGTGGTTAGTTTGTCAAGCCCTACTTTCCTGTCTGGGTAAACAAGCTGTCGTAAAGAACAACGTAAGCGAATCACTTCTAAAGGCTCACACACTGTGTCAGTGTGAAGTCTACGATCGCCGCAGCTTGCCGCTAAAACCAATATAATCCAGACAAGAAAGTCGACTGCCAAGCGTGAAAAACTGAATGCAAAGAAATTCCTAACAAATAAAGAAAAGTGGTTAGAAAGGAAAATTACAAGACTATAGAAGTTGGCCAAAATCTGCTAGTCTTTTGACGCAAACGGTGGATGAAAAGCCTGGACAAACATTCGATATCGCATGTTTGTCCGGGCTTTTCATCCACCGTTTGCGTCAAAAGACGCGCAGTGTTTGACCTACTTCTGATCTCCGGTAATCGTTTCTTTATTAAATGTTTTAGGTTTTCAAGACATTCACACAGACATAATGGACTACACATCTTTTTCACTGGGAAATATGAAGTAACTGAAGAGTAATAATCACAGACCTTAGGATCACGCCAAAGTTACGCTCTCTAATGATTTTCCCTTCAGCCTGTCTAATCGTCAGGACAACCGACAGTCATTCAAGACTAAGGAAGCTGAAGGCTAGACTTTCATGTGGGTGTATGTGGAGTTTGTATTGCGAGATCCACTGAGACATACATTTAAAAGTCCCTTATCAAATCCCTTCCCTCTGTGAAGGGGACACTGATCCACATGTCAGCCTGCAGCCGCAGGAAGATAGGAGAATTTATACAGGCATCTTGCTGACCGAGACCATCTTCCAATCAAACCGGGGATGTGTGTGGAGTTTGCATTGCGAGATCCACAGAGACACAAATACACACGTCGCTCACCAAACCATTCCCTTTGCGAAGGAGACACTGATCCACATGAAACCCTGCAGCCGCAGGGAGCTCAAAGAGAGTATATACAGGCATCTCGCTGACCAAGATCATCTTGTAGGTCATCTTCAAATCAAACTGGGGATGCTATCCTGAGGTATATCCCGGGCGACTGATTGACTGTTCAAAAGGCGCATGATTAGAGAGGTGCCACACAGTTGACACCACGTCTAGGGATCCACAACAGTTCTGCGCCCAGTGAGACAAACATCACCGGGGCGACGTCGGCCACTGTCGGCCCGCGCACGCCCGTGGGTCATTTGCTCAACGTGTCAGTTGCAGACAGGGAGCCAAAGGTTGACCGAAGGAACAAAGGAAGTTTCCGGAGAAATCTAACGGGGGAAAAAATAAGAAAGGTTGGGAGATAGGCTGACAGAAGAGAGAGGGAGTAGCAATGTTAGAAGCTTGCGAGGAAAGGGGGATTGAAATTTTCCGTCAGCTGATGGCTGGCTTGATAGAAAGAGAAGGCAGAGGAAATTAAACAGAAGACGAGTGGGAGCGTGGAGCTGGACGCTAAAACCTAAGGGATCTTTTAGAAATTAAAGTTTATCACCGAATCGATGTACGCCGGCCTTATGTACGACGCAAAGTTCGATACTAAAATAAAATTTAACCCTTTGGCTTTCGGCATCGACTTTTGTCGAGGTGATTCCTGCAGGGATCACCTCGATAAAAGTCGCTACCTACAGCAAAAAGGGTCAAACATAGTAAACTTCGCTTATCACAAAGTCGGATGAACGTAAGGAAAGTCGGATATGACAACACTCTTTAACCCATTACATCCTGAGGCTGATTTGTAAAAATTTGCTTATTGTCCTATGAAAGCTACATAACTTTTTAGGAGATAGATCTGCCAGTTTAGTTCATGGGTAGTGCCAGAATAGCTTGGCGCCTGAGGCGCCAACTGGCATCATCCGTGACTGAACTATCATAGTCAAATTAATTCCAAGCAGGAGTATATCAGGATGAAAAGGGTTAAACGTCCCGACTACACTCTTTGTGAGTAAATTAGATCCCACTGCGCAAAAGACCATCGGGCAGAGGTCGTCCGCCGTTGGCCCGTGCACGGTCGTGCTCGGGCCAACGGCGGCCGACGTCAGCCCGATGCATGGCCTTTCGCGCATTGAAGTACCCAACGGAGAAAGAAACACGCTTAGAAAAGACGGGTACAACACAAATTATTAATATTTCGGGTGAATACCCTTTGTCAAAATACGGACAAACAAACAAACAGAGAGATTAGCCGCTACTTATCTTCATTCGCAGAAGGAACGTGGCAACATTAATAAATTGATTAAATTAATATTAATAAATTGTGTTGTAGGGGCCTACCCGTCTTTTCTAAGCGTGTTTCTTTCTCCGTTGGGCACTTCTTTGCATTTTACACGCTTGGCAGTCACCTTTGTGGTCTGGATTGCTTTCGCGCATTGGGTTCGCGTATAACAACAATCGGATACGACAAAAATTATTTTAAAAAAAATAACATTGGGTAATCCGTCAGTTTGGTATAGCCGCCTCTTGCGGAATAATCTCACTGCCTGCGTCAAATGCAGAGTAAACAGACCGGCCAAACATACGGAATGATATATGAACAAGATGAGGATTTCATCCCAAAGTCTACCGTATTGTTTGGAGCTCACGTGCGTTTTTCTCTTAGGAACATTCAGAGTTGTTCATATTTTTAACTTATCCTTCCGATCCATTTCCCTCCTCTCAAAGCCAACCTCTGATCAACACACTGGCCAGCGCACACAAATAAAGACGGACACACGGCGCTTCCTGCCATTGGTACTGTGGGCTGGGATAGGGAAAAGAATTCTGAAGAAGAAGAATATCACGAGCAGCAAAATTACGACACTATAAGCTTCACGTCATGGCAACGCTGGTCTCACGACGCCGTGTACACTGTGACGAATTTGATGCGGTTTCACGTCACTCATCCGAAACTAGCAGCCTCTTCCAAAGCCGACTGTTTTGTTCCACACAGCCTCTTCCAGGGCTGACTGTTCGATGGGAGTAAATAGTGGCTCCAAAACTTGCAAAAATAAATTATTATTGATGATGATGATGATGAAACGTTTTTATTCAGGATAAAGTTTTAGGCATGCGAATGCCTCTCTTTCAAACTGTCCTGCTACTCTACACACATAAATAAGTATCGAGCAACACAATAAAATATTCAAAAAACAAACAAACAAACATAGTATCAAGAACATTCACGTGTACGAAAAGCATAAAAGACGGGAAAAAACCCAAAAACATAATAACAGCAACATAAGCTGAAAATCATCTTGTAATTAGAACATGTCTCTGAAAGTACAGCATCAATAGAGGAGAATTGAGTCGTGGTATTAATTTAAAAGTAAAAAGCGATAAAGGCGATCCTTAAATATGATAAATTTAGAAATAGACTTAAGATGCTGGGGTAAATTATTCCATGTTTTTGCACCTGAAAAGGCCAGGCTAGTTTTATATTATATCTAATCTTGCTCTTGGTAGGTAGAGCGACCTGTAGTTCTCGTGTTTTGTCTATAATTATCTGAAAACAGAGTTCGCAAATAGAGTGATTCTTTCTCTTGTAGAATCTTGTACATTAATACACACCGATTAATTCGAATTGTTTGTTTAATGCCAGCAACTTAAAAGATTTAATTATTTTGTCTGTGGGGGCGGGTCTAGGAAGTATGAGTTTAACACCTCGACAATACAGAGAATTTACTTTTTTTCATATGAACTTCGCTGCAACCGTCCCAGACAATGGAACTGTAATTAGAGTGCGTTTTGATATGCGCGTGGAAGAAACGTTTGCAAACGTCAGGATTAACTATACGGCTGACAAAAGGAACACGTTTTTGGACAAAGGTTTGCATACGTTATCAACATGAGGTTTCCAGTTTAACTGGTTGTCTACTGTTACGCCCAGCAAGCGATGCTTAGTTACTTGTTTTATAGGTTGGCCATCTAAGGCGCTGGTGTTTCTGGCGTGCTGTAACTATCATGCTCTTTGTCTTTGGAATGCTAATTATCATGTGATTATTAATGCACCAGTCAGCTACTTCGTGCAGGCTCCTGGAGTACCTCATTGATGTTTGCTAGCTCCTTGTTAGATGTGTGTACGGTTGCGTCGTGAGCGAACAGATCACAGTTAGGCTCTGGGTGAGATATGCACAGCGGCAGATCATTAATAAACAATAGAAATAATAAAGGCCCTAGAATAGATCCTTGTGGAACACCACAAGTCACTACACCGTCTGATGAAAATTTGCCATTTAGGAGTACTTTCTGTGTTCTGTTTTTGAGATATGAAGACAAGAGGGAAACAATATTCGAGTTAAGGTGATAAAGTGGTAGTTTTTTTCTCAAGAGGATGGAATGATTGACAAGATCGAATGCATTTTTAAGGTCTAGAAAGATTGCGCCTGATACTTTATTGTCATTAATAGCAGAGAGCCATTTATCAATAATGTGATTTAGAGTAGTCTGGCAGGAATGTAAAGGTCGAAAACCGGATTGTGCAACACTAATCAGATGATTTTGTTCAGGGAAATTTAGGAGATGAGTATGTATATGTCTTTCAAGTGGTTTCGAAATTGATGATAAAATAGATATAGGTCTGTACTCATTTAATTGATTAAGTCTTTGCTTTGTGAAAGAGAAATTGCCTTAGCTCTTTTTAATTCGTTAGGAAATGCATTATGCCTAAAAGCTAGATTGTAGATGAATGTCAGTGACTCAACGATGAATGGCAGAGATAATTTTAAAAACTGAGTACTGATGCCAACTGAACCGCAAGATGATTTTTTTTTTTAAAACTAGAAATAGATTTACAAATATCCAGAACACTCATAAGGGGCACATAAAATGTGTGACCCGCTCTCTGCTGACTATAGTGACGCAGTTGATCCGAGCATATGTAGTTGTCAGGGTCATTGGTATTGGTCTGTGCCAGAGTTTTTGCAACAGTTAGGAAATAAGCGTTAAACGCACCCGCAGTGAGATCGGGTGGAATATTAGGCGACAGTTTACTGTGACCTTTGGTGAAATTGTTTATCACTTGCCAGACTGAGCGGATGTCCTTTTCGCCGGCAATGACACGTTCAGTATTTTGTCTTTGGGCTTTTCGAACTAAAGATTTGACATGGTTTCTCTGCTTTTTGTACTCATTAAATTTCTTTGCTTTTTTAACATGTCTCTAACTGCCATCGCTTGTTTAATTTCATCCGAGAGCCATTCTGGCATAATAGGGTGTTTGACACGTTTGGTATGCTTAGGGGCGTGTCTATCCAGAACAGAAACAGCGCATTCCAGCGGGTCAGGGCCTCATTCATTAAAATTATAAACGTCACCGAATGACACTTGAGACAGGTCATGTTAAAACGCAGCTTGATCGAATATTTTTAAAGGATCTATAAATGATAGTAGTGTGTCCTTTAGCTGGTCGTTTCGGTAATCGAGCATGCAATGAAAAGCAACCTGGAAAGTGATCATTAATGGAAATATTAGGTACATGAACATTTTGTACAACATTGACATTTGTATGTATGTATATGGTGTGGTGTGGTGTATATAGTGGTCTATCAGTGTAGAAGGTGACGAAGTCACTCGTGCTGGTGTCTGGACAAGCTGTTTCGAGCCTAGAAAATGTAACATGGATATCCATGAAGAATGGCCTTGCTTTTGTAAATCAACGTTAAAGTCACCCAATATATGTGTATCAGCTTTGCTCCGTAAAACTGTATCCATCATTACTACAAAGTCGTCCTGCCACGAAGCTGTGGTGGCTGGGTTTCTGTAAACAAACCTATCAAAATAGGGGATGATTTGGTCGACTTTATTTCTAACCAGATGCACTCAATAAAAGGTTGAAGAGGTACAGCGCTGGATTACGAACTCATTCAGTATCTCCCTTTTCATCTCCCACCCACGGCCATGGCACACACAAATACAAACGGCAGAATGTCACACACAAACACAGACGGCAGACAGGCGTTCTGTGGGCTGGCGTAGCCACAGCCATTTTGAAGAGTAAGGTGGCATGGCCCATGCCAACAAAGCCTCTTCTATATGAACTTGCTTGCGTATTCCACCTTTTGTACAATAGGCCCTACGTTCGCAAAAATACAAAAATAGAGCGACTCTCTTCCTAAATGAAGGAGAACATCGCGCCAGCTCATTCACATGCAAAACACTGACGTGCTAGTGATTTGCGTCAATTACTAGGAACATTGTATAAAACACTGACGCGTTTGGTGCTTTTACGTCACCGTCACTGTTTGATTCTTCTGATAGAATCAAGGAGTTTTACTTTTGACATTTTTTTCCGCATTGAACTTTTTTTTTTTCGAAAAAGTTGAAAAGGTACAAAGCTGACTAACGAACTCATCCAATGTCTTTCTACAAACTAGCGGTGTCCAGAATTTCAAGTGTATATTATCAAAATTGTTATTATATATGGTATTTATATTGCGCATTTCTCATATTTATAATATAACTCAATGCGCAGAATGTAGCCGCGAACTGAACCCAACAAGCACGCTCACGTGAATCACGCGCATTCACTCACACACTGTACGTAAACACAGAACATTCACGTGGTGCTGAGGGCAAGCTCAAGCAAGCTATTGAAGTTGTTTTTGGAAATCGTTTGTATTTGAAATTGTATTAAGTTGGCTGAAACTGATACCAAAGTGGAGGGGGAGGAAGAGCCGGAGTACCCGGAGAAAGAACCCCCGACGGTCCGCCCGAATTAACGGTGACACACGAGGAGAAAAGTCCGACGCCGGAACCCGGAATCGAACCTCGCACCTTTAGCATTGGTGGCAGGCGCCTTAACCACTGCGCCACGGACCGCCCCATTGTGGACTCTAATCTGGGTCAACCGACTTTCTATAAACGGTCTTCAATGAGACATACAATTACAATATGCTCGGAGGCTCTCTTAGCCACCCACCAAATAAAGTATTTCGCCAAGTTTCAAGCTTGTGCGTATAGAAATGTCGGAGATTTTCGTGTTTACATACATACGCACACACACACACACACACACACACACACACACACACACACACACACACACACACACACACACACACACACACACACACACACACACACACACACACACACACACACACATACACACATTGTGACCCTCTCTCACAAAATCAGTCTTAACTCGCATTTTGGATGTTTTGACATATATACATTTATGAAAACTACAGTGTTTGCTGATTACTGTGATATATGGCTGTATGCTGTAGTGCAAAAATTGTAAAAGCTGTTAGTGTTTAAAGTTATTAAAGCCTCCGGCGGCCATTTTGAGAAAACAGCCTGTGAAGTTTCTGTGTGCAGCATAATTGGGGCCGAGGGCAGACTTTTAAAACCATTTTTAACCTATTTAATGGCATTTTTCATGATAAAGATTTTAACCATACGATACTTCGGTGTATGTAGAATACATTTCTGCAAAAAAGTGAAAATGCCCCAGATTGCCCCCCACCACATAATTATTATTGCGTGTAGTGCTGATTGGCTCATATGCACATACGGCGCTTTGCGCCAAAACGACGTTGATCAGCAAGTTTAGAGTGGCTAGACGTGACGTCATTTTTATCTTGTTACTTCTTTGCCAGACCATGAGCCCCGCCCGCCTGTTATGTCCTTTGCATTTTACGGAACGCGCTCCGACCAGCCCCATCCTAAAGTCTACCGTATTTTCAATACGGTAGACAAAAATGAGAACATTAAGATGGATTCGTTTCAAACGATAATCTCCTCGCAGGGTGGGTGGGTGGGTGGAGAGGGGATGGGGGAGGGGGAGGTCCAACCTTTTGTTTGGTACCGTCAGCTTGACAGATAAGGCCTCGCGACGTCTTCCCAATCGCCGAAAAAATACGTAGGGAGGAAATGGGTGGGCCGGGGGTGGGGGGTGGGGGGGGGGGGGGTGGGAACTGAACTAAACTAAACTGAAACTTAATTTTGTAAGGATGAAGACAGTAGGCATGCAGGCCTTTTTACATGCCTGCCCTAAATGACATTAAATTTTTATATATAACATCAGAAAAGGAAACAAGAAAGATAAATTAAATTTTAAAAGATAATAATAATGAAGTGAAGAGGGGGGGGGAGGGCAGAGTGGGGGCGGGAGGGGGGGGGGGGCGGGGAAGGGGGAGGGAAAGGGGGAGGGAAAAAGAGGGGGGAGAGGAGGGGCGACAGTCCCAGAAAAATCAAACAATGTGAGGTGGGGGGGGGGGGGGGTCCAACTTCTGGCGCAGGACCAAGCTCACTCATGCACCAGCAGCCACTAAGCAAGGTGCGCAGCCCTTCTGCACGGTCACGGTGAATAGCGCGGGCACACGCACATTCCATCCAATCAAAATGATTAGACACGTCGGAGTCGGAGTTAGAACTGGGTCAATAACAACCATAGTTACAGCCTGTTGACGCTCAGAGCCGGCGACAGGGGCCCATAACTAGTGTACTGCCTCACTCTGAGGAGCAGCTGGAGCTGGATCTCAATCAGCAAGGGACAGAGGTTCTGATGAGCCCCTGCGTCTGCACCAGTACAATACAGCGTCTGCAGGGGCTCATGTGAATCTATGTCTCTTGCGGATGGGCCGGTTGAGATGGATGAGGAACTGCAAAATGTAATCCTTTTTCAAGGCAACATGTCTGCTCTGGCCACAAAAACAAACCTACTAAAAGAGAGAAATATTTAATTTTGGTAAAGTCCCCCCACCCCCACCCCACTTTCCCGCCTGAAATTAACCCTTTGCGTGTCGGTAGCGGTTTTAGTCGCGATGATTCCTGTAGGAATCATCGCGACTAAAACCGCTACCGACATGCACAGGGAATTTTTTTTTTTTTTAATGTCAGCGTTTTGCGGCGCCACTGTAAACAGGGATGATTAGGATGAAGTATTTAACCCTTCGGCTGTCGGTAGCGCTTTTTGTCGAGGTTGGACTCATCAGCCAAAGGCTTGACCATATCACTGCAAAGACGCATGCAGCAAATAGCAGCCACATGTGAGAGGCATTAATCTCTATGTAGCCCTGCATGCGCATGATGGAGTGTATGGAACGACAATCGGTGGAAACGACGAAAGACAAGAAGTAATGAACCAACATATAAAATGTACTAAAAGTGTACTAAAAAATATATAAAAGAAAGACCAAAACAAACAAACAGACTGCCAGGTAGACAGACAGACAAACAACCAACCAAACAAACCAACAACCGATAAACCAACCAACGATCAAACCGACCAAACAACCAACCAACCAACCAACTAACCAACAAACAAACAAATATATAATCAAATAAACAAACACACAAACAAACAAACAAATAAACACACAAATAAACAACACACAAACACAAACAAATAAACAGACAGTCAACCAAACAAACCAACAACCGATCAACCAACCAACAATCGAACGGACCAACCAACCAACCAACCAACCAACCAACCAACCAACCAACCACCCAACCAACAAACCAACCAACCAACCAACCAACCAACCAACCAACCAACCAACCAACCAACCAACCAACCAACAAATAAATAATCAAATAAACAAATGCACAAACAAACACACAAATAAACAAACAACACATAAACAAACAAACAAGCAAACAAACAAACGAACTAACTCTACCAAAGTAGGCCTTACAACGTGTATGTAAGATATAACCCCTTCACAGCTTGATCGCAGGGAGCGCTACTCACCTGCAAGAGGCAAAGACACTCCTTCAGCCCGACGGCCGTATTTCCCAAATTTTGGAGGCGTCAACTAACGACTATGCGCCAGTTGCAGGAGATGGATCGCCAAGCTAATCTGGCACTACCCTTGAAATATCATGGTCGACCCATCCCCTGCTGTAGTGCGTCAGCTCTAATTGGGTTAAGGTTCTTTGCATATTGCTGACCCCCCCCCCCCCCCCCCCCCACCTTGTAACCCAAGTTTATTGGACGGCTCCCCGGGACCTTTGCTGCCGAAGCAACAAAGATTTCAGAAAAACTGTCTGTGACCACTTACTGTCAAAGGGTTAAATGCTCTGCAGGCTTCTCTCCCTTGCCTCGCTGTCTCTTTTTTCCCACTGTGTGTTTTTCCCACTGGGCGTGGTGGAAGCCCATACTGTTGCGTAGTCATGTGCTGCTAACAGCGACTCGGCCGAGCGTCAGAAAGAATACACGTATTTCTTCCTATTGATGCTCGGAGACGTCCCCACTGCGCCAAAGGGCATCGGCCCGCGCACGGCCGTGCGCCGGCCAACGGGGGCCGACGTCGGCCCGATGGCCTTTTTGCATTGGATTGTCAGGGGCTTTTGTTCGATCGCATGGAAGACTTCCTTACCTTTTGCCTCCAGTGCAAAAACACACAATCACGAAGATGTTAAAGGGTAGTGCTTGATTCCCATGCGCCGAGCAAATCAAGCACTACCCTTGAACAATCATGGTCAATCTATCTCCACGGTCGACCCCTCTCTCGTTGTCGTGAACAATCTTTTTGCTGTGCAAGTGAACCTTAAAATGTTCACGTAACTGAAACATGTGGCTGTGAATATGAACTAGCCATGCTGCCCGGATGCCTAAGGCGTGATTCTAAAACGAGTTGCTGAATCTACTAATTGAACATTATTAGCCTGCAGCAGTAGGCCTATTCACAGTGACACATTTGGAGAAAAAAGAAAAAAGAAGAGACAGAGAAAACAGTCGGGATGAGAAAACAGCACAGCGGATTAGCAACTGCAAAAACCCTCTGACATTCAGCTCCAACTGCGAGTGTTGGAGCCACTGTCTGAGATAGTTCAAACGTATTGATAACAGCGTTTAGGTAGCTAAGTAACATTATTAATAGTACTTTTTGTGCCATTTGTTGTTGCTTGGCGTATGTCTTCTCACCAATACAATCCAACACCATTTTTCTTTTTCTTTAGCTTAAGCGCTGACAGATTTTGGTACTGGCAATTTGTGGTAAGCAAATATTTGCCACCTGCCACATCGGCTTCGTGGCACATGTTTCAATGTGCGCGCAATGTGTTTGTACTTACTGACCTCCCATAACATATATGGAACATAGCGCCTCCCACGATGGCGGTTGAAATATTCTGAGTTGCAGGAGTCCTATATGCATGGAAACTTTGGGATAAGGTTGATACATTTAACTCATTGGAGACGCGCCGCATACGGATACGCGGCTATTCGCCGCGTTTCCGCATGCGGCGCGTCTCCAATGAGTTAAGTCTCAACGTCATCGTTCGGCTTCTGCACCATTTTGTCTCGGAAGATGAAGGAAAGGGAAGTGACGCGAGGACAGGCAGCAACATTGCTCTAGCCTTGCGGGCTGCCACAAAAAAATAGACTCGGACTGTATCGGGTGGCAAGTTGTGTCGGCAATATAGCTAGCGCCCCGCAATGTGGCCACAACATTGCCGCCAAACAAATTGGGCCGGCAATAGGCGTTTGTGGTAGCGTGTGCCCCCAGCCCTTTAGGTACAGATACCATTCAGCGGTGGCAGAGCAAACAGTTAGATAAGGGATCTAACTGTTTGTGGAAGAGATCAGTGATTCTAACTGTTTGCGTTTGGAGGGACAGGGTCCTAACTGTTTGTTTGTTTGTGGAAGTGATCAGGGGATCTAACTGCTTGTGGAAGGGTCAGGGGATCTAACTGTTTATCGAAGGGATCAGGGAATCTGTTTGTTTGTGGAAGTGGACGGGTGATCTAACATTTGTGGAAGGGACAAGAGCTCTAATTATTTATGGATAGGATCTGTTTGTTTGCGGAAGGGAACAGGGGATATAACTGTTTGTGGATGGGGACAGGGGATCTATCTATTTGTTTGTGGAAGGGGATCTGTTTGTGGAAGGACGACGGGGATCTAACTGTTTGTGGAAGGGGACAAGGGATATAAATGTTTATGGAAGGGATCATGGGATCTGCTTGTTTGTGGAAGGGGACAGGGGATGTAATTGTTTGTTTATGGATGGATCAGGGGAGCGCACTTTTTGTTTGTGGATGAGGACAGAGGATCTAACTGTTTGTTGATGAAGGGGTCACCCCCCCCCCCCCATACCCCCCACTGTTTGGTCGTGGAAGAGGCCAGGGGATCTATATGTTTGCTCGCACAGTGCTGAGTGATTTCCCTTGCTATGTGTGCCGCACCAGCTAGCGCTTGCCTCACCTATCTAGCCGTCATCGTCGCTGCAAATCCAGCGAATGTCAGGCACTGATGCGTTTGGCAGAATAAACAGAATGGCTCCCAGAAAACAAAATGCATTTGGGCCGACGTCGGTTAGAGTACTGCCCTATGAAAGCAAAAGACAGTAACCGTAGAGGCAAAATGCCGCCTTCGGACCCACGACGGCTGCAGTGGGCCCGCGCACAGCCGTGCGCGGGCCCACTGCGGCCGGCGTGGGCCCGAGGACTGTTGCTTACTGGGAAGTTCACTTTTATGAACAGCGAGCGTTTCGTTGTAATACAATGAAAATATTCACAAAGGAAATTCACATACTGATTTTTGCCCTTACAGTACAGCTAACCTTCTGCTCGTCAGGATGGAGGAACTTGTGACACGTTCAGTCTCAGGAAAACAGATTTAAAAAAAAAAACAATAAAAAAAATCCCCGTGTCTTTCCACAAATTGATTGGCACCAATCTAAGTGACTAAAAGGAGGAACGACCTGAACATAAAACAAATGGAAAAACGGGCAAACAGAATTTTAGGATTTTAACACTTTAATTCCTGGGTTTGAAATTCACACATTGTTTGGGAAGTTCGACCTTGATAGTGCAAGGAAGACGCCAGAATAGTTTGGCACATCTAGTCGCCAATCCAGTAAACAAAGATCCTCGGGCACACGACTGTACGCGGGTCCACTACAGCCGTCGTCGACCCTAAGACGCTTTGCTATTGAGGAAGCTATTTCAACACCAACCTTGCAATCCTGGAGTCGCATTGTCTCCTGAACTAAAACGTATATATAGTAATCCTCTGAGGACAAGTGTCGAATTTGGTCATATCAACCTTTGGACTCTAAAGTAAGAAGCAAAATCGTGTTAGAAAATTGTCCTTTTCTTGGCTGCGTTGAAACACTTTCAGAAAATGTTCTTAGACACTTGTGAGTCCCAAGGGGTCATCGAGTCACTGCGTGCGGCGCCGAGCACTTTTCTCCAAAACGTAATTCCAGAAGTAGAGAACAACGTTCAAGAAAATCGAAACATGAGAACGGGCAAAGTATACTGGCGAGCAAAAGAATTGCGACATATTTTGACATGTTTCCGATGATTACAAAAATATCGCATGTTCTTTGCTCGTGAGTATATGCAGAGAACTGTAGAGCTCTCTCTCTCTCTCTCTCTCCTCTCTCTCTCTCTCTCTCTCTCTCCTCTCTCTCTCTCTCTCTCTCTCTCTCTCCCGCCGTGAGATGGCCTTAGCCGCCTGCTCGGCGTTAAACCCAACTAACTAACTAACTAACTAACTAACTAACTCAAAAGACACACACACACACACACACACACACACACACACACCACCACCACCACCACCACCACCACCACCACCACTACAATCTAGCACACAAACGCAAAAGAAATTATTGCAAAAAGAAAACAAAAAGCTTTGGTAATTTTGTTTGCATTTGTCAAGTTGGCAGTTCCATCAATTCATATATTTCCCGAAATAAAAGCACATGACAAAAAAATGAACAATATTGGATTTCGTGACAAAACTCATCAGTGTGATTGTCCAAACTCTCTAATGTGCACTTCACATAGCAGCCTTGCACCTTTCTAATGCGGCCACCAGTCATTTTAGCCCCTTCCATGTCAGTGGGTGCAGATTGTGCGTTTGCAATCTTTCATTCGACGAAAAAAATTGTATCAGCAAGGGGCAAAGATCCTCATGAGCCTCCGCAATTGCGGGGTCTCATGAGGATCTATGCCTCTTGCATTGGATAGCGTTCTCTCTTTTACACTGACGGAACAAGATACTGTGGGAGAAGGATGGACAGTGGATCGGATAGTTCAAGGGTGCGGTAACGCCACATTAGCTTGTGAGGTGCTGAGCTAATCTGTTGCTTTCCTTGACCTGTTGACTGTTACTGACAATACCGCTCGGCGGAAAAGACGGGTAGTTTACAGACAGTAGCAGACAAAGGGTAAAACAGTCATGGTCCATCCATCTGCCCGGCGCAACATGTGCGTATTTGTATTTGCCAATGGACGCCTCCAAACGATTAGAATACTAGGGAGCGAGTGAATACTACGACTACTACTACTACTACTACTACTACTACTACTACTAATAATAATAATAATAATAATAATAATAATAATAATAATAATAATAATAATAAAGAGGATTTATAAGGCTCCTATACATGGTAAGATGCTCTAGGCGCCGTACATATGAACAAGAAAAATATTACACGAAAAGTGGCAAAACCAAAACCACATGTACAATTACACAATAGAACAGAAAATAACTAAATACGGTCATGAACACTGACAGTCAAGATGTGAAAAGATGTGTTTTAAGACTGAGTTTAAAACTGGTACCGAACTCACTGTATCTCAAGGATTTAGGAAGATCATTCTAGACCGATGGATCCTGGTAAAAAAAAAATTTAAAAAAAAGATCTCTGCACAAATTCTTTATTCCTTACTGTAGGAATCCCGGCGAAGCATTTTAATACTAGGGAGAGAGTTAATGTTTAATGCATTCGAAATGTAATTGTGCACTCTGTATGTGTGTGTGTGTGTGTGTGTGTGTGTGTGTGTGTGTGTGTGTGTGTGGTGTGTGTGTGTGTGTGTGTGTGTGTGTGTCGTGATGTGTGCGTGCGTGTGTGCGTGCGTAGGGAAGGTGCCATACCGTCATGCCATTCTAGCACAACTAGAAAGAGATTGGTTCCCGCTGCGATTCCACGGGGACAAGAAATTGGACTGCACGTTCTCTGAGCCTGTGTCGTGTGTAGAGACCTTTGTGCGATAGTAGGGTTTCGGAGGAGGGGATAGAGGAGAGAGGGGAGGGGGAATAGGCCTTGTTGTGGGCGAGGACAGGTGTAGAGAAGAAAAGGACTGCGGTGGACTGGTGAGGTGAGGTGAGATGCGGGGGGAGGGGGGGGAGGGGAGGGGAGAGAGAGAGAGAGAGAGAGAGAGAGAGAGAGAGAGAGAGAGAGAGAGAGAGAGAGAGAGAGAGAGAGAAAGCCGGCTGACCCCCAGTAGTACGAGGGCGAGGGGTGGTCTTAATGGGGTTAAAAACAACGTTTGTAGTGTTTTTTGTCGTGTTTTGGGGAAGTATTTTTACCCCATTAAGACCCCCCCCCACACACACACACACACACACCCTACTACTGGGGGTCAACCGGCTTTATCTCTCGGGGGGACGGGGTGGGGAAAGGGGGGGGGAAGAAGGGGAAGAGGGGGGAGAGGGGGGGAAGAGGGAGCGGGGGTGGGGGGGGGGGGGGCGTGGGGGGAGGAAGAGGGGGATAGCATGATAATGGTGCAACTTGTTTCAGCGGGACAATATTTATTCGTGTTGATAGGTGATCGACAGTTACCCAATGCGCAAAGGTCATCGGGCCGACGTCGGCCGCCGTTGGCCCGGGCACTGCCGTGCGCGGACCAACGGCGGCCGACGTCGGCCCGATGGCCTTTGCGCATTTGGTAACTCACACATTTTGTCTTTCTAAAATCTTTGCTAATTCAACGCCAAGGTGTCCCATTCGACCAAGTAAGACGGATACAAACTGAAGTGGTGTCCGCAAGAGACATAGAGCAGTTGCGGGGCTCAAGAGTATCTACGTCTCTTGCAGTGGGATCGCGTTTGCTATGTCTCGGCAGTGAAGGGGATACGATAATAAAACCAGCCAGCAAACATACAACAGCAGAAACAATATGGCAGTAAGAGACGAAACAAAACTGACAACCAAACCAACCGAATACAGTAATAATATTTAAAAAAAAAACACCCACCCACCCAACCAACCAACCAGCCAACCAACCAACCAACAAACAACAACAACAACAACAAACAACAACCTATCGCAAACATCACAGCACTGAAACAGCCCTTCTACATATCTTAAACGATCTGCTTCTCTCCACCGACTCGGGCAACATCTCTCTTCTTACACTACTCGATCTCTCTGCCGCCTTTGACACTATAGACCACTCTATCCTCCTCCACCGACTCCACCACTCCTTTGGCATCACTGATTCTGCTCACTCCTGGTTTCTCTCCTACCTCTCCGACAGACAGCAGTCCGTCACCATCAACGGCGTCTCTTCCAACCCAGTCACGCTCTCCTGCGGAGTCCCACAGGGGTCCGTCCTGGGCCCGGTCCTTTTCACACTCTACACCTCTCCTCTGTCCAACATCATCCAGTCTCACCGCATACACCACCACCTCTACGCTGACGACTCACAACTACTAGACAAAGACAAACTCGACAACACTCAGTCACTACTGACTCGCACGGCTGACTGCTACGAAGACGTGAAAAACTGGATGACAGCAAACAAGCTAAAACTGAACGACGACAAAACGGAAGCCATGCTGGTAGGCACTCGCCAGAAACTCTCCCAGCTCCCTCCCTCTCTCCACCTTCAACTCGATAGCACCCCCATCTCCCTCTCTGACTCGGCCAAGAACCTCGGCGTTATCCTCGATTCCTCTCTGTCCATGACCAGCTTCGTTTCCGCCACGGCCCAGGCATGTTATTTCCACCTCCGCCGCATCAGTCAGATCAGAAAATACCTCACTACCGAAGCTGCCACCAAACTTGCTGTCTCTCTCATCTTATCTCGCATCGACTACTGCAACTCTCTCCTTTCCGGCCTCCCTCACTCCACCATTTTCACTCTCCAACGCGTTCAAAACAATGCTGCCCGCCTCGTCCTCAGAAAGAAAAAATCCGACCACGTCACACCCCTGCTCAAACTCCTTCACTGGCTCCCCATCCCCCAACGCATCCAATACAAAATTCTGTCTCTCTGCTACAAATCCCTGAACAACTGCGCTCCTGCCTATCTCTCCAACTTACTTCACCCCTACACACCTTCCCGCTCCCTCCGCTCTGCCTCTGACCCTCTCCACCTCCACATCCCTCGCACCAAACTTAACACTTTCGGCCCCCGCTCCTTCTCCGTCTACGGTCCATCCACCTGGAACACTCTCCCACTCTCTCTCCGTCAGAAACACTCTCTCTCCTCCTTCCAGTCCGCCCTCAAAACTCACCTCTTTCAACAGTTCTAGCACTATATCACCACACTCCCCACCCCAAGCTGACCGTCGTAATGTATTCCACTGTTTGTGGTACCCAAGTCATTGTCTAAAGCGTGCGCATGCGTGCGCGAGTTGTGAGTGCGCGCTTAGAGTTATAATTATTATAAGATAAGCGCATTATAAATACCGTAATTATTATTATTATTATTAACCAACAAACAACAGACATATGTTGAACAGCAGGCGAGGCAAACATTTGTGTCAGTTCGACCCTCCCAAAACCACGTTTGTGGTCTATAGCCTCCTGATCATGGGAGAGAACCGTTGCAACTTTCCAGTCCAGCAGAGGCGTGAGGGGTTGCGTACCCGAACACGCCACACATCGAACTGCGAGACCAGGACAGATCTAGCTGTGTGTGTGTGCAGGGACGGATCAGTTACTTCGAGGGCGGGGGGAGAGGGGGGGGGGTCCAACTTTTTGCTTGGGATCTTTATTTAGCCTGATGTGTATGTGTGTGTGTAGGGGGGGGGGGAGAGGAAAGAGGGGGAGGAGGTGGGAGTGGGACTGGGGGCAGAGAGAGAGAGAGAGAGAGAGAGAGAGAGAGAGAGAGAGAGAGAGAGAGAGAGAGAGAGAGAGAGAGAGAGAGAGAGAGAGAGAGAGAGAGAGAGAGAGAGAGAGAGAGAACGAACGAACGAACGAACGAACGAACGAAACTTTATTTTCCAAGGATTGAGATATTAGGCGCGCAGGCCTTTCTTACAATCTGTCCTTGCTAAGCTACTTTTTTAAAAAAAGGAATACCAACCAAACAACAAAAACTAACTAATAATAAACGTCACACACACGCACACAGACACACATATACATGTGCTCGTGCACATGCGCACTTTTGTACATACACATACACACGTACGTGCACACATAATTATCTAACATATAAGTAGGTATAATATTTTGTATACTATCAAAAACAAGTTAGAAAACGGAACAAACAATTTGGAGGCTAGATGGAGAAAAAAATAGCAACAATTTAAAAACATGAAGTGTATTATGTAGAGAAACAAAGAAGAAGAAAGATCAGTATAACATTGTCTTTGAAAGGTAATCATGTACTCTACTTTTAAACAGAGAGAGGGACGTGGTTTGTTGAATAGTGGGAGGAAGGGAATTCCATGACAGTCAAAAAATAACTTGCATGATAGAAAAAACTACCAAGTGAGTAGGAAAAGCACTGTCAAGGGAGAGAAGTGTGCATGATAGACCAATGATCATAGATCTACTTTGGTCCAAGCACACACAAAAAATAAAATAAAATAGGAAAGAGGGGGCGCTAAGTAAGAGACTAAACAATGCATAGGGGCTTTAGGGAAGCCCCCCCCCCCCCCCCAAGGGGGCGTATCACATATCTCACTGTTCCAGCCCCTAGGTGCATGGAAATTTAAATCTAGGTCCCCCAAGTGGGGGTCCAGATATTGAGCCGGTGTGGACAGCTATTTCGGTCTTGGCGACCTCTTCAGCACACCATCGGCAATACTGGAGAAAGAGAAGGAACTTCTGCATACCTGCAAAGAAGACCACATTTTACTGTGGTTTCTGCAGGGGCATACATTCCATGCCTCCACCTAGAGCTAAATTTCCATGCACCCTAAGAGAGAACCTACTAAAAAGGGGGAAGGGGTTGCAGTCGAAAGTGTAGTAAAAAACTAGACCGAAAGGGTTGACTGCCAGTGCTTGTAATTTAGAAAAAACTACCAAGTGAGTAGGAAAAGCACTGTCAAGGGAGAGAAGTGTGCATGATAGACCAATGATCATAGATCTACTTTGGTCCAAGCACAAAAAAAAAAAAAAAAAAAATGAAGGAATGAGGAGGCTTCCATATGCATTGCTTTCAGTCTCTTACTTAGCGCCCCATCTTTCCTATCTTTTTTTTTTGTGTGTGTGCTTGGACCAAAGTAGATTTATGATCATTGGTCTATCATGCACACTTCTCTCCCTTGACAGTGCTTTTCCTACTCACTTGGTAGTTTTTTCTAAATTACAAGCACTGGCAGTCAACCCTTTCGGTCTAACTTGCATGATAGTTTGTAGAACTGTCTACTCGCATTCAGCACAACACGTTTGGCTATGTACTATAATCACTAATCTTTACATTTAGTCCGGCTTACAAAAATGGTGTGTATGCCAGACACAAGTCAAACGCACAACTATACTGTACACAGGTCAACCACAGTACAAATAGTCGAACGATTTCCCTAAACTGTCAGACTGCAACACATGTTGCTGTGATACGGCCGCATCGCATATAAACCAAAAGCATCGCAAATGTTAATGTCAAAACAACAGCACAGTAAACCGTTTCGTATAGAAATGTCACCGTTTGATCAAAGGATTGTCAGATGGGTGCTCGACACACTGAAACAGATTGAACTGACGAGAACTGGAATAAAAAAAATACTAATAACACTTAGGGCTCACACACCTGTGTTGATATGCACCATGCATTGCTACAAGTCGGACGGATGAAGGGCTGAAAATGAAGTCATATGATTGTTTATTTTCTTTTCAGAATTATACTGATGTTCACTAAGTTCATGAAAAAACATGAAGTGAAATTAGTTCAAGTTGAGCCTACACCCAAAAAAAAAAAAAAAAAAAGAGAACTATTTTTTAACAGAGAGAGAGAGAGAGAGAGAGAGGGGGGGGGGCACTCATCTCAGTCTACTAGATTTAACCCATTTTACTCCACGGCCGCGACATTTATTCAGTCAGCCAATGGATGGACTTTATTACATTACGCACTAACTCCTGCTCTGGCAATTACTCGTGCGTCGCAACCCGTGCCCTCTCCCCTTCCCCCTCTTTTAGGGAGGGCCCAGTAGGCCGTGCGCCAACACCCCCTCCCCCCCCCCCCCCCCCACCCCAATTGAAGCGATTTCAGTGCGTATGTGCTTCCAAGTTATGTGTGTGTGCGTATGTGCGTGCGTGCGTGTGTGTGCGTGCGTGCGTGCATGTGTGTGTGCGTGCGTGCATGTGTGTATGTGTTTGTGTGTATGCATGTGTGTGTGTGTGTGTGTGTAGGTGCGTGTGTGTGTGTAAGTGTGTTTAGTGTAAGGGTATGTGTGTGTGTATGTGTGTGTGTGCGTGTGAGTGCGTGTGTGTATGTGTTTTGTGTGTGTGAGTGTATGTGTGTGTGTGTGTGTGTGTGTGTTTGTGTGTGTGTGTGTGTGTGTGTGTGTGTGTGTGTGTGTGTGTGTGTGTGTGTGTGTTTAATTCAAGATAGTGCAGTAATTTTAAATACCTTTCTCTTGATTATCATTGACACACTACGTGCATGCAAGACGCAGGCTCCAACTCCAGTCTGTCAGACGTCAGTGCCTTTGCGCTGTAGGCCCTACTAATGTGCAATTGTTTCAGATTAAAAATGTTACGTTCCAGCCGTCGTCCGAAACAATCTCAAAACGCAAATGCTTGTCTTCCCTGTTAGTTGGACTGCGCACAGCCGCCAACAGCCGACGAATTTCAGCCCACTGGTATAATCCTTCGGAAACTGTAAGAGGTTCATGGATCAACATAAAAGAGATGCAGGTTTTCAGCTTAACCCCATCTCTGCCACTGTACGTGGGCCTACACTGCACGTACATTTTTGTTTCCGAAATCTTGGTCCGTCATGATTCAATGACCAAAAAAAGCCGACACCGTCCAAGAAACATGGATACAAATTGGTCTCAGCAAGAGGCATAGATCCTCATGAGCTCACGCTTCGCGGGAGCTCATGAGGATCTATGCCTCTTGCAGATGGATCCTTTTCACTTTTTTCTCGGCAGTGAAGGAGGTTAAATTGGTGCGTTCAACACACAGGTGGTAGCTAGACTCAAATCAACAAGTTTGGTCACAATGAGAAAAGAAGTGACATACAACGCACTGCAAAGTGAGTCTGTCGTTAAATTATATCTGTTAAATTAACCATTACTTCCAATGACTCATCCTTTAAAAACTACATAGAAATCGGTAAAAGTAACGCCCAAGATTGACCTTGCGTCAAGGTCAGACGTCAGATTTGCACTAAAAAACAATACCTGACATGTTCAGTCGTTACGCCCTGGCGGCACTTCAAGTTACAAACGTGCCTTGTCAAATTAACCACAACAGAGCAAGACGGCCTGGCTGCACGCCATTTGTAAGTGGGCGTTTGCACAGGAATTAATTAAGCGGCAGGGGGGGCGGAGATTACGTCTGTGTTTGCACGTGACGTGGTATAACGATGCATATACCACGGCGACGCCTTTCCTTTCTCAGTGATTGGCAGAAATGCACGTTCAAGCGTCGATCTGGCGATACCAGACTACTAGCAAGAGGCATAGATTCTCATGAGCCCCTGCAGTTGCAGGGGCTCATGAGAATCTATACCTCTTGCAGTAGGGGCGTGGGAGATTCTAAGCCTCCAGTGCAGGTAAAATGGGAGGATTAAGAAGGACTGAAGAACTGAAGAGCACCAAAAAACTTGAGGATATTTAGGTTCTGTCTTGTCTGTTCCATCAGCTGGTTTGAGTTTTTGTCTGGCCTTTGGAACTTTTTGTCTCTCCAATGAGTCAAGATCTTTTACTGAGCTCTGTCAGCCCGATCAGGGTAGTGTATTCAGGGATCCCTGAAGGTCAAAATTGACAAGGTCAAACTCATGTCACTTATAAATAAAATATCTATAGTTTGTAGAAATGTGTGCTGTAGTAGCAATTACTCGTATTTATATACGTGTGCATTTAAATGCAGGGGCGGATCTGGGTTGCAGGGGTTCCAGACCCCCCCCCCCCACCCAAAAAAAATTTTAATGCCATAACAAAGTCCCTTTTTGGTGGTGTTTGGAACCCTCCCCCTCCCCCACAACCCCCCTCCAGCCCCCCTCCAGCCCCCCACCCCTCCAGCCCCCCCAGGTTGTTTGATATTTTGGCGAATAGTGAGAGTCTAAAAAAAAATTCTCTTTATGTTATCAAACTTAAAAATTATTCTGATTCAGATACCCGTAAACTATTTTATAATGCTCACATACGTTCTCACGTCGATTATGCGTCAACGTTATGGGATGGACGTAGTGAGGTCCATTTAACGAGACTCAAATCTCTACACAGACGGGCGCCCAAAATAATCTGCCCTGATCCACACCTAACCACAGAAGAAAAGCTCACTAAAGCAGGTCTCCTGCCTCTTCAAGATCATTTCAAATAAAACAAAGCAATTTTTATGTTCAAAGTGTGGAAGCGCAAAACACCTGAGCACATCTCCACTTTATTCCGCAAGTCTGAGTCCAAGCTTGGAAACATCAGAAAGCTTTTCATAGTCCCAAAACCAAGGATCGACCTATATAAAACCAGCTTATCCTTCTCAAGGGCACATATCTGGAATGTGCTTCCTGACCATGTAAAATCCGCCTCCTCGCTAGCCTGTTTTAAAAAGGTTCTCATCAAGTATCTCGTGGATCACTCGGGCGGTCCGTGGCGCAGTGGTTAAGGCGCCTGCCACCAATGCCAAAGGTGCGCGGTTCGATACCGGGTTCCGGCGTTGGACTTTTCTCCTCTGGTAAGTGTCACCGTTAATTCGGGCGGACCGTCGGGGGTTCTTTCTCCGGGTACTCCGGTTCTTCCACCCCCCCCCCCCCCCCCCCCACTTTGGTACCGGTCTCAGGCCACTTTACAAATTTCAAATACAAGCGATCAAAAATCTCTGTAACTTCAGTAGCTGACTGGCCCTTCGTTTGTCTTGTACTGTGTTTGTCTTAAATGGCGTAAATCCGTGTCTGTTTCGTGAGTGTGTGTGTTGGGTTTCAGGCGCGGCGCTTTGAGTCGATTTCCCCAAAATTGAGAAAAAGCGCCTATATAATAACAACGGTATTATTATTATTATTATTGTAGGGCCTAGGGATGCCTTAACTACATGTATTATATATGTCTCTTTCTATGCTGGTCCAATTTATTCCCAGTTAAGCTATTTATCCTTTGCATTTATCATTTGAACTATTTAGCTCTGTGTGTGTGGGGGAAGGGGGGGGGCGGGGGGGGGGGGGGGAGGTGGGTGTCTGAGAGTCTATGATTATGTCTGCCTATGTGAACAGTGTTGTCAATTGTTTGCAAGTATTATGTTTTACTTATATGTATGTGCATGTGTAGATAGTTTTGTAGTTGTTAGCAACGACAGGTTTGTAAAATGGCTGTGTCAATGACGATGTCAATGCCTTAACCGTTGTAAAATAAAGTTTCATTGATTCAATGATTGCGCTCTCTCTCTCTCTCTCTCTCTCTCTCTCTCTCTCTCTCTCTCTCTCTCTCTCTCTCTCTCTCTCTCTCTCTCTCTCTCTCTCTCTCTGTCTCTCTGTCTGTCTGTCTGTCTCTCTCTCTCTCTCTCTCTCTCTCTCTCTCTCTCTCTCTCTCTCTCTCTCTCTCTCTGTGTGTGTGTCTCTCTGTCTCTGTCTCTGTCTGTCTGTCTCTGTCTCTCTCTCTCTCTCTCTCTCTCTCTCTCTCTCTCTCTCTCTCTCTCTCTCTGTCTCTCTCTCTGTCTCTGTCTGTCTGTCTCTGTCTCTGTCTGTCTGTCTGTCTCTTTCTCTCTCTCTCTCTCTTTCTCTCTCTCTCTCTCTCTCTCTCTCTCTCTCTCTCTCTCTCTCTCTCTCTCTCTCTCTCTTTCTCCCTCCCTCTCTCTCTCTCTCCCTCCCTCTCTCTCCATCCCTTCCCCCTCCCCCCCGCTCACCGGCTTTCCATTTTTCTACCCCTGGAAGCAAGGTCTAGCGTCGGAGAGGGAGGCCTTTTGTATCAGGTTGAAGGTCTCAAACAAAAATTTGGCTCCCCCCCCCCCCCCCCCCGAGGTAACTGATCCGCCCCTGAGGTGCCCCTCTTTGCAAACTCAGGTACATGCAAAATGAAGCGCTCTCTCTCTCTCTCTCTCTCTCTCTCTCTCTCTCTCTCTCTCTCTCTCTCTCTCTCTCTCTCTCTCTCTCTCTCTCTCTCCATCCCCCCACTCCCTTCCCCACCCCAGCTCCCTTCTTTGTCTTGCATGTTGTTCGCCGTATCAGTTCCATGTATCTGGCTTGTCTGCCGTGTTGTTATCTGTGACTTGCATTGTTTCCTGTTTCCTTCACTTTCCTCTTTTAGTGTTGTTTTTTGTTCCGCTCGTCTGCTTCGTTCTCAGAGAATCGTTTGAGAGCAGTCATACACTAGCGGCGCGCCCACAGGCGTGGGATGATCGTTGCGAAATCCGCCTCCTCTATAACACGGGTAGTAGGAAATAGCGCGTTCGCGCTAATTCCTACTACCCGTGTTATAGAGGAGCCGGATTTCGCAACGATCATCCCATGCCTGTGGATGCGGTCCTGAAGTTCCTTATTTTGTGTTACTGATGCCTGTGTTCTCCTGTCCAGAAACTCTGCCTGTGTCATTCTCTGTATAGGAGATGCCACAGGAAGTTTCGGAGCACGAAGAATAACCGACAGGCCTATAGAGGGGGGCCAGACCACATGAGCGACAGCCACGCGTGTAAAACTGCAAAGACATTCCCATCAAAGAAAGAAGTACGCTTAGAAAGGACAAGTACGCGACAATTTATGAAAGTTTCAAGCCGAAAATGTAACGAATTGTGTTGTACTTGTCTTTTCAAAGCGTGTTTCTTTCCTTTATGAAAGGGGTGACAGAGCGTGCCTGCGAACTACGAAAGTAAGTGACCTGGGTCAATGCGACGTACGCCAAATTAAGTTACTCCTAGTTAACCCGGGTCGACCTGACGTACGCCGCAATGTGAGTCAGTCCGACTTACGCCAGATTAAGTGACCTGGGGTCAGCCCGACGAATGCAAAATTAACCCATTTAGCCCCAAAGCCTTACAGCAGAAGGTAGATTGACCATGATAATTAAAGGGTAGTTCAGATTGGCTTGGCGTCTTTAGACGCCAAGCCAATCTGGCACTACCCTTGAGTTATCATGGTCAATTTGTCTCCTGCAAGTGGTACATAGGAGTTAGGTAACACCTCCGAAATTTGGGACATGTAGCCATAGGGCTAAATCGTTAAGTGACCCGGGGTTGATCTGACGAACTCCAAACTAAATGACCCGGGGTCAAGGTTAAGTAACCCCGGGTCCATCTGGCGTATCAGTGGGCTCATTCTGGCGTGTTACAGGGATAACGCACCACCCTATGACGACAGCCGCCGAAGCTGTCTTGGATATAATGTCTCCTTACATCAAATTGCCGGCATACCCGCCCGGTCACCTGTTGCGCTGCTCCCATCCGCTCGCAGCCGCTCACACTGAATGGACAAAGCGTCATGAACCAGGTGGCAGTCAGCCAAAGAATACAACCAGCACCTTGCTGTCTCACTTCCTCGGCCATAAAACCGTTGTCCACTTTGCAAGAGGGTTAGATTCTCATGCTCCCCTGCGGATGCAGTGGCTCGTGAGAATCTATGCCTCTTGGGCCGGGTGTGTTTAATCAGCTTACATCTAAAAGGATTTTTTGCTTCTCGGAATAAGGGAGTTATGAGCGTGTTTTTTTCCGTTTGTACGACGGCCACAGGTGTCCGGAGCCAGTCGAATTAAGTTACATCCAACTCTAAGACACCACATTATGAGATGGATCGACCACGATAATTCAATTCATGATAACTCCGAAATTTGGTAAATGTGAGGATCAGGATTAACTCATTCTACCCCAGACACACCTCAGCAAGATATTGATCAACCATGATAGTTCAAGGGTGATGCCAGAATAGCTTGGAGCCTATCGGAGCCAAGCTATTCTGGCATCACCCTTTAACTATCTGTCCTGCACTGCAATGCAGTCTTCAGAGGACAACGGCAAAATTTGGAGATTTCGGTCTTGGGGCACAGTGAGTTAAAGGGGTTATGTTACATCTCTGATCTATTCCGTGTCTGATGGTGTTGCCAGAAGTTTCAGACTGTGTCTCGCGTTTTACCTGTGTGAATTGAATGTGCGTTTCATGCATTGTTTGGACAAGTGTTGTCCATTTCGACTTGGCGTTGGACCCTAAGACTGAGAGTCTGGAGAAGTTCGGCTCTGAGCTTACAAAGACAGTATGCATCCCTTTTGTACTGTAGGTCTGAATTCATCTTTTGTGTACTTCTATGTAGGCTTTAACTGACTCAGCTACAGCGTCAGAAGAAAAAAACAACAACCTTAAAACACGAATAGACAAGAAACAAATAAGCAAGTACAACTACGAACAAACCAACGACCGACTGAACGAACG